>OY776280.1:2072500-2658868 GCA_963675445.1 Linnaemya vulpina | reverse complement strand
CAAAGCAAAAATGTTCATATTTAATTTTTTAGAAAATTGTCACAAATCGAAAATTACATAAGGGGTACCTCTTGTTCAAAAATTTTTTAGAAAAGGCTAAATTTTTGTCAGCATCCTCTTTTTGCCAGTATTTTTCAAATAAAACATTTTACAAAGCAAAATTAGAAAATTGCCAAATCGAAAATTTCATAAGGGTACGACCTCTTTGTTCAAAAAATCGATTTTTAAAATTTTTAGAAAAGCAAATTTTTGTCAGCAGCTTCTTTTTGCTACCGATCGAGTATCAAAGCAAAAATGGTCATATTTAATTTTTTAGAAAAATTGTCAAATCGAAATTTTCATATAAGGGGTACCTCTTTGTTCAAAAAATCGATTTTTTAAAAATTTTTTTAGAAAAGGCTAAATTTTTGTCAGCAGCCTTCTTTTTGCCAGTATTTTTCAAAATAAAACATTTTACAAAGCAAAAATGGTCATATTTAATTTTTTAGAAAATTGCCAAAATCGAAAATTTCATAAGGGGTACCTCTATGTTCAAAAAATCGATTTTTTAAAAATTTTTTTAGAAAAGGCTAAATTTTTGTCAGCAGCCTTCTTTTTGCCAATATTTTTCAAAATAAAACATTTTACAAAGCAAAAATGGTCATATTTAATTTTTTAGAAAAATTGCCAAAATCGAAAATTTCATAAGGGGTACCTCTTTGTTCAAAAATCGATTTTTTTAAAAATTTTTTTAGAAAAGGCTAAATTTTTGTCAGCAGCCTCTTTTTGCCAGTATTTTTCAAAATAAAACATTTTACAAAGCAAAAATGGTCATATTTAATTTTTTAGAAAAATTGCCAAAATCGAAAATTTCATAAGGGGTACCTCTATGTTCAAAAAATCGATTTTTTAAAAAATTTTTTAGAAAAGGCTAAATTTTTGTCAGCAGCCTTCTTTTTGCCAGTATTTTTCAAATAAAACATTTTACAAGCAAAAATGGTCATATTTAATTTTTTAGAAAAAATTGCCAAAATCGAAAATTTCATAAGGGGTACCTCTTTGTTCAAAAAATCGATTTTTTAAAAATTTTTTTAGAAAAGGCTAAATTTTTGTCAGCAGCCTTCTTTTTGCCAGTATTTTTCAAAATAAAACATTTTACAAAGCAAAAATGGTCATATTTAATTTTTTAGAAAAATTGTCAAAATCGAAAATTTCATAAGGGGTACCTCTTTGTTCAAAAAATCGATTTTTTAAAAATTTTTTTAGAAAAGGCTAAATTTTTGTCAGCAGCCTTCTTTTTGCCAGTATTTTTCAAAATAAAACATTTTACAAAGCAAAAATGGTCATATTTAATTTTTTAGAAAAAATTGTCAAAATCGAAAATTTCATAAGGGGTACCTCTTTGTTCAAAAAATCGATTTTTTAAAAATTTTTTTAGAAAAGGCTAAATTTTTGTCAGCAGCCTTCTTTTTGCCAGTATTTTTCAAAATAAAACATTTTACAAAGCAAAAATGGTCATATTTAATTTTTTAGAAAAATTGTCAAAATCGAAAATTTCATAAGGGGTACCTCTTTGTTCAAAAAATCGATTTTTTAAAAATTTTTTTAGAAAAGGCTAAATTTTTGTCAGCAGCCTTCTTTTTGCCCAGTATTTTTCAAAATAAAACATTTTACAAAGCAAAAATGGTCATATTTAATTTTTTAGAAAAATTGCCAAAATCGAAAATTTCATAAGGGGTACCTCTTTGTTCAAAAAATCGATTTTTTAAAAATTTTTTTAGAAAAGGCTAAATTTTTGTCAGCAGCCTTCTTTTGCCAGTATTTTTCAAAATAAAACATTTTACAAAGCAAAAATGGTCATATTTAATTTTTTAGAAAAATTGCCAAAATCGAAAATTTCATAAGGGGTACCTCCTTTGTTCAAAAAATCGATTTTTTAAAAATTTTTTAGAAAAGGCTAAATTTTTGTCAGCAGCCTTCTTTTGCCAGTATTTTTCAAAATAAAACATTTTACAAAGCAAAAATGGTCATATTTAATTTTTTTAGAAAAATTGCCAAAATCGAAAATTTCATAAGGGGTACCTCTTTGTTCAAAAAATCGATTTTTTAAAAATTTTTTTAGAAAAGGCTAAATTTTTGTCAGCAGCCTTCTTTTTGCCAGTATTTTTCAAAATAAAACATTTTACAAAGCAAAAATGGTCATATTTAATTTTTTAGAAAAATTGTCAAAATCGAAAATTTCATAAGGGGTACCTCTTTGTTCAAAAAATCGATTTTTTAAAAATTTTTTTTAGAAAAGGCTAAATTTTTGTCAGCAGCCTTCTTTTTGCCAGTATTTTTCAAAATAAAACATTTTACAAAGCAAAAATGGTCATATTTAATTTTTTAGAAAAATTGTCAAAATCGAAAATTTCATAAGGGGTACCTCTTTGTTCAAAAAATCGATTTTTTAAAAATTTTTTTAGAAAAGGCTAAATTTTTGTCAGCAGCCTTCTTTTTGCCAGTATTTTTCAAAATAAAACATTTTACAAAGCAAAAATGGTCATATTTAATTTCTTAGAAAAAATTGTCAAAATCGAAAATTTCATAAGGGGTACCTCTTTGTTCAAAAAATCGATTTTTTAAAAATTTTTTTAGAAAAGGCTAAATTTTTGTCAGCAGCCTTCTTTTTGCCAGTATTTTTCAAAATAAAACATTTTACAAAGCAAAAATGGTCATATTTAATTTTTTAGAAAATTGCCAAAATCGAAAATTTCATAAGGGGTACCTCTTTGTTCAAAAAATCGATTTTTTTAAAAATTTTTTTAGAAAAGGCTAAATTTTTGTCAGCAGCCTTCTTTTTGCCAGTATTTTTCAAAATAAAACATTTTACAAAGCAAAAATGGTCATATTTAATTTTTAGAAAAATTGTCAAAATCGAAAATTTCATAAGGGGTACCTCTTTGTTCAAAAATCGATTTTTTAAAAATTTTTTTAGAAAAGGCTAAATTTTTGTCAGCAGCCTTCTTTTTGTCAGTATTTTTCAAAATAAAACATTTTACAAAGCAAAAATGGTCATATTTAATTTTTTAGAAAAATTGCCAAAATCGAAAATTTCATAAGGGGTACCTCTTTGTTCAAAAAATCGATTTTTTAAAAATTTTTTTTAGAAAAGGCTAAATTTTTGTCAGCAGCCTTCTTTTGCCAGTATTTTTCAAAATAAACATTTTACAAAGCAAAAATGGTCATATTTAATTTTTTAGAAAAATTGTCAAAATCGAAAAATTTCATAAGGGGTACCTCTTTGTTCAAAAAATCGCTTTTTTAAAAATTTTTTTTAGAAAAGGCTAAATTTTTGTCAGCAGCTTCTTTTTGTCAGTATTTTTCAAAATAAAACATTTTACAAAGCAAAAATGGTCATATTTAATTTTTTAGAAAAATTGCCAAAATCGAAAATTTCATAAGGGGTACCTCTTTGTTCAAAAAATCGATTTTTTAAAAATTTTTTTAGAAAAGGCTAAATTTTTGTCAGCAGCCTTCTTTTTGCCAGTATTTTTCAAAATAAAACATTTTACAAAGCAAAAATGGTCATATTTAATTTTTTAGAAAAATTGTCAAAATCGAAAATTTCATAAGGGGTACCTCTTTGTTCAAAAAATCGATTTTTTAAAAATTTTTTTAGAAAAGGCTAAATTTTTGTCAGCAGCCTTCTTTTTGCCAGTATTTTTCAAAATAAAACATTTTACAAAGCAAAAATGGTCATATTTAATTTTTTAGAAAAATTGCCAAAATCGAAAATTTCATAAGGGGTACCTCTTTGTTCAAAAAATCGATTTTTTAAAAAATTTTTTAGAAAAGGCTAAATTTTTGTCAGCAGCCTTCTTTTTGCCAGTATTTTTCAAAATAAAACATTTTACAAAGCAAAAATGGTCATATTTAATTTTTTAGAAAAATTGTCAAAATCGAAAATTTCATAAGGGGTACCTCTTTGTTCAAAAAATCGATTTTTTAAAAATTTTTTTAGAAAAGGCTAAATTTTTGTCAGCAGCCTTCTTTTTGCCAGTATTTTTCAAAATAAAACATTTTACAAAGCAAAAATGGTCATATTTAATTTTTTAGAAAAATTGCCAAAATCGAAAATTTCATAAGGGGTACCTCTTTGTTCAAAAAATCGATTTTTTAAAAATTTTTTTAGAAAAGGCTAAATTTTTGTCAGCAGCCTTCTTTTTGCCAGTATTTTTCAAAATAAAACATTTTACAAAGCAAAAATGGTCATATTTAATTTTTTAGAAAAATTGCCAAAATCGAAAATTTCATAAGGGGTACCTCTTTGTTCAAAAAATCGATTTTTTAAAAATTTTTTTAGAAAAGGCTAAATTTTTGTCAGCAGCCTTCTTTTTGCCAGTATTTTTCAAAATAAAACATTTTACAAAGCAAAAATGGTCATATTTAATTTTTTAGAAAAATTGTCAAAATCGAAAATTTCATAAGGGGTACCTCTTTGTTCAAAAAATCGATTTTTTAAAAATTTTTTTAGAAAAGGCTAAATTTTTGTCAGCAGCCTTCTTTTTGCCAGTATTTTTCAAAATAAAACATTTTACAAAGCAAAAATGGTCATATTTAATTTTTTAGAAAAATTGCCAAAATCGAAAATTTCATAAGGGGTACCTCTTTGTTCAAAAAATCGATTTTTTAAAAAATTTTTTAGAAAAGGCTAAATTTTTGTCAGCAGCCTTCTTTTTGCCAGTATTTTTCAAAATAAAACATTTTACAAAGCAAAAATGGTCATATTTAATTTTTTAGAAAAATTGTCAAAATCGAAAATTTCATAAGGGGTACCTCTTTGTTCAAAAAATCGATTTTTTAAAAATTTTTTTAGAAAAGGCTAAATTTTTGTCAGCAGCCTTCTTTTTGCCAGTATTTTTCAAAATAAAACATTTTACAAAGCAAAAATGGTCATATTTAATTTTTTAGAAAAATTGCCAAAATCGAAAATTTCATAAGGGGTACCTCTTTGTTCAAAAAATCGATTTTTTAAAAATTTTTTTAGAAAAGGCTAAATTTTTGTCAGCAGCCTTCTTTTTGCCAGTATTTTTCAAAATAAAACATTTTACAAAGCAAAAATGGTCATATTTAATTTTTTAGAAAAATTGCCAAAATCGAAAATTTCATAAGGGGTACCTCTTTGTTCAAAAAATCGATTTTTTAAAAATTTTTTTAGAAAAGGCTAAATTTTTGTCAGCAGCCTTCTTTTTGCCAGTATTTTTCAAAATAAAACATTTTACAAAGCAAAAATGGTCATATTTAATTTTTTAGAAAAATTGCCAAAATCGAAAATTTCATAAGGGGTACCTCTTTGTTCAAAAAATCGATTTTTTAAAAATTTTTTTAGAAAAGGCTAAATTTTTGTCAGCAGCCTTCTTTTTGCCAGTATTTTTCAAAATAAAACATTTTACAAAGCAAAAATGGTCATATTTAATTTTTTAGAAAAATTGTCAAAATCGAAAATTTCATAAGGGGTACCTCTTTGTTCAAAAAATCGATTTATTAAAAATTTTTTTAGAAAAGGCTAAATTTTTGTCAGCAGCCTTCTTTTTGCCAGTATTTTTCAAAATAAAACATTTTACAAAGCAAAAATGGTCATATTTAATTTTTTAGAAAAATTGTCAAAATCGAAAATTTCATAAGGGGTACCTCTTTGTTCAAAAAATCGATTTTTTAAAAATTTTTTTAGAAAAGGCTAAATTTTTGTCAGCAGCCTTCTTTTTGCCAGTATTTTTCAAAATAAAACATTTTACAAAGCAAAAATGGTCATATTTAATTTCTTAGAAAAATTGTCAAAATCGAAAATTTCATAAGGGGTACCTCTTTGTTCAAAAAATCGATTTTTTAAAAATTTTTTTAGAAAAGGCTAAATTTTTGTCAGCAGCCTTCTTTTTGCCAGTATTTTTCAAAATAAAACATTTTACAAAGCAAAAATGGTCATATTTAATTTTTTAGAAAAATTGCCAAAATCGAAAATTTCATAAGGGGTACCTCTTTGTTCAAAAAATCGATTTTTTAAAAATTTTTTTAGAAAAGGCTAAATTTTTGTCAGCAGCCTTCTTTTTGCCAGTATTTTTCAAAATAAAACATTTTACAAAGCAAAAATGGTCATATTTAATTTTTTAGAAAAATTGTCAAAATCGAAAATTTCATAAGGGGTACCTCTTTGTTCAAAAAATCGCTTTTTTAAAATTTTTTTTAGAAAAGGCTAAATTTTTGTCAGCAGCCTTCTTTTTGTCAGTATTTTTCAAAATAAAACATTTTACAAAGCAAAAATGGTCATATTTAATTTTTTAGAAAAATTGCCAAAATCGAAAATTTCATAAGGGGTACCTCTTTGTTCAAAAAATCGATTTTTTAAAAATTTTTTTAGAAAAGGCTAAATTTTTGTCAGCAGCCTTCTTTTTGCCAGTATTTTTCAAAATAAAACATTTTACAAAGCAAAAATGGTCATATTTAATTTTTTAGAAAAATTGTCAAAATCGAAAATTTCATAAGGGGTACCTCTTTGTTCAAAAAATCGCTTTTTTAAAATTTTTTTTAGAAAAGGCTAAATTTTTGTCAGCAGCCTTCTTTTTGTCAGTATTTTTCAAAATAAAACATTTTACAAAGCAAAAATGGTCATATTTAATTTTTTAGAAAAATTGCCAAAATCGAAAATTTCATAAGGGGTACCTCTTTGTTCAAAAAATCGATTTTTTAAAAATTTTTTTAGAAAAGGCTAAATTTTTGTCAGCAGCCTTCTTTTTGCCAGTATTTTTCAAAATAAAACATTTTACAAAGCAAAAATGGTCATATTTAATTTTTTAGAAAAATTGTCAAAATCGAAAATTTCATAAGGGGTACCTCTTTGTTCAAAAAATCGATTTTTTAAAAATTTTTTTAGAAAAGGCTAAATTTTTGTCAGCAGCCTTCTTTTTGCCAGTATTTTTCAAAATAAAACATTTTACAAAGCAAAAATGGTCATATTTAATTTTTTAGAAAAATTGCCAAAATCGAAAATTTCATAAGGGGTACCTCTTTGTTCAAAAAATCGATTTTTTAAAAAATTTTTTAGAAAAGGCTAAATTTTTGTCAGCAGCCTTCTTTTTGCCAGTATTTTTCAAAATAAAACATTTTACAAAGCAAAAATGGTCATATTTAATTTTTTAGAAAAATTGTCAAAATCGAAAATTTCATAAGGGGTACCTCTTTGTTCAAAAAATCGATTTTTTAAAAATTTTTTTAGAAAAGGCTAAATTTTTGTCAGCAGCCTTCTTTTTGCCAGTATTTTTCAAAATAAAACATTTTACAAAGCAAAAATGGTCATATTTAATTTTTTAGAAAAATTGCCAAAATCGAAAATTTCATAAGGGGTACCTCTTTGTTCAAAAAATCGATTTTTTAAAAATTTTTTTAGAAAAGGCTAAATTTTTGTCAGCAGCCTTCTTTTTGCCAGTATTTTTCAAAATAAAACATTTTACAAAGCAAAAATGGTCATATTTAATTTTTTAGAAAAATTGCCAAAATCGAAAATTTCATAAGGGGTACCTCTTTGTTCAAAAAATCGATTTTTTAAAAATTTTTTTAGAAAAGGCTAAATTTTTGTCAGCAGCCTTCTTTTTGCCAGTATTTTTCAAAATAAAACATTTTACAAAGCAAAAATGGTCATATTTAATTTTTTAGAAAAATTGCCAAAATCGAAAATTTCATAAGGGGTACCTCTTTGTTCAAAAAATCGATTTTTTAAAAATTTTTTTAGAAAAGGCTAAATTTTTGTCAGCAGCCTTCTTTTTGCCAGTATTTTTCAAAATAAAACATTTTACAAAGCAAAAATGGTCATATTTAATTTTTTAGAAAAATTGTCAAAATCGAAAATTTCATAAGGGGTACCTCTTTGTTCAAAAAATCGATTTTTTAAAAATTTTTTTAGAAAAGGCTAAATTTTTGTCAGCAGCCTTCTTTTTGCCAGTATTTTTCAAAATAAAACATTTTACAAAGCAAAAATGGTCATATTTAATTTTTTAGAAAAATTGTCAAAATCGAAAATTTCATAAGGGGTACCTCTTTGTTCAAAAAATCGATTTTTTAAAAATTTTTTTAGAAAAGGCTAAATTTTTGTCAGCAGCCTTCTTTTTGCCAGTATTTTTCAAAATAAAACATTTTACAAAGCAAAAATGGTCATATTTAATTTTTTAGAAAAATTGTCAAAATCGAAAATTTCATAAGGGGTACCTCTTTGTTCAAAAAATCGCTTTTTTAAAATTTTTTTTAGAAAAGGCTAAATTTTTGTCAGCAGCCTTCTTTTTGCCAGTATTTTTCAAAATAAAACATTTTACAAAGCAAAAATGGTCATATTTAATTTTTTAGAAAAATTGTCAAAATCGAAAATTTCATAAGGGGTACCTCTTTGTTCAAAAAATCGATTTTTTAAAAGTTTTTTTAGAAAAGGCTAAATTTTTGTCAGCAGCCTTCTTTTTGCCAGTATTTTTCAAAATAAAACATTTTACAAAGCAAAAATGGTCATATTTAATTTTTTAGAAAAATTGTCAAAATCGAAAATTTCATAAGGGGTACCTCTTTGTTCAAAAAATCGATTTTTTAAAAATTTTTTTAGAAAAGGCTAAATTTTTGTCAGCAGCCTTCTTTTTGTCAGTATTTTTCAAAATAAAACATTTTACAAAGCAAAAATGGTCATATTTAATTTTTTAGAAAAATTGTCAAAATCGAAAATTTCATAAGGGGTACCTCTTTGTTCAAAAAATCGCTTTTTTAAAATTTTTTTTAGAAAAGGCTAAATTTTTGTCAGCAGCCTTCTTTTTGCCAGTATTTTTCAAAATAAAACATTTTACAAAGCAAAAATGGTCATATTTAATTTTTTAGAAAAATTGTCAAAATCGAAAATTTCATAAGGGGTACCTCTTTGTTCAAAAAATCGATTTTTTAAAAGTTTTTTTAGAAAAGGCTAAATTTTTGTCAGCAGCCTTCTTTTTGCCAGTATTTTTCAAAATAAAACATTTTACAAAGCAAAAATGGTCATATTTAATTTTTTAGAAAAATTGTCAAAATCGAAAATTTCATAAGGGGTACCTCTTTGTTCAAAAAATCGATTTTTTAAAAGTTTTTTTAGAAAAGGCTAAATTTTTGTCAGCAGCCTTCTTTTTGCCAGTATTTTTCAAAATAAAACATTTTACAAAGCAAAAATGGTCATATTTAATTTTTTAGAAAAATTGTCAAAATCGAAAATTTCATAAGGGGTACCTCTTTGTTCAAAAAATCGATTTTTTAAAAATTTTTTTAGAAAAGGCTAAATTTTTGTCAGCAGCCTTCTTTTTGTCAGTATTTTTCAAAATAAAACATTTTACAAAGCAAAAATGGTCATATTTAATTTTTTAGAAAAATTGTCAAAATCGAAAATTTCATAAGGGGTACCTCTTTGTTCAAAAAATCGCTTTTTTAAAATTTTTTTTAGAAAAGGCTAAATTTTTGTCAGCAGCCTTCTTTTTGCCAGTATTTTTCAAAATAAAACATTTTACAAAGCAAAAATGGTCATATTTAATTTTTTAGAAAAATTGTCAAAATCGAAAATTTCATAAGGGGTACCTCTTTGTTCAAAAAATCGATTTTTTAAAAGTTTTTTTAGAAAAGGCTAAATTTTTGTCAGCAGCCTTCTTTTTGCCAGTATTTTTCAAAATAAAACATTTTACAAAGCAAAAATGGTCATATTTAATTTTTTAGAAAAATTGTCAAAATCGAAAATTTCATAAGGGGTACCTCTTTGTTCAAAAAATCGATTTTTTAAAAATTTTTTTAGAAAAGGCTAAATTTTTGTCAGCAGCCTTCTTTTTGTCAGTATTTTTCAAAATAAAACATTTTACAAAGCAAAAATGGTCATATTTAATTTTTTAGAAAAATTGTCAAAATCGAAAATTTCATAAGGGGTACCTCTTTGTTCAAAAAATCGCTTTTTTAAAATTTTTTTTAGAAAAGGCTAAATTTTTGTCAGCAGCCTTCTTTTTGCCAGTATTTTTCAAAATAAAACATTTTACAAAGCAAAAATGGTCATATTTAATTTTTTAGAAAAATTGTCAAAATCGAAAATTTCATAAGGGGTACCTCTTTGTTCAAAAAATCGATTTTTTAAAAGTTTTTTTAGAAAAGGCTAAATTTTTGTCAGCAGCCTTCTTTTTGCCAGTATTTTTCAAAATAAAACATTTTACAAAGCAAAAATGGTCATATTTAATTTTTTAGAAAAATTGTCAAAATCGAAAATTTCATAAGGGGTACCTCTTTGTTCAAAAAATCGATTTTTTAAAAGTTTTTTTAGAAAAGGCTAAATTTTTGTCAGCAGCCTTCTTTTTGCCAGTATTTTTCAAAATAAAACATTTTACAAAGCAAAAATGGTCATATTTAATTTTTTAGAAAAATTGTCAAAATCGAAAATTTCATAAGGGGTACCTCTTTGTTCAAAAAATCGATTTCTTAAAAATTTTTTTAGAAAAGGCTAAATTTTTGTCAGCAGCCTTCTTTTTGCCAGTATTTTTCAAAATAAAACATTTTACAAAGCAAAAATGGTCATATTTAATTTCTTAGAAAAATTGTCAAAATCGAAAATTTCATAAGGGGTACCTCTTTGTTCAAAAAATCGATTTTTTAAAAATTTTTTTAGAAAAGGCTAAATTTTTGTCAGCAGCCTTCTTTTTGCCAGTATTTTTCAAAATAAAACATTTTACAAAGCAAAAATGGTCATATTTAATTTTTTAGAAAAATTGTCAAAATCGAAAATTTCATAAGGGGTACCTCTTTGTTCAAAAAATCGATTTTTAAAAAATTTTTTTAGAAAAGGCTAAATTTTTGTCAGCAGCCTTCTTTTTGTCAGTATTTTTCAAAATAAAACATTTTACAAAGCAAAAATGGTCATATTTAATTTTTTAGAAAAATTGTCAAAATCGAAAATTTCATAAGGGGTACCTCTTTGTTCAAAAAATCGCTTTTTTAAAATTTTTTTTAGAAAAGGCTAAATTTTTGTCAGCAGCCTTCTTTTTGCCAGTATTTTTCAAAATAAAACATTTTACAAAGCAAAAATGGTCATATTTAATTTTTTAGAAAAATTGTCAAAATCGAAAATTTCATAAGGGGTACCTCTTTGTTCAAAAAATCGATTTTTTAAAAATTTTTTTAGAAAAGGCTAAATTTTTGTCAGCAGCCTTCTTTTTGCCAGTATTTTTCAAAATAAAACATTTTACAAAGCAAAAATGGTCATATTTAATTTTTTAGAAAAATTGTCAAAATCGAAAATTTCATAAGGGGTACCTCTTTGTTCAAAAAATCGATTTTTTAAAAATTTTTTTAGAAAAGGCTAAATTTTTGTCAGCAGCCTTCTTTTTGCCAGTATTTTTCAAAATAAAACATTTTACAAAGCAAAAATGGTCATATTTAATTTTTTAGAAAAATTGTCAAAATCGAAAATTTCATAAGGGGTACCTCTTTGTTCAAAAAATCGATTTCTTAAAAATTTTTTTAGAAAAGGCTAAATTTTTGTCAGCAGCCTTCTTTTTGCCAGTATTTTTCAAAATAAAACATTTTACAAAGCAAAAATGGTCATATTTAATTTTTTAGAAAAATTGTCAAAATCGAAAATTTCATAAGGGGTACCTCTTTGTTCAAAAAATCGATTTTTTAAAAATTTTTTTAGAAAAGGCTAAATTTTTGTCAGCAGCCTTCTTTTTGCCAGTATTTTTCAAAATAAAACATTTTACAAAGCAAAAATGGTCATATTTAATTTTTTAGAAAAATTGTCAAAATCGAAAATTTCATAAGGGGTACCTCTTTGTTCAAAAAATCGATTTTTTTTAAATTTTTTTAGAAAAGGCTAAATTTTTGTCAGCAGCCTTCTTTTTGCCAGTATTTTTCAAAATAAAACATTTTACAAAGCAAAAATGGTCATATTTAATTTTTTAGAAAAATTGTCAAAATCGAAAATTTCATAAGGGGTACCTCTTTGTTCAAAAAATCGATTTTTTAAAAGTTTTTTTAGAAAAGGCTAAATTTTTGTCAGCAGCCTTCTTTTTGCCAGTATTTTTCAAAATAAAACATTTTACAAAGCAAAAATGGTCATATTTAATTTTTTAGAAAAATTGTCAAAATCGAAAATTTCATAAGGGGTACCTCTTTGTTCAAAAAATCGATTTTTTAAAAGTTTTTTTAGAAAAGGCTAAATTTTTGTCAGCAGCCTTCTTTTTGCCAGTATTTTTCAAAATAAAACATTTTACAAAGCCAAAATGGTCATATTTAATTTTTTAGAAAAATTGTCAAAATCGAAAATTTCATAAGGGGTACCTCTTTGTTCAAAAAATCGATTTTTTAAAAATTTTTTTAGAAAAGGCTAAATTTTTGTCAGCAGCCTTCTTTTTGCCAGTATTTTTCAAAATAAAACATTTTACAAAGCAAAAATGGTCATATTTAATTTTTTAGAAAAATTGTCAAAATCGAAAATTTCATAAGGGGTACCTCTTTGTTCAAAAAATCGCTTTTTTAAAATTTTTTTTAGAAAAGGCTAAATTTTTGTCAGCAGCCTTCTTTTTGCCAGTATTTTTCAAAATAAAACATTTTACAAAGCAAAAATGGTCATATTTAATTTTTTAGAAAAATTGTCAAAATCGAAAATTTCATAAGGGGTACCTCTTTGTTCAAAAAATCGATTTTTTAAAAATTTTTTTAGAAAAGGCTAAATTTTTGTCAGCAGCCTTCTTTTTGCCAGTATTTTTCAAAATAAAACATTTTACAAAGCAAAAATGGTCATATTTAATTTTTTAGAAAAATTGTCAAAATCGAAAATTTCATAAGGGGTACCTCTTTGTTCAAAAAATCGATTTTTAAAAAATTTTTTTAGAAAAGGCTAAATTTTTGTCAGCAGCCTTCTTTTTGCCAGTATTTTTCAAAATAAAACATTTTACAAAGCAAAAATGGTCATATTTAATTTTTTAGAAAAATTGTCAAAATCGAAAATTTCATAAGGGGTACCTCTTTGTTCAAAAAATCGATTTTTTAAAAATTTTTTAGAAAAGGCTAAATTTTTGTCAGCAGCCTTCTTTTTGCCAGTATTTTTCAAAATAAAACATTTTACAAAGCAAAAATGGTCATATTTAATTTTTTAGAAAAATTGCCAAAATCGAAAATTTCATAAGGGGTACCTCTTTGTTCAAAAAATCGATTTTTTAAAAATTTTTTTAGAAAAGGCTAAATTTTTGTCAGCAGCCTTCTTTTTGCCAGTATTTTTCAAAATAAAACATTTTACAAAGCAAAAATGGTCATATTTAATTTTTTAGAAAAATTGCCAAAATCGAAAATTTCATAAGGGGTACCTCTTTGTTCAAAAAATCGATTTTTTAAAAATTTTTTTAGAAAAGGCTAAATTTTTGTCAGCAGCCTTCTTTTTGCCAGTATTTTTCAAAATAAAACATTTTACAAAGCAAAAATGGTCATATTTAATTTTTTAGAAAAATTGCCAAAATCGAAAATTTCATAAGGGGTACCTCTTTGTTCAAAAAATCGATTTTTTAAAAATTTTTTTAGAAAAGGCTAAATTTTTGTCAGCAGCCTTCTTTTTGCCAGTATTTTTCAAAATAAAACATTTTACAAAGCAAAAATGGTCATATTTAATTTTTTAGAAAAATTGCCAAAATCGAAAATTTCATAAGGGGTACCTCTTTGTTCAAAAAATCGATTTTTTAAAAATTTTTTTAGAAAAGGCTAAATTTTTGTCAGCAGCCTTCTTTTTGCCAGTATTTTTCAAAATAAAACATTTTACAAAGCAAAAATGGTCATATTTAATTTTTTAGAAAAATTGCCAAAATCGAAAATTTCATAAGGGGTACCTCTTTGTTCAAAAAATCGATTTTTTAAAAATTTTTTTAGAAAAGGCTAAATTTTTGTCAGCAGCCTTCTTTTTGCCAGTATTTTTCAAAATAAAACATTTTACAAAGCAAAAATGGTCATATTTAATTTTTTAGAAAAATTGCCAAAATCGAAAATTTCATAAGGGGTACCTCTTTGTTCAAAAAATCGATTTTTTAAAAATTTTTTTAGAAAAGGCTAAATTTTTGTCAGCAGCCTTCTTTTTGCCAGTATTTTTCAAAATAAAACATTTTACAAAGCAAAAATGGTCATATTTAATTTTTTAGAAAAATTGCCAAAATCGAAAATTTCATAAGGGGTACCTCTTTGTTCAAAAAATCGATTTTTTAAAAATTTTTTTAGAAAAGGCTAAATTTTTGTCAGCAGCCTTCTTTTTGCCAGTATTTTTCAAAATAAAACATTTTACAAAGCAAAAATGGTCATATTTAATTTTTTAGAAAAATTGTCAAAATCGAAAATTTCATAAGGGGTACCTCTTCGTTCAAAAAATCGATTTTGTAAAAATTTTTTTAGAAAAGGCTAAATTTTTGTCAGCAGCCTTCTTTTTGCCAGTATTTTTCAAAATAAAACATTTTACAAAGCAAAAATGGTCATATTTAATTTTTTAGAAAAATTGCCAAAATCGAAAATTTCATAAGGGGTACCTCTTTGTTCAAAAAATCGATTTTTTAAAAATTTTTTTAGAAAAGGCTAAATTTTTGTCAGCAGCCTTCTTTTTGCCAGTATTTTTCAAAATAAAACATTTTACAAAGCAAAAATGGTCATATTTAATTTTTTAGAAAAATTGTCAAAATCGAAAATTTCATAAGGGGTACCTCTTCGTTCAAAAAATCGATTTTTTAAAAAATTTTTTAGAAAAGGCTAAATTTTTGTCAGCAGCCTTCTTTTTGCCAATATTTTTCAAAATAAAACATTTTACAAAGCAAAAATGGTCATATTTAATTTTTTAGAAAAATTGTCAAAATCGAAAATTTCATAAGGGGTACCTCTTTGTTCAAAAAATCGATTTTGTAAAAATTTTTTTAGAAAAGGCTAAATTTTTGTCAGCAGCCTTCTTTTTGCCAGTATTTTTCAAAATAAAACATTTTACAAAGCAAAAATGGTCATATTTAATTTTTTAGAAAAATTGCCAAAATCGAAAATTTCATAAGGGGTACCTCTTTGTGCAAAAAATCGATTTTTTAAAAATTTTTTTAGAAAAGGCTAAATTTTTGTCAGCAGCCTTCTTTTTGCCAGTATTTTTCAAAATAAAACATTTTACAAAGCAAAAATGGTCATATTTAATTTTTTAGAAAAATTGCCAAAATCGAAAATTTCATAAGGGGTACCTCTTTGTTCAAAAAATCGATTTTTTAAAAATTTTTTTAGAAAAGGCTAAATTTTTGTCAGCAGCCTTCTTTTTGCCAGTATTTTTCAAAATAAAACATTTTACAAAGCAAAACTGGTCATATTTAATTTTTTAGAAAAATTGCCAAAATCGAAAATTTCATAAGGGGTACCTCTTTGTTCAAAAAATCGATTTTTTAAAAATTTTTTTAGAAAAGGCTAAATTTTTGTCAGCAGCCTTCTTTTTGCCAGTATTTTTCAAAATAAAACATTTTACAAAGCAAAAATGGTCATATTTAATTTTTTAGAAAAATTGCCAAAATCGAAAATTTCATAAGGGGTACCTCTTTGTTCAAAAAATCGATTTTTTAAAAATTTTTTTAGAGAAGGCTAAATTTTTGTCAGCAGCCTTCTTTTTGCCAGTATTTTTCAAAATAAAACATTTTACAAAGCAAAAATGGTCATATTTAATTTTTTAGAAAAATTGTCAAAATCGAAAATTTCATAAGGGGTACCTCTTTGTTCAAAAAATCGATTTTTTTAAAATTTTTTTAGAAAAGGCTAAATTTTTGTCAGCAGCCTTCTTTTTGCCAATATTTTTCAAAATAAAACATTTTACAAAGCAAAAATGGTCATATTTAATTTTTTAGAAAAATTGTCAAAATCGAAAATTTCATAAGGGGTACCTCTTTGTTCAAAAAATCGATTTTTTAAAAATTTTTTTAGAAAAGGCTAAATTTTTGTCAGCAGCCTTCTTTTTGCCAGTATTTTTCAAAATAGAACATTTTACAAAGCAAAAATGGTCATATTTAATTTTTTAGAAAAATTGCCAAAATCGAAAATTTCATAAGGGGTACCTCTTTGTTCAAAAAATCGATTTTTTAAAAATTTTTTTAGAAAAGGCTAAATTTTTGTCAGCAGCCTTCTTTTTGCCAGTATTTTTCAAAATAAAACATTTTACAAAGCAAAAATGGTCATATTTAATTTTTTAGAAAAATTGTCAAAATCGAAAATTTCATAAGGGGTACCTCTTTGTTCAAAAAATCGATTTTTTAAAAATTTTTTTAGAAAAGGCTAAATTTTTGTCAGCAGCCTTCTTTTTGCCAGTATTTTTCAAAATAAAACATTTTACAAAGCAAAAATGGTCATATTTAATTTTTTAGAAAAATTGTCAAAATCGAAAATTTCATAAGGGGTACCTCTTTGTTCAAAAAATCGATTTTGTAAAAATTTTTTTAGAAAAGGCTAAATTTTTGTCAGCAGCCTTCTTTTTGCCAGTATTTTTCAAAATAAAACATTTTACAAAGCAAAAATGGTCATATTTAATTTCTTAGAAAAATTGCCAAAATCGAAAATTTCATAAGGGGTACCTCTTTGTTCAAAAAATCGATTTTTTAAAAATTTTTTTAGAAAAGGCTAAATTTTTGTCAGCAGCCTTCTTTTTGCCAGTATTTTTCAAAATAAAACATTTTACAAAGCAAAAATGGTCATATTTAATTTTTTAGAAAAATTGCCAAAATCGAAAATTTCATAAGGGGTACCTCTTTGTTCAAAAAATCGATTTTTTAAAAATTTTTTTAGAAAAGGCTAAATTTTTGTCAGCAGCCTTCTTTTTGCCAGTATTTTTCAAAATAAAACATTTTACAAAGCAAAAATGGTCATATTTAATTTTTTAGAAAAATTGCCAAAATCGAAAATTTCTTAAGGGGTACCTCTTTGTTCAAAAAATCGATTTTTTAAAAATTTTTTTAGAAAAGGCTAAATTTTTGTCAGCAGCCTTCTTTTTGCCAGTATTTTTCAAAATAAAACATTTTACAAAGCAAAAATGGTCATATTTAATTTTTTAGAAAAATTGCCAAAATCGAAAATTTCATAAGGGGTACCTCTTTGTTCAAAAAATCGATTTTTTAAAAATTTTTTTAGAAAAGGCTAAATTTTTGTCAGCAGCCTTCTTTTTGCCAGTATTTTTCAAAATAAAACATTTTACAAAGCAAAAATGGTCATATTTAATTTTTTAGAAAAATTGCCAAAATCGAAAATTTCATAAGGGGTACCTCTTTGTTCAAAAAATCGATTTTTTAAAAATTTTTTTAGAAAAGGCTAAATTTTTGTCAGCAGCCTTCTTTTTGCCAGTATTTTTCAAAATAAAACATTTTACAAAGCAAAAATGGTCATATTTAATTTTTTAGAAAAATTGCCAAAATCGAAAATTTCATAAGGGGTACCTCTTTGTTCAAAAAATCGATTTTTTAAAAATTTTTTTAGAAAAGGCTAAATTTTTGTCAGCAGCCTTCTTTTTGCCAGTATTTTTCAAAATAAAACATTTTACAAAGCAAAAATGGTCATATTTAATTTTTTAGAAAAATTGCCAAAATCGAAAATTTCATAAGGGGTACCTCTTTGTTCAAAAAATCGATTTTTTAAAAATTTTTTTAGAAAAGGCTAAATTTTTGTCAGCAGCCTTCTTTTTGCCAGTATTTTTCAAAATAAAACATTTTACAAAGCAAAAATGGTCATATTTAATTTTTTAGAAAAATTGTCAAAATCGAAAATTTCATAAGGGGTACCTCTTTGTTCAAAAAATCGATTTTTTAAAAATTTTTTTAGAAAAGGCTAAATTTTTGTCAGCAGCCTTCTTTTTGCCAATATTTTTCAAAATAAAACATTTTACAAAGCAAAAATGGTCATATTTAATTTTTTAGAAAAATTGTCAAAATCGAAAATTTCATAAGGGGTACACCTCTTTGTTCAAAAAATCGATTTTGTAAAAATTTTTTTAGAAAAGGCTAAATTTTTGTCAGCAGCCTTCTTTTTGCCAGTATTTTTCAAAATAAAACATTTTACAAAGCAAAAATGGTCATATTTAATTTTTTAGAAAAATTGCCAAAATCGAAAATTTCATAAGGGGTACCTCTTTGTTCAAAAAATCGATTTTTTAAAAATTTTTTTAGAAAAGGCTAAATTTTTGTCAGCAGCCTTCTTTTTGCCAGTATTTTTCAAAATAAAACATTTTACAAAGCAAAAATGGTCATATTTAATTTTTTAGAAAAATTGCCAAAATCGAAAATTTCATAAGGGGTACCTCTTTGTTCAAAAAATCGATTTTTTAAAAATTTTTTTAGAAAAGGCTAAATTTTTGTCAGCAGCCTTCTTTTTGCCAGTATTTTTCAAAATAAAACATTTTACAAAGCAAAAATGGTCATATTTAATTTTTTAGAAAAATTGCCAAAATCGAAAATTTCATAAGGGGTACCTCTTTGTTCAAAAAATCGATTTTTTAAAAATTTTTTTAGAGAAGGCTAAATTTTTGTCAGCAGCCTTCTTTTTGCCAGTATTTTTCAAAATAAAACATTTTACAAAGCAAAAATGGTCATATTTAATTTTTTAGAAAAATTGTCAAAATCGAAAATTTCATAAGGGGTACCTCTTCGTTCAAAAAATCGATTTTTTAAAAAATTTTTTAGAAAAGGCTAAATTTTTGTCAGCAGCCTTCTTTTTGCCAATATTTTTCAAAATAAAACATTTTACAAAGCAAAAATGGTCATATTTAATTTTTTAGAAAAATTGTCAAAATCGAAAATTTCATAAGGGGTACCTCTTTGTTCAAAAAATCGATTTTTTAAAAATTTTTTTAGAAAAGGCTAAATTTTTGTCAGCAGCCTTCTTTTTGCCAGTATTTTTCAAAATAGAACATTTTACAAAGCAAAAATGGTCATATTTAATTTTTTAGAAAAATTGCCAAAATCGAAAATTTCATAAGGGGTACCTCTTTGTTCAAAAAATCGATTTTTTAAAAATTTTTTTAGAAAAGGCTAAATTTTTGTCAGCAGCCTTCTTTTTGCCAGTATTTTTCAAAATAAAACATTTTACAAAGCAAAAATGGTCATATTTAATTTTTTAGAAAAATTGTCAAAATCGAAAATTTCATAAGGGGTACCTCTTTGTTCAAAAAATCGATTTTGTAAAAATTTTTTTAGAAAAGGCTAAATTTTTGTCAGCAGCCTTCTTTTTGCCAGTATTTTTCAAAATAAAACATTTTACAAAGCAAAAATGGTCATATTTAATTTTTTAGAAAAATTGCCAAAATCGAAAATTTCATAAGGGGTACCTCTTTGTTCAAAAAATCGATTTTTTAAAAATTTGTTTAGAAAAGGCTAAATTTTTGTCAGCAGCCTTCTTTTTGCCAGTATTTTTCAAAATAAAACATTTTACAAAGCAAAAATGGTCATATTTAATTTTTTAGAAAAATTGCCAAAATCGAAAATTTCATAAGGGGTACCTCTTTGTTCAAAAAATCGATTTTTTAAAAATTTTTTTAGAAAAGGCTAAATTTTTGTCAGCAGCCTTCTTTTTGCCAGTATTTTTCAAAATAAAACATTTTACAAAGCAAAAATGGTCATATTTAATTTTTTAGAAAAATTGTCAAAATCGAAAATTTCATGAGGGGTACCTCTTTGTTCAAAAAATCGATTTTGTAAAAATTTTTTTAGAAAAGGCTAAATTTTTGTCAGCAGCCTTCTTTTTGCCAGTATTTTTCAAAATAAAACATTTTACAAAGCAAAAATGGTCATATTTAATTTTTTAGAAAAATTGCCAAAATCGAAAATTTCATAAGGGGTACCTCTTTGTTCAAAAAATCGATTTTTTAAAAATTTTTTTAGAAAAGGCTAAATTTTTGTCAGCAGCCTTCTTTTTGCCAGTATTTTTCAAAATAAAACATTTTACAAAGCAAAAATGGTCATATTTAATTTTTTAGAAAAATTGTCAAAATCGAAAATTTCATAAGGGGTACCTCTTTGTTCAAAAAATCGATTTTGTAAAAATTTGTTTAGAAAAGGCTAAATTTTTGTCAGCAGCCTTCTTTTTGCCAGTATTTTTCAAAATAAAACATTTTACAAAGCAAAAATGGTCATATTTAATTTTTTAGAAAAATTGCCAAAATCGAAAATTTCATAAGGGGTACCTCTTTGTTCAAAAAATCGATTTTTTAAAAATTTTTTTAGAAAAGGCTAAATTTTTGTCAGCAGCCTTCTTTTTGCCAGTATTTTTCAAAATAAAACATTTTACAAAGCAAAAATGGTCATATTTAATTTTTTAGAAAAATTGCCAAAATCGAAAATTTCATAAGGGGTACCTCTTTGTTCAAAAAATCGATTTTTTAAAAATTTTTTTAGAAAAGGCTAAATTTTTGTCAGCAGCCTTCTTTTTGCCAGTATTTTTCAAAATAAAACATTTTACAAAGCAAAAATGGTCATATTTAATTTTTTAGAAAAATTGTCAAAATCGAAAATTTCATGAGGGGTACCTCTTTGTTCAAAAAATCGATTTTGTAAAAATTTTTTTAGAAAAGGCTAAATTTTTGTCAGCAGCCTTCTTTTTGCCAGTATTTTTCAAAATAAAACATTTTACAAAGCAAAAATGGTCATATTTAATTTTTTAGAAAAATTGCCAAAATCGAAAATTTCATAAGGGGTACCTCTTTGTTCAAAAAATCGATTTTTTAAAAATTTTTTTAGAAAAGGCTAAATTTTTGTCAGCAGCCTTCTTTTTGCCAGTATTTTTCAAAATAAAACATTTTACAAAGCAAAAATGGTCATATTTAATTTTTTAGAAAAATTGCCAAAATCGAAAATTTCATAAGGGGTACCTCTTTGTTCAAAAAATCGATTTTTTAAAAATTTTTTTAGAAAAGGCTAAATTTTTGTCAGCAGCCTTCTTTTTGCCAGTATTTTTCAAAATAAAACATTTTACAAAGCAAAAATGGTCATATTTAATTTTTTAGAAAAATTGTCAAAATCGAAAATTTCATAAGGGGTACCTCTTTGTTCAAAAAATCGATTTTGTAAAAATTTGTTTAGAAAAGGCTAAATTTTTGTCAGCAGCCTTCTTTTTGCCAGTATTTTTCAAAATAAAACATTTTACAAAGCAAAAATGGTCATATTTAATTTTTTAGAAAAATTGCCAAAATCGAAAATTTCATAAGGGGTACCTCTTTGTTCAAAAAATCGATTTTTTAAAAATTTTTTTAGAAAAGGCTAAATTTTTGTCAGCAGCCTTCTTTTTGCCAGTATTTTTCAAAATAAAACATTTTACAAAGCAAAAATGGTCATATTTAATTTTTTAGAAAAATTGCCAAAATCGAAAATTTCATAAGGGGTACCTCTTCGTTCAAAAAATCGATTTTTTAAAAAATTTTTTAGAAAAGGCTAAATTTTTGTCAGCAGCCTTCTTTTTGCCAGTATTTTTCAAAATAAAACATTTTACAAAGCAAAAATGGTCATATTTAATTTTTTAGAAAAATTGCCAAAATCGAAAATTTCATAAGGGGTACCTCTTTGTTCAAAAAATCGATTTTTTAAAAATTTTTTTAGAAAAGGCTAAATTTTTGTCAGCAGCCTTCTTTTTGCCAGTATTTTTCAAAATAAAACATTTTACAAAGCAAAAATGGTCATATTTAATTTTTTAGAAAAATTGCCAAAATCGAAAATTTCATAAGGGGTACCTCTTTGTTCAAAAAATCGATTTTTTAAAAATTTTTTTAGAAAAGGCTAAATTTTTGTCAGCAGCCTTCTTTTTGCCAGTATTTTTCAAAATAAAACATTTTACAAAGCAAAAATGGTCATATTTAATTTTTTAGAAAAATTGCCAAAATCGAAAATTTCATAAGGGGTACACCTCTTTGTTCAAAAAATCGATTTTTTAAAAATTTTTTTAGAAAAGGCTAAATTTTTGTCAGCAGCCTTCTTTTTGCCAGTATTTTTCAAAATAAAACATTTTACAAAGCAAAAATGGTCATATTTAATTTTTTAGAAAAATTGCCAAAATCGAAAATTTCATAAGGGGTACCTCTTTGTTCAAAAAATCGATTTTGTAAAAATTTTTTTAGAAAAGGCTAAATTTTTGTCAGCAGCCTTCTTTTTGCCAGTATTTTTCAAAATAAAACATTTTACAAAGCAAAAATGGTCATATTTAATTTTTTAGAAAAATTGCCAAAATCGAAAATTTCATAAGGGGTACCTCTTTGTTCAAAAAATCGATTTTTTAAAAATTTTTTTAGAAAAGGCTAAATTTTTGTCAGCAGCCTTCTTTTTGCCAGTATTTTTCAAAATAAAACATTTTACAAAGCAAAAATGGTCATATTTAATTTTTTAGAAAAATTGCCAAAATCGAAAATTTCATAAGGGGTACCTCTTTGTTCAAAAAATCGATTTTTTAAAAATTTTTTTAGAAAAGGCTAAATTTTTGTCAGCAGCCTTCTTTTTGCCAGTATTTTTCAAAATAAAACATTTTACAAAGCAAAAATGGTCATATTTAATTTTTTAGAAAAATTGCCAAAATCGAAAATTTCATAAGGGGTACACCTCTTTGTTCAAAAAATCGATTTTTTAAAAATTTTTTTAGAAAAGGCTAAATTTTTGTCAGCAGCCTTCTTTTTGCCAGTATTTTTCAAAATAAAACATTTTACAAAGCAAAAATGGTCATATTTAATTTTTTAGAAAAATTGCCAAAATCGAAAATTTCATAAGGGGTACCTCTTTGTTCAAAAAATCGATTTTGTAAAAATTTTTTTAGAAAAGGCTAAATTTTTGTCAGCAGCCTTCTTTTTGCCAGTATTTTTCAAAATAAAACATTTTACAAAGCAAAAATGGTCATATTTAATTTTTTAGAAAAATTGCCAAAATCGAAAATTTCATAAGGGGTACCTCTTTGTTCAAAAAATCGATTTTTTAAAAATTTTTTTAGAAAAGGCTAAATTTTTGTCAGCAGCCTTCTTTTTGCCAGTATTTTTCAAAATAAAACATTTTACAAAGCAAAAATGGTCATATTTAATTTTTTAGAAAAATTGCCAAAATCGAAAATTTCATAAGGGGTACCTCTTTGTTCAAAAAATCGATTTTTTAAAAATTTTTTTAGAAAAGGCTAAATTTTTGTCAGCAGCCTTCTTTTTGCCAGTATTTTTCAAAATAAAACATTTTACAAAGCAAAAATGGTCATATTTAATTTTTTAGAAAAATTGCCAAAATCGAAAATTTCATAAGGGGTAGTACCTCTTTGTTAAAAAAATCGATTTTTTAAGAACTTTCTTAGAATAGGCTAAATTTTTGTCAGCAGCCTTCTTTTTGCCAGTATTTTTCAAAATAAAACATTTTACAAAGCAAAAATAGTCATATTTAATTTTTTAGAAAAATTGTCAAAATCGAAAATTTCATAATAAGAATAAGAACGGAAGCAAATAAATAAGATTTTGATTGATTTAATTTTAAGCGGGTTTTCAAAGATTATTCTTTAAGGAAATGGTTTTGAATCTAGTCTTTTTCTTGTATTTAGGGTTTCCTTTTATATAAATGTTTACTTACCATTCCGATTAAATTCGAAACTTAATCTTAATCTTAATCTGAAAATGCCAAGTTCGCTTACGACAAATTTTTTAAAGCCGATTAATCTATTAGAAGTGGGGTATGTTAAATAGAAAATTACATAAGAGTTTAATTTATATTTTATTATTCATTTTGCCTTAATAATACTTTTATTATTATTATTTGTTGGTCTATTATGATTTTTGAAAATCATGTGAATATTCTGAAATGGTTTTTGAAAGTCTGTGCATAAAATAACATTTTAAACTTTTCAAAACTACGGTTGAAGTCTACTGGCGATTTGGTAAAGCACCAACCAACTGCATATGACGTTTTCCTTTGACCGCGTCTTGGACTTAGAATGCTGTAGTTCAATATCGAGAAATGCCAATGCTAATTCCTAATTTATTATTGTAGTCCTTAATTCAATAATGTTTTTGGAAATCGAAAAATCAAAATAAAATAATGTCAATATAAATATTATTTTGATGTTTCCAAGTTTATAAAGTCGATTTTAAAGTGAAAACTACGCATGTTGTAGCAGAGTGTTATCGACGGCAAAGTGCGAAAAAAATACTCAATGAAATATTAAAATTTTTAAGAATTTTTTGATTTTTTTATTTTACTTTTTTTTAAGTTCATATTTGGACAAAAGGAAATTTCAATTAAACAAATTAATTAATACTCGTACTTAAAATTAATTACAAATACGCAGATAAACGTACAAATATTAAATACAATACTAAAATTATACAATTAAATGGGTAATTTATCAAAATATAAGCATTTCATGATAATAAAATGAAATTTCGCAAACATATTAAAAAACAAATATGTATTTTATTTATTATGTAGGGTGTAGTTAGTAGTCTCATATAATTAATTTTAATTTAGTTAATAAAAATTGTAAGAATATGACAAACAGTTATTTACAAAGAGAGAAGAAAATTACAAACATAAAACCTAATTCTACACCATTTTCAAATTTATATACGTTTTTTCAAAACAAATTTTAACAAAAACTATTTCAGTTAAAAATAAATCAAATTTTGTGATACTTGAATTTATGATCTTTTTTGAAATAAATCAAAAACGATGCAGACAAAACAGAAAACAAAATAAAGCATAATATATTGCTTTTCTTCCTAAAAGCCAAGAAGTGAAAACTGTTTTAAATAACTAGATAAGATGACTCATATAATGAGAATTACTTTTTCATTGACGAAGGACTTCTAAAACGAATTGTTGGTATTAGCTTTACGTCAAAGCAGTCCTGTAGTAGCTGTATAGCGAGCCACAATCTTCAGGGATTGTAGGAATAAAAAAATATTTTATTCAATTATAAGTTCATATTTTTAAATTTTTCATCTATTGAAAATAGTTTCATATTTATTCGTTTTAAATTGTGTTAGTGAAAGTCGTGTTTATATATATTTTTATCTAATTTCCTACAAAAATACTTGTTTTTTAGCTAAACAAAAATCTATGTAATAACTATAATTAAGACTAATTTGGAATGTAGCAATTGCCTTTCTTTCATATATTTGTAATATTTGCTTATTATAATTGTTTTGTTTGTTTTAGGTATTTAATTTTGTAAACCGTTTCGAAACTCATAATCACAGTTTAGTTTGCAGTTTTTAAGCTGTGTTAGATTTTTCCTTTTCGCTTCGCTTAAGGGAATTCGAAGTTTAGATATTTCAAAATTTTAGATATTGTCTTCAAAGTGCCCTTATTATTAATTTACATATATCAATTTATTATTACTATTTCTGTGACAACTTTTATTAAAAAACGGAAAAGTTATATTGCTTTTATAGTTATTTTAAGTTGCATTTAAATATAAAAGCAGACTTCTTGCTTTGTTTAAGGACAAGTTTGTTAAATAAGTTTTTCTTTGATACATCTTTGTTGCATATACATATACATATAAGAGTGTAATCGTACTGTGAATGTGTAATATAATGTTTTTATTTTATATTTATGCTTGTATAATAAATTTTTAACAATTACGTCAAATAGTTTTGTAATTACAACGGCTTACACATTGTTTCGTAATAGCGAAGTGGGTATTTTTTCTAAAAAGCAAATTTGATTTATTTGTATAAAATCTTGAATATAAAAATGGGAAAAATAAGTTTTGCATAGAAAAATATTTTAAAAACTTTTAATTTATAAACATTTATATAAAATATGTATTTCTACTAATTATACAATATCCATTTTCGTTTAATTTACAAATTAATTCAATTCTGCTTTTGCAATGTTTTGTTTAAAGTCTTTGACTTTAAATTTAATATATGTACATAGATATTATAATATAAAGTGTCATCGCTTTTGACAGTACAAAGAAATTTACAAGAAACTAATCAAATAAAACAGTAGCATATCCTGTGACCATTGCTAAATAATTAAGAACGATTATTTGAGAAACAAGTTTTAAAGATTTTGAAAAATTATTTGATAGACTTTAAGGGTTAATAAATACAATTAAACTCTTATTACGTATTTTATTTTACGACTTATATAGAAATAATACCCACTTTAAAGCAACTTCGAATATTATAAACAGTCTCTAGTCATATTTTTACAATTGATAAAATAAATCTATTCGTTTAGGTGTTCTTCTTTAAGGAAATTTTAACATTTTAATTTCGTTTTACTTTTGAAAATACTTTCAAAATTTTGCACATGATTTCGAAAGAGCTCATTTTTGTTATTTATAAAACAAATAATACAGATTTTTCAATAAATTGGACAGAAAGCGATTGTAAACTTCTTTATTACAGGTTAATTAGAATTATAAGGAGGGGCAGGGAATAACTGAAACAATCGAGTGGAATGCAGCTGGTCACAGAGAATGCTGAATGAGTTTAGCATTCGGTGGCAAAATAGAAAATTTCTACAATATCTTCATCCTCCTCTTCCGTCTCTTTATCCTGTGGTTTTGTGGTATTTTCCTTTTCAAGTTTGGGATTGGGATTTATGTTAACACAATTCTGACCACCTTCGTAATTAAAACAATTGGCTCCATCTTTGATAGTTTTAGTTGAAGTGGTAGTTTTTCTGTTACTACTTAAGCCACGAACAACAACGTCCTCGCCTAGACACTGACGAAGAACGTTGGCCTATAGTCACACTTTTGACGCGGTATGTTGCGGTCCAGCTACGGCTCCTGAATATTGGGATTGTGTTTGATGCTTTTGTACCGTTTGGTAAGTAGGCTGTGACTGCTGCTGATGTTGTTGATGAAGTTGCTGTCCTGCAGCAAGACTATTCGCATTCGTTGATCCACCCAAAGTGACTTGTGTTATAAATGGTCCTCGACTGCGTGCACTACTATTTACGGTTGCTGGCGAAAAGCCATTTATGGCAGCAGCTCTCCAATGAGCTTGACTTTGTGTTGTTCCCACAGATGAGGAGGATGAAGATTGCTGCCTATGATGGGGATGGGGATGGGGATGTTGGCTGGCATTTATTGTTATGCCTGCTTGACCATTGTGTTTAATACTGCCGGTGCGTTGCTGAAAACTATTGTTAAGCATTGATCCTTGATTTAAATTGTGTTGTGCTGTTTCGTAATCATAAAAATTTGAACGTAAATTTGTGTTGTTGCTGCCGTGGTTGCTTGTCGTTTGATAATGAGGCATATTTATATCCTGTGAGCGCGCGCTACGTTGGGAATGATAATGTTGATGACGACGACTGTCATTATTTTATTTTTCATTCACATACACAAAATCATTTATACAAATTTCAAATATATTTACAAAAGTTCAAATTGCAGATGGTAGAATTAAAAAGCCCAGCCAAAAATATTTATGCATTAAGTTTTTTTTTTTAATAAAAGCAGAAGGATTTTTTTAATTTCATGAAAATAGATAAAAATTTATAGGTTAATAAATACCAAAATTTAAAAATTGCTGTGAAATTTTTAAGCAAATCGAGATGGGTAAAAAGCAAAGATACATACATGCACTCAAGTAAATTATACTAAATTTAAGCAAAATTCTTAGCAAAAATATTTAAAATCAAATGTGTATTAAGTAAATTAAAACTGCTACAAATAATTAACTTTCGATTTTTTACTGGAAATATGAATGCATTCGTTATAATTCATAAGAATTTATTTATCGAAGACTATTTGGTTTTCACGATAATTACCATCAGTGGTGAATACAATTTATTTTGTGCTAGAAAGCGCAATCGATTTTAACAATATATTAAACATGCGTGAGTAAGAACTGAAGGTATCAAAAGCCAAAAATTACTCTGAGAAGAGTGACTACAGACTTGTATAACTTTGCAATTTTTTAAGTGAAAGAATTCGTGAATTGTAAATTGGATTATATTATCATGTTTTTGGTGAATTTTAAAATTAAGAACTTTAAGAATATTGAATTGAAACACTTCGAAAAAGCATTGCTGTGCTGAAAAATTTTATAAAACAGTATATTTTCGTTTTATATGTGTCATTGAAGCACAGCTGTCGAATATCGAATGCGCAAGAGAATTATAGAATAGAAAAAATATCTTAAGTATACACCACCAATACGAGCGACATAGATATTTTGATGACCTATCTGTGTGCCATTTGCTAAAACCAATTACTATCAAAGTTAATATCTCCATTTCTGGCAGGAAATTAAGCTCAGGGCAAGTGCTAAATTTCCACACATTAATTAAGACAGGTTGGGTTAGGAAATTCCATACGATAAAAACACATACTTCATAATTTTCACTTCTGTCCTACCGTTTCCTTAATTAACAAGGTTTCTTATCTTTGAGCAACACGAGTACTGCGTTGTTTTTACAAAAATTTTTAAACTTGATTTGCTTAACCGTAATTTCTCTGGTTATGAGCAAGTTTTTGTTCTTACATCACTTAATTTCGTAAAAGAAAAAACATTACAAAACAAAACAACGTTTATTTCTTTTAAATATACATATTATCTCTATTGTATTGTCTCAAAAGGAGCTCTTCACACTGAAGAATATGAGCGCATTGAATACGTTTTATTTCAGTACGATTATAGCGGAGATCGATTGAAAGACAATAAAAACAACTTGTATTACAACGAAATGAGGATTAAAGACACTTTAAAATAAAAAAGCTACTAAAAGTAAATAAAGCAATTTGTAAAAAAATCAACAAACAAATTAATAAAAAAAATTTGTCGCTATAGAAAAAGTTGTAATAAAATTTTACCTTTCCGCTTCGACTTTAAGACGTTGTCTAAGCACTTGCTGGCGCATGCATTCTAATGTGGATTCCGATAAAACATCATTATTTGAGCAGTTTTCATCACTATATGATAGACAAATATTACAAAAATAGGATGTATTTTTAACGGTTAAAGTTCTTTTCAATGTAATCAGTTCTATATACGAGCAACAAAAGTTGAAGCAAAAGAACGAAATGAAAAAGCAAAGCAACGTTAACATTGTTGGGGTTTGTAGGAAAAATAAAAATAAAATAAAACCGTTAATTTTCAAAATGCGTGGAATGTATGTTGTATAAAACTTTAATTTATGATCCTCTAGTAGGCTCCGTTATCCCATATTGCTGATGTTGTTTGATTTGTTTTAAAATACAAAAGTTTTAATTGTAGAGAGAAAAGAAAAAAGAAATTGCGCTCACCTAATTTGTTGATGATGGTTATGTTGTAGCTCTTCGTAGTTGGAATAATGTTGATAACGATGATTGAATATATCATTTTGATGAATTCCACCATTTGTGCTACTGTCGCTGTGAATATTTGAGCCTCCTCCACCGGTACCATTTGCATTA
The DNA here is from genome assembly GCA_963675445.1 of Linnaemya vulpina. Classification (NCBI taxonomy): domain Eukaryota; kingdom Metazoa; phylum Arthropoda; class Insecta; order Diptera; family Tachinidae; genus Linnaemya; species Linnaemya vulpina. The sequence continues at coordinate 2,629,495 of OY776280.1, read as the reverse complement.
GCGGGTGGTAGTGGTGGTGGAGGTTGATAGGCTGGCGGTGCTAACTTGGTGTTACGTTCCAGAGCTGCCAGGGCGGCAGCCGGTATTTGATTATTGGCAGGTGTTCTTTCATTTGCGGCATTATTTGTAATAGGTGGCTGGTGGGCTTCTGCGGGTGCTACACCATCTTTTCGATTTTTTCCGAAGCGGAACATGTAGCCAATGCCTCGTAAAATTCCTGGTTTCTTACTTCTTGACTTTTGCTTACCATCGTTTAGAGAACTTTGGAAGGGACCATTGCGTTGGGTAAAACCACCATCAGCAGCATCTCCATCTTCTAAAAGCCAGGTTTGACGGGCTTCTAAAATATTTATTTCAGACAATAAATATGGAAATGAATCGAAATATTTGTAAATGACTTACTTTTAACATCGTGATCACTAGCTACAGCAGCTCTTAGACTCTCTTCTCGCCCCCTGCCTCGTGGAGGTCTTAGAGTTGTAGGGCCACCTCGTGGTTCTTCAGACATTTGTATTTCTTGCACCATCGTTTGCAAGGACTCCAAAGAAGAAGATTTTTTCAAACCCAGCGAAGGTCCCAAATCGGCTATTTCATCTCTAGCTTCTGCCTGTAATTGTTGTTGTTCAATGCCCGAGTTGGTTTTAGCATGTTTATAACCTGGGATTCTTTCATTTGCCTCAGCTATGCGAGCTGATAAAGATTCCATAGAACCACTAAAAACAGCAGACTTGGTATGTGCTATGCGCCTTTCACGTTCCCTCTCTTCGCGCAGTTTTTTATTGCGTTGATAAGTTCCCGTTTCACGAGCATCCAAGGCAGCGTGATGTTTTTCTGATATTGACCTTCTTCCCAAAGCATCACGACTAAAATGTTCCACGCCAGAATTGTTTGTTTCTAAACTGAGCTGCGATGAATATGTGGCATCAAAACTCTGAGGGGTACCTGCCGCAGCAGGTTTGAGAGATGAAGTGTTACTAATTACACTAGAACCTAAAGATTCATTGTGAAGATGGGGAAGCGTTCTGCAAAATAAAATTTAAGTGGTGTACATACATACATACATATGTATTTCCAAAAATTTGTCTAAATACAATTAGATTGAAGAGAAAGATATAAGATTGTTGTTTTTTCAGGTATAGTTATTGTTTGGTTTTTATTTTTGTTGCCGATTTTTTTTTTCTTTTTACTAACTTTTTTAAAAACATTATTTATTTACGAAAAACTAAATAAGAAATACATTTTATGTATATTTTAATTTATCGTAAAATAGGTTGTAAATAAAAGTCAAATATAAAATTTTATATCTGGTAAAAATTAAACTCAAATGACAACTATTTCTGACAAAGAAATATAAACGAGATAATAACAATTATTTCTGATAATAAAATTTAAATCAGATAAATAATTCTGACAAAGGATAAAAATCAGATATATTTGGCAAAAAAACAAAATGTAATATGACAAATATTTGTGATAAAGAAATAAAAATCAGATAACTATTTCTGCCAAACAAATAAAAATCGTGAAATAAAATAAAAATGCAAAACCATGTGCATGTTTTTCTGAAAATATTCCCATGTTTCCTTATGATTGCTTTTTTCCTTTGAAAATTCAAAGGAATTTGGTGAGTTCATGCATGCATGCATTTACATTGTATATAACAAAGTTTTTAGCTTTTTAAGGATGTGGTTCAACGTTTACTGTTGAGCACTGGACCACAAAGACGTGGTGCTTCATATTAATTTAAAACATAAAATACAAAATGTACACGTTTTTTCAATTAATTTTACTTACGGTGACGTTGGTTCAGGATCGTGCTCAATTAAAACCGAGTTATTGACGTGTTTTTGTTGATGATGCAAAGCTGGTGACCAGGATTCATTGGTGGCCATATAATAACTCTCATTGCGTAGCGAATGGACAGCGCTGTTTTTAATACCCGATGCCGAATTCGTTGCAGCTGCAGTTGAGCGAACTTTTTGTCCAGAATTGCCAGAGCAAGCACCACCGGTTAGTCTGTCCAAAACGGGGTTGCTCCAACTATTTTAGAAAGAATATATGTGGACAATTAATATTTCTTCAACTTAAAAAATTCGATGTAGACGAAAGCATTCGTAAATATTTTCAAATATTCTTAAAATGAATGTATGAATTCTTAATATTTTAAGTATTTCATTATTAATTTAGTTTTTATTATTATTTTTATTTATTTTTCTTAATATAATCGACATTGACCCAACTTACCGATTCATTTCACTATTTGAACTGCCACTATTACGTTTATCGGCTGAACGTTTCTCGGGACTTAAATAAATTACAGTAGCTCCACTATTTTCACTGGCATTCGAACTATCATTTGCGTGTTCCAAAATATCACCAGAACTGGCTGATCTAGTGATTTTGCGGGCCACTTGTAGAGTAATCATACCCGGATGTTTACCGGGATTATTAACTATGGCACGTTTCAATGTGTCCATAGCTTCTGCATTGCTTTGGCCAAGCAAGGAGACACCATTCACACTCACCAGTTGATCATTCATACGCAAGCGCCCATCTCTCGACGCTGCACCGCCATGTATGACATTTTTCACGAAAATACCCAAATCTCCATCATTTTTCATGGAGCCATTAGAGCTGCCATTTGAGGAGCCGGTAGCGTTGGAAGTTGTTTTTCCCTTAACGCTAACGCCGAGGCCAGCCTTTTCGGTATCGTGTACAGGTATGTGTAGAGTGAGCATTTCACGTGAACGCCAGGCAATTCCAGCTTGCAGGCTGTCCTGTTTTTTACAAAATAAAATTATTCAAAAGGGAAACATTTTGAGTAACCAAACCACTTACACTCGAAGCTGCTGATTCGCTGCCTGCATCAATAAAGTGTTGAGATTCGTTTAAATTGTGATTTTGTTGTTGTTTATGCTGTTCAAAAAGTGATCGGGCGCTGCTGGATTTTTTTATATCTTGTTCGTACGTTTTCGCGGTAGCGGGTAGTACTGGAGCTGGTGGCTTGGGAGGGGAATCAAATTCATTTTCTTTGTTTTCAAAATTCTGAAACAGACAATGTAAGTATGTATTGGAGTATTTTCAAAAAAAAAGAAGGTTAAGCTTTACTTACAATTTCTCTTTCTTCTGGTTCAGCCAGTTCTTGTTGTCTTGAAACTATCAGTCTTACCGTTGCTCCGGGCTGTGTAGCTCTTAATATTGAGACTACATCTGTTTGGGTTTTGCCTGTCATGGCTATGCCATCAACTTCCAAAAGTCGATCGCCAGGTTTTAAACGACCATCTTCAATAGCCGCCCCTCTGGGTAAGATGTTTTTGATGTATATGGGACAGTGACCACCTGCCGGATTATCACGCGTGGTTACTGAAAATCCTAAGCCATTGGGACCTTTTTTCAATACAATCTCAATTTTGCGACCAAGTTTTCGCGTGTTCGCCACTTGTAAAGAAGCTCCTACAGGCGCTGTATTTGGTTTTCTCGTAGGAGAAACCGTGGCTACTTTGCTCTCTAAACTAGAAGCCATTTTCTCTTCAGCTTCGATCATTTCAGCCACTTTGGAATCTCTACGACGATTCTTCGTTCCCTTTGCATTTGCTCTGATTACACGTACTCTTAGTTCAGATGACTCTAAAGCTTTGCACAAGTACTCCTGAACCTTAAGCTCCGTGAGGCCCATGAGTTTTGTACCATTTATTTCCAAGATACGATCTCCTTTACGTAAACGTCCACGCTCAGCTCGGCTACCAGGCTCTACGTGTTGCACCAATAAACCGCCACCGTGATCGTTGTCGGGAATAGCTGTTAAGCCCAAAGGACTGCCATACTCGTTAATAAGTAAAAGCATTTCTCCATCTTTTTCTCGAATCGATTCGTAGGCCTGGCCTAAAGGTTCTTTACGAGTACTCTCTCGGGGCAAAGATTTGCTAGAGAAAAACTGTTGCTGACATTCTCTTGAGCCCTGTTGTTGTTGTTGCTGCTGCTGTTGTTGTTGTTGCAAAATTTGCTGCTGCTGTTGTTGCAATTTCTCTGCAGCATCTATCCATTTGTAACCAGTGCCATCCCCCAAAAACTGCATGGATAGCCTCCCGGATCTGGCAAATGGTGCATGAGCTGGTACTGGAGGTGGTTGATGATGACCATCGTCTTCTTCTTCCCATTGAGGTGGTAAATAGCCCGCCTTTTCTATATGCACTCTTTCGGGTGAATCACCACCACAATGGGGTGCTGCTGCTGACCAACGTTTATTGCCACTTTCAGCAGCTTTTAAAGAGGCCACTAAATTCGGATCACTGCTACGCCTAACTTGCAGACCCAGCCCCGTCATCGGAGAGGCCTTCGTGCTGGTTACCTCAATATGAGGTGTGGAATTATCGTTATGAGCACCGTTTGTGGGTGCATCTGTATTTGTGGGATCCCGAAATATGTCTGGAGATCCAGTGCCAACTGATGAACTACCCGAAGCACCATCGCCGCCACCCTGTGGCACGCCTGGATCAGGTCCGGAATCTTCAAAACTAGCATGTATATATTCCCGATCATCGGCTACATCACGTACACAATCGTCCGGATCTAAAATGCCGCACTGCGTCTGTAAATGATGTACTGAAACCCATGAATCTGGATCCTGAAATAGACAAATAATAAAATTTTGAATTAGTATTGGCTATAAGCGTAATAACAATCACACAAGCGTACTTTTTATCAAATAAAAAAAAAGGACGTGACTTGAATTGATAAACGATGATTTGTAAAGGAAGTTCGAACGGCGTAACGTCTCTCTGCATTTCGTAGGATGTTGTTGGAATATTAAATTCAAACGAACGTGTGTTCTTAAGATAATCGCAATTAATTGAATAATTAATTTCAGTATTTTCTTTGCACTTATTGAACAGTTTGGGATAAAATTTTTATTTCCTAACAAGTAAATTATAGACGAAAACACTCTGTCTTTGTTCCGAAAGGTGAAACTGCAAATTATACTTAAATCTACAAAAAGCGTTTTTGCCTAATTAAAAATATATTCGTGTGTATGAGTAGAAGTTTTAATTGTTCAGGACCTTCTAACCGATTTCAGGATTCAGATTTAATAAATAAAATACAATCTTCTATGAATAATTAGGGAGAAAGGGATTATTTTACCAAATAATTAATAGTTGTTGATCCTTCGATTGATATATTCTTCATTTATTGCAGGATGACGTTATAAGATGTTGTTATTAATCTCACACGCATATTTTGCTGCATTTATGTTCATGATTACTTTTTATGCTGAGGCTGAGTTTTAGAGATCTCAGTTAAACTTTAGAACACTTGCTCACAATACAATAATACTGCAGATTTCGGAGCACAACATAAGAACCGCTGAAGGTGATATAAAATTAATTCGCCATCAATTTATAATAGAAACTTCGCCTGATGCGCTCTTCAGTTATAATAAAATCAATATTTTTATATGGTAAATTCATAATATTTTAACATCATAAATTTGGCAAGTTTTTTTCTAATAAAAATGCACTTTGATATCACAATTAATTAACAATAAAGTCACAATGCATTATAAATGATGTGAGTCATTTATGCCTCCAAAAAATGCATTTTAGGCAGCATTTCTTGAATTCTTTTGAATAACTACAAACAGTGGGTGTTGATGCAGCAAAATACACAAATAAATGAAACATGTGGACACAACGATATTGAGCTGAAAACAATAAATAGCAAATAAAATATTAAATAAAAGAAAAAAAGGAAAATTGGGTCATTTAAAGCGTTAAATCAAAAAATAACTCCAACTTTTGGTGATAACTCCATTGTAAGTGATAGAATATATGAAACATTTCTTTTTCAACACGTACTTCACAAGATGGTTTAACATTTTTATAGCTGTTCTTTACTGTGCGAAACGGTGTAATTAACTTTTATTTCAAATTATATTGTATTTAACCGGATATATGCTCTGTGCTTTGACTTGGAAAGAGAAAAATCAATTGTCGCATACAGAATATGTTATGAAAATAATTAAATAAAACAAAAAAACTATTTTTATTTATTCAGGGCTTCATCGCGTGTTTGTTTAGAAGCAGAGAACTTCATATTGCTGACAAAATAGGGCCGAACTTCAGCTTAAATTTTGGTTTCTAAATAAGGCAAAACATGCAGAGCGCTACCGATACAAGTCGATTAAAAATATTAAAGTCTTGATATTATGCGCATGGGCAAGTCCTGCCTCACGAACGCTTTATTCGTACGCCAGCGGTTTTGAAAACGTGTAACAGCAGCTACAATTACAGCGACATAGAGCCCGATCAAAAACTTGCTTAAATATTATGAATGTTGGAAATAGAGGAAAAGTTTTAAAATGCTTTTCTGTCGTTGTTTCAGTCAGCTATTGAAGTTGTTGTCAATTGTTAAAAATATGAGATATTTTTAAAGGAAAATTATATTTTACAACAGACACCAGCATAATTTTTGAAAAATTGTCATCTTAACTAACCTGCGTACATGTGAAAGCTTTTGTTTGAAATACAACGAACTGTAGCCTGATAAAATATTAACTAAAAGTATAAAAATTCAATCGGCAGTGAAACCTGAAATGCGACAGTAGAAAATATCGCTGGTATCCAGTCACTATTAGTGAGAATCCTTAACAAACAAGCCCGTGCAAATGCAACTGGTTCGCTTTTAGGATGCGGAAGGACTCCAAGGGGACTAACTTAATCTCAAAATAAACGGGATACAAAATGTTCTGTCTAAAAATTAGGAAAATTATTGGCAGTTAAATTTCAAGATCTTTTCATACAACAATTCACACATACTTACGCATGTATATGTGCGTACATATGTATATAATAAAAACACACATATTTACCTTTATATAGCCATACGGTGACGGTGGCCTCTTTGTTGGCAGCGTTAATGAATAGGATTTTTGTAAATAGACATGTTGTATGCCTTCATGTTTGGCTGAGACTTTGTAGGTATGACGCCAACCAAATATGCCCGTTAATTTATTTGCCAAGGCTGGACATTTTGGTGGTAAATCAAACATTTTACTTTTTGCTCGTTTTGTCAAATAAAAATATGCAACTCTTTGGTATTTGGATGTTTGATTGTGTCCTTTTTTCGTTTCTAATTAAATTTATTTTCTTACTTAAATTAATTCTTTGTTATATACAATTACATACATATTATGTATGTATGTAAACACGTGCATATGTATGTATGTATTTTGTTACTTGTCATTTAAAAATTTTGCGGCATTTTTGCCGAGTTGTTTTTCTCTTCGCTAGAAATATTATTAAATTCTTTCAGGTAAATATAATTGTTGTGTATTTGTTTTTATTTTTTTTAAATAAAAAATTTCTCAAGTAAGAGATCTATGTTTTCTTAAAATAATTTTGCTTTGTGCATTTTTATCTTCAGTAAAATGATAAATATTTTTTCTCACAATGACGTCATTTTTCAAATCTGCTGATATTAGAAAAGCATATTTAGTGGGCCTACAATTATTTAGATAAGAATATTTATGTGTGTGTTTATGTTGTTCTTCACTTGTATGTTAAAAATATACGATTTAGTGTCTTTAAACACTGAATTATTTATATAGATTCTATATTATAGAACGTTGCGTCCACTTAGGTGAAGATTTCATATACTTCTCCTAATTTTATGTGCTTTTTGTTTTATTTGCGATTGTTCGTATAGTTTTTAAAATAACTGAAATTAGGTTTTCGCTTTTATACTTCATTGACTACTAATTTATTGATATAAAGTTATAAATGTTCTGATACTTAATAAACGAATAGTTTAACTACTAAAACTAATACATTTCATAATTTATATTTACAAGCCACTCTAATAGATTTGCGATTTTTTCTTTTAATTATCTTAACCCATTCGCTGCCAAGCCTAAATTATATGAAGTCATTCCCATTGCCATTTATATTTTCCGTGTTATTTCTTGGTAAGTGCACATATATTATCATATATAATCATTTACAAGCAGCAAACTAAAGACGAGTATACTCGTCGTTGGCAATAGGAAGGCAGAAGGACTCGATATCCTTTTTCATATTTACCTACGTTTTAGTAGAAAAACAAATAACAAATCATGCAGATGGATGAAATAAAGAAAATGGAATAAAACGAGACACATTGCGAAAATTGGCAACACTTAGAAATTCACTATTGTCGATTACAGTGTCTCGATATTACTGTCCGAGCTGTCCTGATAAACCTCCATTATTGTTACAAATCCTATCATGAAGTTAAGGTATCATAAGTGATTTAGTTGCTATAAAATTTTGTTATAAATAGACGATGAAGTTGATTTTTCGGTGTAAGATCATTCTCTATAAGAAATAAAGTATTTTTTTGTACAAACTTTTATTTGTAGTATTTTTCAATTTTTTTTACATATTTATATCATATTTGTGGCAAAAAAAAAATCCTAATTCAAAAGTCTGCATGTTATAATATATTTAAAGTAGGACGAGTATACTCGTCCTTGGCAGCGAATGGGTTAATAAATCGTACGTTAACTACGCAACAAAATACCCTGTTCTGCTGAGAAACATTCTGACAATAAAAAGTAAAAGTTCACCTTGTTTTTTATCATTTTTCAATAAAGAAATAAACATTTACTTATGTTGACTTACTAAACGTTATCGCAAAAATTCCTTAGCAATTGCAATGATTGGGCCACTCATAGGCGAATGAGTGTATGTACAGCGAGTGTGTATGTACACACAAACGCACATTCATTCAAAGTTAACTGAAGCAAATGAATTGCTAATATTTGGTTTTTATAAAAAATTGCTTATTATTTCCTTTGTAACACACACCCCCATACACGCTACTATTTGCTAGACACTGTAGTATGTTGTAGTCTTTCAAACTTATTCACTGAAGCATTAATACATACACACATGCATACGCATACTTATGTAGGTTAATTTCGCCGAATGAAGCCAGTTCAAATGAAAATAAATTTAACACACATTTTTTTATTAACACTGATGTGTAACTCAAATTTTTTAGCGAATTAAAAAAAATATATATTGTCAAATATATTTTCACCTATTTGGGGTTTTCTATTAAAGGAATGTTTTTTAAAACTCTTTCAGGTTTGCTATTAAGAACTGAGTCCCTTATAATATGTGTCCTTTTACAATGTTTTTTTTTTTTCTTAAATATCTTAAAGGAAACCTCAGTTGCTCAAAGAAAGTGCAAACATCTTTGGAATGCTTTCGGAAATGTATTTGATTGTGCTTTTGGTTAAAAACTGAATTTTTCAGCTATTTACAATATTTCCTCTTGTTCCCAGATAAACGGCGGAGCAACGACGACAAATGTCTCTCAGTTTGTAACTGTTAAATCCATCCTACAAGATACGCTGCAGTGCAACAATGCATAGATAAGGAAACACATGCACAGTTTATGGAAACAATCAAGTTATATAACTTTCCTTTTGAAGACTTGCATACAAACATATGCAATTAAGATGCATTTACTTATGTGTAGGTAATTAGTGCTGCGATATCGATAAATCTACGCTTATTATCTTTCGAGGATATACATTGCAAAAGTGGAAATACATAAATCTAAAGGGCTAATTATTTGCACAACTAAATGCGTTGAGCAACACAAAAGAAATTTTATATACATGCATAAAAATTCATATAATTATTTATAAATATGTATGTATATATGTACATAGTTATTTAAATACTTGAAGCTGTAGCCAAACACCACACTTTCGATCACGGTTACTTGATAACTGATGTCGGTCTCATTTTACTCCAGGAAGATGCTTTTGAAATATGTACATTTTTGTATTGTTGTTGCACTTAAAACAACAACAAAATACTGAAAATAAAAAATAAGCTTTTCTACTAGAGCAGGCCATTGTTGACTATTTTCAGTTATTTAAGTTTGTTTGTTGTACCCGTAAGTAAAATAAAATAAATTGAAAAAAAACTGCAGTCAAACAGTCTGAAAATGTTAGTAGTTATACATTATCAGTGTATGTATGTATTAGTGCATGTAAATATGTATGTTTTATGTGCGTAATTCGTTCAAAAACAAGAAAACCTCATTGCATGTATTTTATTTTGATTTACAAGAAACAAATAATTAATTTCTTTTACATTGAAATTGATATGTGCATATCGAACAAATTAAATAACCTCAAAACGATATACAAAAACCCGTTTACAAAGAATTTAACTTGTTTACGAAAAAAAAACACATTTAAACCTTAACACACCGCTTAACACCTTTTATAAAATTACCCAAGTCGTTTCTAATCCTATTAACAGCAATAGAATTTGCCGTAGTATTAGACATATTGGCCGAAAACAAAATATATTATTCAAAAGGTTTTTTGTTGTACACAACACATATCGATGGCTGAATATAAAAAAGGTCTAACTCGATTTTTTTTGTTAGTTTTTATAGGAGAAGGAAAAAACTTAATAAAATCCGTCAAATTTATGATACAAAAAAGTTTTGATAGCTTTTTAATAAAATGTGTTGTTTCTTTTTTTTTTAATAATTGCATAAACATTTTTCTTGTGTCAGAAGCACGGCTGCCACTCTAAATTTTTCTTCGGGACCAAAATCCATAAAAAAAGAACCAAAATAAAAAAAAGAGAACCAATTTTTTCAATTTTATTTGCATACCAGCATAATACAAAATACTTTTCACACTGAAGTCAAATTGTCAATTTCTGACTTGTAAACAAAAGTAACAATCGATCAGTGTTGCCAATATAGCTTTTTGATTTACTACTGTGGGTAGCTAATAATCGATTACTATCAAGTGTTGTAAACGAATCAAATCTTTTACTTAATGTGAAGAGTAATAATTTTCGTAAATACATTTTTACAGGCATGATGAAACTTTCAAAATTTGTTTATATTAGAATCGTTAACTTTTCATAAAAGAAAAAAAAAAATGAACCAGCGAACCAAACGTAAAATAAACAACCATTTTTGGTTCAATTGTACCACAGTGGCAACTGTGGTCAGAAGTTTAACGAATTCTACTAAGTTTTTTTCCTTCTCCTGTAAAGTAACAAAAAATCGAGTTAGGCCTTTTTTGTATTAAGCCGTCGATATACAAGTATTAATTAGTAATTAAAATAGTGGTAAATGCCATTAGTTGTTAGAAAGAAGGCAAGAAGTACAAGGCAAATTGAATTCCAAATAAAGAAAAAAAACTAATTCAAACAAGCGAATATGTATTGCAGAAATAAATAATATGTTTTACATATGAACATATCGCACACTAGCACGCTAAATTATTAAGAGTGACAACACAAAAAGAAAAATTTGTTTGCCCATAAAATATTCAGTTGACTAAAATTTTAACTATCAACTGTCCAAAACATTATTTTAAGTTATTACGCGTTGTAAAGTTGAAAACTTAGCACAGGAAATTATTTTTATGCGCCATAAGCAGACTTTCTAAAGATCTTTTTCATTTTGCGTTGTGACTGTTTATGATCGAGTGCGATTTTGTGTGTATAAACATGGACGCTTCAGATTTTGTTTCGCCAACCGGCGTCAGACTGAATTCGGCAACAAAACTTGAATGACTGTCAGCTGGACAGGATAAGATTTAGATACATCGGAAACGAAAAATCCAATAACACGGTCAAGCTCCAATAAAAAAAATGTTCAGAAAAATTGCATTTACAATATTTCCTAGCAACTATTTCTTAAGCTGATTTCAAAGAGAAATAATTACAGACTTTTATTTATTTATTTATATACAAACACGCATGCACACATACACACGTACTTATGCATGTACACCGTTCATATTTGCATTTGTATGTGTGTATCTTGATAATTTACTTTTCAATCTTTCATGACAGATACTACAGACTTCCATGTTGCTGAATTAACATTTGCTGTCATGGCATTAGATCAAGAAATGAAAATCTGCAACAGCAAACCTTTTGAATTGTTTCATTAGGAAAATATCTATGAGAGATTTTTTCTTGCAGATTTTTCTTTTATTCACTCACGAGCTGTGTTAAGTGTCAAAATGTTGATTTGAACTCATTATTTTTGAACGTGACTATTCTTTAAGTGTATAGACAGACTTTTGCTATGACATAACAAATTGCCACAATTTGCATTTTTTTCTAATTACACATACAAGCACACATGCAGGTGTATCTATGTAAGTATGTGTATTTGCAGGTAGGTACGTATATAATTGCTTACTTGAAATGAAATTTAATAAAGAAACAATATCTGTTTTGAAAACACTTTTTTTTTTAAATTTCAAATTAAAATTTGTATGCAAAAGACAATAGCAAAACAAACATAATGGCTTTCTGAATAGGCCAAGAGGCAGAAGGGGTTTGCCCAGAACCTGTTGCACCAGACACACCTGTATTCATTTTCGAATTGTTTATACAACGAATAATATATAAAAAAATATATTTTATTTCATACTAAGTAAATATTAATCGTTATAAAAGGCAGTCAAGCTTGAAGAACAGTGTCAGTTTTTATTATTCAATTGAAATTTTTCTATATTTCACGTTTTCCCTTACAAAAGAAAAAAAAAATATATAAATTTTTCTTGCGTGTATTTTCCAATTATTTTTGATATTTATTGCACTTTGCTGCTGTACAACAAAACGAAACAATTCTAATTTGCTTAAAGCAATTTAACTTTTATGTTAATAATAAGTAAATTAATAAATAGATATATTTTCTAACAAAATGATCGTTAAACTTGCACTGCAGATCGACAGAAAATATATGGTTTCTTCCACAACAGCTTTTTGAAACGAATTAATTCACAGAAAATAACTCTTATTAATGTAGTTTTGATCTAAAAGGATCAAAGTACAGATAATGTTCTAGAATTTCTTTGATCATACATCTATCGATCCTGCTTTTATTTGCCAATTTTCATTTTAAAGTCAATAACAAGAATTATGTTTCATCTAGCGAAGCCTCAGATCCCAGGTTTGATTCGATTTTTTCTGACCTGAATTTGTGCATGGTTGTGCTAATTGTTATCAGAGACGAAGGCATGGCACTGACCGCTAAGTATTACGATTCAGCGATTGATTCTATCATGTGAAAAAGAGCAGGATACAGCATAACCCTTGTCAGTACTGTAACAAGAAGTCCTGGGGGAAGTAAGAATTCACATGTCAATCTTCTTGTCATTCTTGATACACGCCCTCTTTAGTATTTTCGACACAACACATTTCATGAGTAGGTTCTGAGAGCCAGTCCAAGCAAAAATAAAAAATTGCATCAACGAACGATTCATCCGTAAAGGTGCGATCACATTTGCTAAAAAAAACTTAACCACTAAATGTTAATTAAACACATACTATTTCACACAATTAATTATTGAGTTAAACCGTTTCCAATCATGGAGTCTACACCACTGACTATCAGGAACTGTTTTATTTAAGAAACAAAATAATTTTTAGTGGTTACGCTTTTTGGGCACATGTTACACAAATTTTTGTGTGGTCGTGCTTTAAGTGTTTTGGAATTAATTTTGGAAGTTATTGGCCCCTTCATGTGACCAAGAAAATCATGCGTTTATCAGGCAATTTGGAGTGCTTCCATTCAGCAAATTCTTCGAGTGGACTAATGTAAATTAAAGGGACAAGAGCATCTCTAATATCCTTAATGCGCCTGTTTTAATTTATTCGAAATACAAACTTCACGATCTTTGTCACAAAAAAGTTTATTTTAAGTTGGCAAAATTATATAGAAATACAGGAAATATGGAAAACATTGTGCCTGCTACTGACAAACAGCACGTGATATGCGGAAACTTACTGTAGAACTTCAAGTGTTTTGGATGGTTGTAAAAAAATAAGTAAATAAATAAAAATATTAAAAATAATGTGTAAAAAATATTATAAAAAAAAAATAAAAGTTAAATACTGCTAATAATTCTAAAGATTTTAAGGCAACTTTTCTGTTTCTGAGACTTGCCCATATAAATTCGTGCTATTCAACTTTATATATCTTTTTCTGTACGTGTAACTAATTGTTTACTTAATTTTTTAGTGTGCATTTGAGAAATATTCATGAATTTATACAAAACTTTATTGAACATCAATTAGTTGGGCAAAAAGACCTTAACACAAGCGTGAAAACGTAAACGGCATGCAGAAAAGAAGGGGCAGTATTATTGTTGCTAAGAAAAAAGTTTCCTAACAAAAATTCTATAGAAACTGACAATTGTTCAATTCACAAAACTCAGTTGTATCGTTTATAGTTGCAAGAAATACAATAATTGTAACTGTGAACAGATGAATTCGTTGTATCGTTATGTTGTCGTATTTTTAAATGTCATAAATTTAAAAAGTCAAACCAACAGCCACTTCAATCAGGCAGGGGAATTCTAATTTGATGCTAAAAATTTAATAAGCTTGTGGCGATAAGTTATTATTATTTTTTTTTTTTCTGTTGGACAAGCACTCAGAAATAAGACACACCACGCCGTTGAATTTGCTACTGGTATCGATTAAGTAGTTTGGAATTTTAAAATGAAATGAATTAAGTATATATCGATTATTTATCTTATAAAATCTGCAAATGCTGTTTATTATTATTTATTGTTGATACTTTCCTCCAGATGTTTTTTCGAGGAAGAAGAATTGGAACACAATAGAAAGTCGTATCCAAGAACTCTTCTTTAAGTCGTATTTCAGAATTTAAATAAAGCGGTCAACAGGGAATTTTTTTCAATAGCTTTTGGAAATAGACACTTAAAGGCCTCTTTAATTATTAAGAGCGCTACAATATTTAATTCAATTTCCCCATAATTAAAATCACTCAAAGTGAGACTAGACCAAATACATACAATTTATTTCTAAAATAAATGAACTGCCTCTTTTAGTAAATAAAATAAACATTTTCATTTGGAAAACAAAAACGAAAATGAGTTTCTTTTTACTTTTGTTTCAACACAAATTCCCCAACGAAAATTTTTTAAATATTATTTGCAAGTATTACAGCGTAAATCATAAATTATTTGTATTTTCCCACAAGAAACTCTATTAAAAACTCAATCTTGTTTTGGTTTACAACTCAAATTATGCAAGTCAATTAAAATATTTTCATTGGAAAGAAAAGAAAGAAAAAACTGATTTACTACAGACGGTCTGGCAGACATCTACTAACAACATATACGAATGCCCAAATAAGAGCCATTTTTCAACATCAATAACCAGGCAAAAGCTCTCAGAAAGAAGGAAGAAAAAGCAATAAAGCCAATACCAAATGCAAGCACATTCACACAAGCACAAGCAGGCAGATACAACAATTCAATAACAAGGCTGGCGTATGAAACAGAAAATTACGTGAGGGTCACTTAAGTTCACAATTACTTTCACTTGAACAACAACAACAATAATACAACCAAAAGCGATCAAACAGTTGGTAGAAAAATTAAATGTGGTGCACTCTTTACTGCTGCCAATCATTAAAACAGAAAGAGAAAGAGAAATTACCTTCCTAAAACAGTGATGGGTGGCAGGCGGACAAGTGACTTAATAGAGATATGAAACCAGATTTAAAATATTGTAAAAACATGTGACTTTTTGTTGTTGTTATTGATACGTATTTTCGTTAATAAGATAAAAAATACCATAAACATGAGAGTTAATAGAGTGTACAAAAGCAAATTGAATGCGAAACGATCAAGTTTTGTTTTCAATTGGCAAATTATTGTTAATTGTTAAATTACAAAAAAAATAATAATAATTAAGTAAATTGAACTTGAACTTGTTACCACATCTAATTGATACTCAAATTTTGCCACTTACGTAGTAATTTGGGAACTTTGTTTTGTTTTGCAGAAGGGTTAAAGAAAGACAGTCGAAGCAAACTGTGGGTGCTGTTGACTGAAGTAGTTTAAGCTGAAGTTCATGTGTTCGATCTCAGCCAAATTATGAGATCGAGTTTTTCCGATTTTCCCTTAGTACGTAGTTATGTAAAGGCACGACACACTGGCCACTGAGCATATTTGCTCGACCTGACTAAAATCTTATGCCATGCAAGTGCTAATTAAGGACTGACTAGTAAACCAAATATCAAACAAAAAAAATTCTTGTTTTTCTTAAACAAGAAAAAGAAACTGAGAATGAGAAAAACTTGTTGAATAACATATAGCGCTTATTTATTTCTATAGTGTCATAACTCCAAATATGTGACTTTTGTATTAATAACAAACATAATAGTGATTTCCATACTCTTTTTGTTTTGTGCAAAAATGAAGAAATAAGTTTTATATTTCCATCAAGTTGTTATTAAATTTAAAATTATTAACAGGTTTTCAGCAAATAAATATGATTTTAATAAATTCGATTTTATTAAATGTGATTTGGGTAAAATCCATAATGGGGCACAATAATGTTGTGTTCTTGGCTAAAAAAAGTGCAACATTTCTTGCACTTTTTTCACAACATGGCAACATTGTCATTTGAAAATAAAGAATTTATTAGAAACTAATCCAATATCCCTTACGAAAATTATTTTTTTAAACTCGTACAAATTGCCGCTATTCAAACAACAAGTGAAAAAATTTTACAAGGTTTCCAGGATAGAAAACGTGATCAGAAAGAGTAACGATCAATTCAAAAAACTGTTCCCAGCAACAGATGATGGAATATGAAATATTTGCTTATTATTTTTCAAACTTAATATTTAAGAGTAGAATAACAATAAAGATAAATAAAAAGAACAACTTTAGATACTCATTTTGGGAAAGCCACAGTCTTAACTGAATGTAAATATAAGATTTTTATCAGAAACGTCCAAACAAAATTTCTTCTGATCATATTTGACTCGACTGCAGATCATATTTGTGTGCTTCTATTTTGTAGTTATTTCAACTAGACTGTCTTGCATTTTCATCTAATGACACACATTCTAAGTAGCCACTATTTTATGTATCCAGCTGTCCGTCGTCTATTCATGCCTCTAAATAAGTGTGTATTATTTTCAATTAACTCTCTTTTCATTTACGATTTCCTTTTATTTTCTTTCTTCAACACGTTACAACTTCTTTGCTTTCATTGCTTTGGTTTAGACAGACTGAGAGCCACTTGACGATGTTGCAAACGTTTTAAACAAGACGTCAGTTGGAGACAGAAAAGGCACAAGAAAACACTTGATCTTTGTTGCTTACAAGAGTGTAAAGTCATAATAGTTTATTTGAAGTAAAAGGCAGAATATTGAATGAAAATTAAAGCAACAAAAAGTGAAGCTGTATTTAAGAAACTCAAGACCTCATTCTTATCTCTGGAAATAAAATCTACGAAGAAATTGTGCAAGAGAACGTAAAAACAATTCAAGTAAATTTCTATGCTAAAAACATTTAATCCATCCATCATATAAATTGTTTTACAAAGAAAATCAAATACATTCTTGTACATATTTTTATTTTCTGCACAGAATGAGCGCATAAAACGCCTTTCAAAAGCCACATTCTTAAGCCATAAATATCCAGTTTTTACAAAAAAATTAAAAAAAAAAAACACTCTTCTTACACACTACAAATCATTTACCAACAAATTACAATTTATTTTTAAGCATAAAAGGCTGAACTGAAAAGTTTTTTAATCATCTCAGATGTGCTTGCGAGACTTGAACTGACTGCTGTTCAAGGCACAATTCTTTGCGGTTTGATTAGATTCAAAAATATGTGTTGGACTTGCTGTTAGTTTCAATCTGAAAATATTCACAAACGATTGTTAAAGTTAATGAGTGTTTCCAGAGGTCTTTAACAATACAAAATCCATACTTTAAAGCCAATTTAATTTTAATAATCGTTTATCAATCAGGGGGATAGTATTTAAATATAGACGAAAATTTCGAAAGTTTTTCTCAAACAACGGATATTTCGAGATATCAGAAGATCTTTTAATCAACCATGTTGCATCCATGAAATACAATTAGAATCACACATTTAAATCCAAATTCTCGTATGTTTAATTAAGAAAAAAATTTATTGTTTTATGATTTTTATGAAGTCTTTATCTTTGCTAGAAATAAAGAGATAAAGTTTCTTTCGAAATATGCATTTTTTTTGAAATTTCGTCTCTTTTATGAATCAAATCTGTTAGACTTCTTATAACATTCTTCATTTATTCCGACTTGTTTATTTATATGCAAACGTTCATTTCTTCCCATGTACACCCGAACAGAAACAGAATAGCTTCTATGAAAAATTCTTATTTATGAGACTCCGAGGATAGATAATCAAGTCCTGTCAGAACCAATATTAACTTTTATTTTATTTAATTAGAATCTTAAAATATAATATACAACTTGTTGAAAAAGTTTGTTTTTTTATAAACTTTCAAAAACAAAACCTCTCCATATTCACATACCAACTGAGAGTTACACAGGACTTTGAAACTCATAAAAACACAATGAACAAAACTTTTTCGATATGAAACTATTTTAATCTTTGCCTTTAATCTCAAACAAAGTACATTTTGAAACTTAATTAACCTGAAAAATAAGAGCTTGTCTCTCTAAAACAAGAAAGGCGAACGGGGATTTTCCGAAACATATAAAAGTGTTATGTTGCAGCCTCGAAATCAGTACTGATACGTGTTTATCCAGTTTGTTGGTTATGAAAAATATTCCACTCCTAATAAGAACTAGAATTTGAACAAAACAATTAATCTGCAGATTCTTTTTAACAACTTTTCCATCTGCCCTCCTGCAAAAGAAAAAAAAAACTGCAGATACTCATATTTCTGAATTGAATCTGTAATTTAATGTTGTAAAAGTGTGTGTTGTTGGTAGATATGAGTTGGATCCGTTTTGTCTGCACACCGCATTAAGTTTTATATGATTTGAGGCAACGCGCAGTCGCATGTAAAAGTGTCGAGGTGTTGATTGAATTGCACTTGAAATGAATAGAGGAAATAATCATTTGCAACATGATTCACCATTTTAAGTTTTTTTCGTCTACAACATTTTTTATGCTATTCTTATTGAAAATTAATATATTGGCAAAGAGATTAAGTAATTTCGTAGGTATCTAATTTAAGCACTGATGTAACTCAACTCACACAACCAGCAGCTTTCACTTTGGCAGCACCCGTATTTTGTAACGAAGATTGCTTATATCTTCATGCCACTGTTATATTATACTCTATGCATACGATGGGTTCGACAACTTTCCTAGCACTTCCTGGACTTAACTACTACTGCCTTACAAAAAAGTGTATCAGTTTTAGAAGGATCATTTATTTGCTTTAAAATCGCATAAAACTAGTCTTATGGTAGCATCCCTCAAACTGTGAAAATGTTATGGGTCAGTCTAATGAAACTAATTGCTTTTTTTTAGTTGGTCGTATGAGTTACGTAGCTTCAATGTGTAAATGTCCTGCCCAATCAGCAGTAGCTTCTGGACTTGGTTCAAGAAAGTGAATGTTGAAAGAATCCACAAACTGTGGAGATTACAGCCGATTAGTGAAGTTTCGAATTTAAGAACTTGTCACACCTCACAATTGTCATTATATTTCGACAAGGGGTTTATGATTTTTCGCCTTAAGTTGTGATATTAAATACAGTGATTCTTAAATTGTTAAGTGGGCGTAGTAAACGTTTCCCTATCCCTGGTTGTTGGATACAAATTATTTGAACTATGGAACTCTGGATTAGTTATATAACTTTCAGGCAAACTACTGCCAACAATCACGCGACAGCTGATGACAGTGTGTAACGACCATCGAAAATATTGGATGTCAAATATAGAAAAAGGTTTTTTAACTCCTACTTTATTCAACCCGAAATTACTAATGCCCTGACCAATTAATGGCTTCAAGAAGTAATTAAGCAATTTCCGAATTATCTTTTTTTTTTTTGCAATATGACATTTTCGAGTCGTTTAGGGTTCTATGGGAAAATTATAGATTTTTTTTTCTTTGAAACAATATGAAAACGAAACCACGTTTTTTCCAAGTTTACACATTTTGTTTATTCTTTAAGTCTTGATGCTACACCATGGAGATGACAGTTAAAGTGATGGGTGAAAAAAAAAAAAAACAAAAACAAAAATAGTAGGTCGATTAAGAAATTGTACAAGTGGGCAGCCCGATAGATTAATGACAGTTAAAGAAGTGAGTGGGTTGTAAAACTCAAACATCAAAGTGAGCAATAATTACTGAGAGCTAAACGTAAACATGTGCACGCAACGATAGCAGATGGTTGATCTGGCCATAATCAAGCAGCCGCATATTATGATGGAATGATGGCATGGTTGCAGTCGTGTCATATCGCATTTCATAAAATCAAGGTAACGACACATGTCGATGACAACATTTTCTCACTAATCGTAATTGAATTATTTACCAAGCAGATCCTAATCGAATTTTCGACTAAAATATTATTTTAGTGGCGATTGGATTGTATCCTTTTGTCGTCGGTATTTTATGAAATAAAAAGCAGAGAAAGTATGAAGGATTTGATGGGAATTAAGTAAGAAAATATTTATATCGGCCATATTTCAGCTGCAATTTCTTATTTTGAGAACTTCTTACTTATTTCTTTTTTTTATTAAACAATTTCGACTGTTGAATGTTGGTCTATTGTTACTTTTATTTGAGAAAAAAATAAAAATAATTTGTGTTATTTTTGGACTGAAAAAGTAGATTTAAAATTAGAGATTTCCCCAGTAAAATTATAACCGGCATTTCAAACTCACAACACTGACAAAAAATTAAAATTATTAGGAGAAATATAAATCATGCAGTTAAAGGTCCTTAACCTAAAATTCTTTTTCTGATATAAAAATGTCTTTAAGTGGATATGAAAAAGTCCAGATAGTTGTTTAAATAGAATCCAAGGCAAGATATATAATTTTATATGTTCTAACCCGAATCTAATAATTTTATAAAAAATGAAAATTTTTCCGAAATATTTAAATCTTGTCCATGCGTTGCAGCGTGCGTCACGTAGAATAAAGTTGGGAGTGCAATGATTTTTTTCAAGTGGTCTTTAATATTATATACATTTTATATCCTGCTTTTAGATGCTGGAATAAATAGTAAACAGAATTATGAATATTAGCTTCTGTAGCATGCGTCACTATTTGAGTTCTCCCAAAAGTTGCATTGAAAATATTTGAGTTCTTATTTGCTTTTCTTATATTTTCGCTTCTTTGCGCTATTCCCTAATTTATTTATCGGAAACTCTGTTTCGAATTTTGTCATGGCACCATCTCAATTAGGCAATTTTATAAAAAAAAGCATGTTGTTGGGAAGATATTGAAGTCTGTATGATGAATGAATGCAAAAACTGCATGAAAAATATGTATCACGAATGCTCTTAATCCTTTAGTTTACATCCACCACCTCCCAAGAACTTATTGAAGGGAAGTATTGGTCATTGGTCACACGAAGGAACCATTATTTTGACGGATGAATTGAGGCGTATGTAGCGTAAGACGCAAAGGATTCACGTTTTTTAATAAAAGTTGACAACATTCCATTAATTTTTATTATTAAAAATTTTCTAAGAATTAGGAAAGAGTTCGGAGTTGCTTCCGTTTTTGTGTAGCATGCGTCACACCCCCTTTTATACATTTGTCCGTCAGAAGTAGTTGGTATTCCCAACAAGTTTTCAGCCGCTTAAAAGTCGTTATAAAGTAAAAGCATCAGCCAACGCTAATGATCTGTCTTAGAAAACAGCAACTGTTAAAAATAAAACGAATTGAATTTTTGCAATTTCTAAACATTAAATTATTCATACTTTTATAGTTGATTTTTATTTTAAGAAGAAAGTAAATTATATTTTTGTATTGCAGTTTTCTTTCGAAAATTACTTGCTTGAATAATAAATAACTTTTACAACCTCCTGGCATACAGACGGACATTCAAAACATGCGTTCGACGAAAGACCATATAATTTCAAAATAATTTTAAAACTATCTCGTGAAAGTTTCATGACTTTGACCACTATTGTTATCTCGGTCTACGGGGAAAAAAGTAAAATAAAAAAAAAATCAGCACAACAGCCAGCAAACTCTGAACAACTTTTCAACAGTTCGAAATAAATAAAATAAAGAGAAGGAAAAATATCCAAATTACGCAACATTTACGGATTTAGTGGTCGCACGGCTAAGCCACAATTTAACAATTTAAAATGTACCAACAAAATGCATGAGAAAAAGTAACAAACTAAATTAAATCGTAAAAAACAACAATCAATCATTTGAAGTTATTAAAGAAAAAAATCTTGGTTTTATAAATTTAAAAATTTTTTTATTTTTTTAAGTTCATTTAAACTTAAAGAAAACACAAACATCTTTTGTTGTTCAGCTCAATAGTCGCACACTATAAATAATTTATTTTCGTTTCAAATTTTGTATTTTTAATATCTTGTGATTTTCTTGAAATTAGTCGTGTCGTCAGGTGTTTGTAGTTTTTATCGTGGAACAACTGGAGACTGCCTTTTAAGTTTTCATTCAATTATATTTCTTTCCAAGTTGGTTAGGAATTTATAAAGGTTGTAAAAAACTTTTTCAAGTATTCAAATAAAAATTTGATCTGAAACTAAAGCGTGTGATGAAAGCAATATTAATTCGGAACAGAGAGAGTGAGAGAGAGAATGTACTGACCACGAAAACGGCAACTCGTAGGTTCTGTTCTAGTGTAGTCAGAATTAATTTCCGTTCTCTTTTGGTATCCGATTTTTATAAAACTAATTTAAATTAGAACCCTCAACAGACTCTTAATGAAGCCGAGTCCCAAATCTTGTGCAGTTTTGGATTGATTTTACAAAATAATTGTTTTCATTAAGCGTTAGTTGTCTACAAACGAATAGATATCTATCACACACAAATTTATTACATTTCCTTAACATATTTTACAAAAATCTCCGACTGCAAATGTTTTCTTCAATTTATAACATAGAAATTTCTATGGCTAGAAAAAAATGCTCAACAATTGCACACAACAAATAAATTCATACAAACAAATGAGTCTTATCTACCTTT
Source organism: Linnaemya vulpina (assembly GCA_963675445.1). Lineage (NCBI taxonomy): Eukaryota > Metazoa > Arthropoda > Insecta > Diptera > Tachinidae > Linnaemya > Linnaemya vulpina. The sequence continues at coordinate 2,606,481 of OY776280.1, read as the reverse complement.
TTCATCGAAACTTCTTGTTTCTTTCACTATTTGATGGTCACATTCCCATGACGTCGTCCCTTTGCAACATCAAGAAATTTATACACTTCTTTCGAAACAATAAGAACAACAAAAAGAAAAACCCTCTGACAAAACATGTGTGTGACATACACTCTTGAGAAGAACATGAATGCCGAAAGCAAATAGGATTATTGTCCTGAGTTCTTAAAAGGAAATTAACAATTTACGTGAAATGTTTTTCTGGCAGTGGGCAACAGGTAGTTGTTGTCATCGCTACCATCTGCTTTTATTTCTTTGAACTATTACAAAGCCCGGGCTTTTTAAAACGAGGGTGTGTTTGCAAGTTATTGAGGTTTTCCCTCAGCAGTTTTTATAAATTTACAAAAGAATGTTTTTAATATAATGGAATATAAGTAAAGAATATTTGAAACGAAAAAATCCTGGTGTATTTTCTGCTTTAAATTTTTGGCCATTTAATTCTTTTACATACAGACATGTTGGCACAGAAGCTTTGAGAACAGAGCGAAATCGAAATGTTTATCAAAAGTTCTGCTTTGTTTGTGAAGTGATGGAGTGCATTTCTTGGCATTTCTGCTTCTCAATTTACGCTGCTTTTTTCTCTCTTCTTAACATCACAATTAAATTTCACTTGTGCTCGTTCAATACTTCACTAACAAGTGGTTCAATTATTTGAAAAGTTTTCAAGTATTTTTTCTTTCGAATATTGAAATCTGGGTTGAGATACTCCGCAGTTTATTACTTTAGCAGGCAGCAGTAAAAATTAAACTTTTAGTTCTCTAATTCGAATGTCACTCAATGTTGATTTCGTTGTTGTTGTCTTTTTAGGCCCTTTTAATGATTTTAAAAACTTTTCTAGAAAAATTTTGCGTTTTAAGCAACAGGATGCTTTAATTTTTGTATCAATATTTTGTGCTAAAAGTTGCCATTTAGGTGAAATATAATGAAGTTAATGTAGTGGAAAGAAAAGCGAATGGGATTTGTTTCTCCAGAATTCCCAAAAATTTAAGAGCGCGAAATTGGGATTTTCTGAGATAAGACTGAATATTTTTTTTTACCGCATCCTTGCGATTTGAGATAGCAGACCTTAAACTTGTTATTATCACTGATAATTTTGAAATAATCAATCATATCGAAGAGTTCAATTCCGTTTAGCAACGAAGTTGTTTCCATGTTTTGGTTTCGCAGAATTTCAAAAACCTTTTGAGAATTTTCAAAAGTCACATTAAAATAAGATTAGAAGGCAATGAAAGTCATACAAAGAAAACCCAACATATATGTTTTATTCGAAATGAATATATTTAATTTTTCTATACAAATCCAATGAAAGTGGTTCCAAGGCAAAACGAAAAACAAAATCTTAATCAAACTCTTAGGAAATTTCCTATTCGACATACTGGCACAATTTTACTATATGTATGTAAATGAAATTTTTGTAAAATATATTTCTCAAAATCTTTGGCTTGCAATGAATTGTTAATAAGCAAATTAAGATTAATTTAATTAATATTAATTTATAACAATAAAATAATTGTTTTAAAATTTTCTTCGATATCGAAAACCCTACTTGACCCCTGATTTAAAAACTTTTATTCTAAATTGACTATTCGGGCATTCACGAATAAATAAATTTAAATTACTTTTTAAATAAATAACTTTAAGAAAAGTGCACAAAAATTATCTTTAAGTGAACTTTCGATATAAATAAGATTTGCTAAAATTACGTTCCTCAGCTTCTTTTTTTCAACAAAACAATACATAACATTTTTTTAAAATACATAAACGATTTTTAGTTCGTTTTAAGTTTATCTTTTGCCAAATTTTACAATCCCCGGTTGAAATTTTTTAATTTTTTTTTGTGTTATTTATTCGTCTGCCAGCCGCTCATTTCACAAATATTATATCACGATTGTGCACAAATTTTCCAAACACTCCAAAATGTGAATGATTTTTAAAGAATTTCTCATAATGAGGCCAATTTAATGTATCTTTGCTAACACAAAACACAAACACATCCACACATTCAAATTGCCAGTATAATTTTGTTTTAAAAAAGCTAACAAATTGAAAAAAAAAACCGCACGAATACGAGCAAATTATATTTAAATGTTTGTTTAAATTTAGTTCACTTTATTTTAGTTTGTTTATATTTTTCAACTTTTTTTTTTTTTAACCAGAAAATTCAATTTACAAACACTTGAGTTGTTTATTCGGCTCAATTTGATTTTTACTTTGCACGAATATCTGCCCAAGTGATTGTTGGCAGACAGCAGGCCTTTGGAACAGCTTTTAATTTATGCATGATTTATTGTAATAAAACTTTAGATTTATTTATTTTTTAATACTTCGAAATATGTTATTTGTTTGGGTAAATTGAAAATATTTTTACGTTTAATTTATATAATTGATTCGCCCGTTTTCCATTTTTATTTCTTATTTTTTCACAAATCAACAATAAACGTTCGTTACTTCAGCGAGTTTGAATATAAACTGAATTTCAAAATTCTGGATGTTCAACTAACAAGCAGAAAATCGTTATTTTATCTACAAACATTTTATGGTGCGAAAGAGAGAATTAAATACAAGTTAAGAGAGAGATTCGGTTGAAAATGCACTTTAACAATTATTATTTTTATTGTTTCATACCGAAGCGCACTGGCACAAAACCAACAACAACAACAACAACACCACCAACAAAGTACCTGTGAAATAGATAGATGATAAGAAAGAAAAAGGTATTTTTTGTATTTAACAATCAGTGATGTTAACTCTATGGAAAATGTTATATTGCAGGAAAATCTAATTCCCCTTGGGATATGTGAATATGGGGTATTCGCTTTGCTTTGTAGAATACATTTTTGGACATATAAAACTTTCTCTTAACACTCTTTAAGCTTGCGGAATAAATTTTAGAGCTTTATTAATTTTCGGAGTTTCCAGTAAAAAATGCTTTTTTCATTAATATTCAGTTGGGCTGGCAGGTTACTAATCGAAGTCTAATAAAATTTATCCCTTTTTGTAAAATGGGGAAAAAGATAAGGGGAAAAAGTGCACGAGGAAGGTTTAAGGACAGCCTGAAATTCTAGAGCAGCGAAACAATTAGAGTGTTAGAGGAGAGCAGGGGTCACGCCTAGCAAAGTCACCGGCTGAACCAACCGTTCTTCCGCTTTAATATAGAAGCTCAAGTTTTACTTCCGATAATTCTACTAGACGGCTAATGGCAACTGAAGCATTATTTATTGATTGGCTTCATTTATTATACCGTTTTTATATCACAATGGTTTAATTCTTTATATCAGAATGGGTTAATTTTTTATAGCACCTGTACTGGACTACTTCAACTTTCGTTTCAAACATGATATCTGAATTAAATCAATTGAATTTACCGTCCTCTTACTTGTGCTAAATCGAAAGAAAAACAAACGAAAAAAAATTAAATTAAACAAATAATATGAAAATCGTATGATATTGATCTGATAAAATATTTCCTCAATTAATTAATTTAGTTCAGTTCATTTAAATTACGATTATGATATTTTTAATTTCGCAAATTATTTAATTCAAATAATTTAATTGCAAGTATTTTGTATCGAACTATTTATTGCTAAATTTAATTCTATTTTAATGGGTTAATTCTTCGGAAACTGTTCCACTAAACTTAAGTATAACAAAATGAGTGTGAGATGTTGTCGAAATTTTTTGTTCGTTTGAAAGACTTATTGAGCCATTATTTGAGGGATATAAAGTCGTTTAAATGCCCGCCGAAATGGCCAATTTTCCAATCAGAAGGCAGCAAATTAAAAATCGCACTACAAAAGATTTTTGCGGTGCGATTTTTTTTAACATAAATTGAAGGTTGTAAACAACATATCGCACTCGTTCAGCAAGAGTGTATTAACTCAAAAATTTCCAAAGTGTTCAGGTTAGAAAAATAAACCGTTTTCTTAACAAAATCCATCAATTGTTGTATTCTGCATATCGTTTTTATTTGTTGTTCGGTAGACATAAAGTGTTGCGCATTTTTTTTTTTTTTTTTGCCAAAAAATATAAAATTTAAACCATTTTGAGTTAATACGGATTTCTTGAACGAGTAGGATATATTTCAAATTAATGAACATTTTGGTGGATATTTCTTTTGACGAATTTTAAAGAAAAATATTTATGCCAACAATGTTGGTGCGCAATCTTCAAGTTATTATGGATTTGGAATTATTTTCTATTGAGAATGTTTCAAAGAGTTTGTAGATTTTAAATAAATAAATTGTGTTTTCATAAGAGAAATAGAGAGAGGGGTTCAATTTGATTATCTTCAAGATTTACAAAGGAAAATAGAATATAATAAGAGAGCAAAAATTACATGTATGATCGTTTAACGATTAATGCAGTTCTTTTGGCACTTTTAATATTAACAATTGTTTGTCATTTTAAAATATTTCTTACTCAGTCACGTTTCATAAAATAAAACACAATTAATACGACTTTGCATGAGGCAAAAGAAGTTTGGGCAACAAACCTGGAAGGAAAAGAAATGAAATACGATAATTATAAAATTATAAATATATATATAAATAATTTAACATTTTTTCTAAACAAGTAAATACGTGCACACGCATGCCTACATAATCTGCTTAAGTAGAGAGCTTCGGCTCTTGATTAGTTCCGTGTGGTGGCACCGTAGAATGGAGTTAGGAAACTTTGTTTAATTATCTTTTTTACTTTCTGTTCTTTGTATTATGCGAAGAAAAATATTAAATTAATTTTATGTTATTGTTGCCATTGGCACATATTTTGATTTCGATTTAAACACAAACAGTCTGCTTTCGAACTTTAACTCAAAAAAATGTTTAGGTTTTTGCAATTAATAAAATTTATAATACGTTCAATACGTACGTGTTGCAACGAGAGTATAAAATGCATTTTAATAGTTTCTGCAATGAATTGCTTTCCGATATTTGAAGCTGCCAATTCTAAACAGTGGAAATCGTTAAGAATAGTATGAGTTCTGAGAATGGGGTTTGAGGAGATCTCGCAAATATAACATGTTGTTTCAAATCTATTCGTTACTGCAAAATAAATTTCATTTGCTATATTAATATTTATATAGGCTAATTGTTCTAACTTAGTTAAAATCTCAGAAAGACATGATGATAAATATTCCTAGGCACACAGGAAAGTCCACATCAGTTTTATTCAACTTACACAGCAGAGCAGAACAGCTGTTTTCGAAAGCCGCAACACTTTCATCTTCAGTGCTCATGTGCATATTGTGTTTATCACCACTGTTTAAGTGGCTTAGTTGAATGTGATATTAAAATTTCATTTGCTTTTTTTTATTTTGGGTAAACTTCAAAACTCAGATCTTAACAAAAATCCCCTGGGCTGTGAATAAATATATTTAATATATAGCCCGACAATTTAATGTTACTGGTATGAAGTGTATTTATAAACCGGTGCAGTCCATCCCCTTCAATACGAGCAGCAGTTTTTGATGTTGTTGTTTGTTTCTCTTAAACATTTTCTATTAATAAGAAAACAAATAAAAATAACAATAATTCTTTAAAAAAAAATTGTTGTTTAACCAGCAGCTGATTCCGCTGAGTAACCTCAATTAAAAAGCCAGTTGAGTTGTTTGGCCTTTCGTCCGTTCGTCAGCCGTTGTTTGCCGAAACTCACAAGTGAGTGAGTAATCAAGAATCGTCGTCACTTTTTGTTTACTTGTTGTTTTTGGTTTTAATGAGAAAAAACGCCAACAGCTTAAATTTGGCATTTGCAAAGCAAAATAAAATACAAAAAATCTAGTTTTATACTCTTCAGTTGTTGTTTTATTTGTTAGTTTTTTGTTTATATCGAAAGTTCGTTTGTTTGTTGATTTTTTTTGCCATAAAATTTTTAAAGGTGCCGTCATAAGTTTTATTTTTTTATTTTCTATTTGTATTTAATTTGCGTTAAAAAATGTTCACTCCATCTTCTTATCGTTCAAAAGTTGGTAGCAAAGTTGGCAATAGCACTTAATATTTCTCTCAGGTTTAGCTTCATCATTCGATTTTTTGTGCATGTTATTTTTGGAGTTTCAGTTTTTGTTTTTTATTTTATTTATTTTTTTTTCAAATGTTTGAGTTCATTCACCGTTTTACCTAATTTAGTGATTTTATTTTTTATAATTTTTTTTCCAAAAAGTATTTGTAAATTAAAAAAACATCTTTTTAATTTAAGTGAATAAAGTCGTATTATTTCTTTTCCCGGGTTCTAAATTAATACTTTCCCGCCAGTTTGTATTTAAAAACCTTCGAAAGTTGTTATACTTCTTCATTTATGGGATTTCATAATTTATTATCAGTGACTTGTTGGCCCTCAATTGCAAATTCAGTAAAATATTTTGTATCTATTTTATTTTAATAAAACAACGATTTTTGTGTGCAAATTAGAAAGATACTTTTCTCGGTTATCAAATTATGATTAATTTTTTAGTATTAAATATTTTAATATTTCGCAAAATTTGTACTTTCACAACTTTTCTGATATTTTCAAAAGTGTTAATTAAGTTATGAAAACATGTTTGGGTTGTGCAACTACTTTTCGAATTTTTTATAAAATTATTTATTAAAAAAAAAAAAGTAAAATACATGATTCATAGACTATGAATCCATGATGAAAGACTTTTGCTGTTACGTGGAGTCAAGTGCGCCAAGACCTTCTACAATAACTTCACTTGTTTTGAATTCGTTCAGAAGTTAATAAAACGCGGCTCAACATTTCAATTGTTTTGGTAATCGAATATCGGATGCGTTATTCAAAATTTTATTACGCCCAAATAAAAGTGAAACTTCTCAAATACTAAGAAGATCATAAGCATCAAACCATTTTACTTCATTAAAATAAATAAATTGATTTTTGTTTAATTTAAAATTCAATGTTTCTTATTGAATTAATTAATTTCAAACAAAAATTGTGTATGAAAATGCATTTCATGCCATGTAGCCATGGTCTAGTCATTAGACCATGTTTTTTGTATTTGTATTTTGCTTTTTACACAAAACAGAGTTTGAATTGTTTTTATTTCTTGTTCTCTTTCAGCAAAATTGCAGTTATCGAAGAGTTTCTCCTGCGATTCTCTGCGCTGCGCAGTGGCAAGTTTAACAAGTGGTCAATTTACATATTTTGTTGCTGTTGCTGTTGTTGTTGTTAGTTTTTGTTGTTATAGAAAATTATATTGCATTAATGTGCAATTATATTTATATTTTAAAATGTTTTTTTTTCTTTTTTCGAAACGCTTGAAAGATTTTCTTGTATTTTGTTGCTGTTGGTATTTCGATAGCCGCCATATTCCAACTCATAATTTGAGGCTTCCTTCCTTTAAATTGTGCATGTGTGAATAAGTGTGTGTGAGTGTGTGTGTGTGTGTGTTCAATGGAGAATTCTTTTGTTTGCATCAACGAACAAACGGTGTTTATTTTAAGTTTGAAATCCATAAATTTTGCAAAAAATACGTTACAAATGAAACGAAATATTTCAAATACAAGTTTTTGATTTGAAATATTTGCGAAAACGTTATTTAAATTAAAAATTATTCATTTTATTAGATAATTTAATTTTTAGCAAAATAAATAAAATCAGAGCTCTCTTTTGTTGTAATTAATTATGTACATGCGTGTGTATGCATGCAGTTAAATTATTTATAATGATTATATTCAATGATTTTTTTTCACAATAAGTATGAGTCGAACATAATTGTTTTTGGTAAAATTTATTTGTATTTGTAAAAATAGTTTGGCATCATAAACGTCAAAACTTTATACAAAAAGATCAGCAAAAACAATTAAATCGTTGCATTCAAACTTTTCTTTGTACAATTAAACTGCCTGCATCATTCCACTTTTTAATTAATAATAACCATAAACTTTACAATTTTGTAAAACTAGCAAAAACAAAAAATAAAATTATGGGAAAATTCTTATATCGAAATATTTTCCATTATTCCCCATACAAATTTCAAGTGCTGCGTTTCACAAACTTTGGGCCTTCGAATAATTTGCATAAATAATTAATTAATTAATAATATTAATTTGAAAACACCTTTTTTTTATTATTGTGTAAAATATATCAGCTTTATTAGATTAAATAAATTTTTCAAATAAGCAGCTTCACTCAGCAGTTATGGGAAGAAATTTTTTTTAAATAATGAAAGAAATTGTTTGTAAGAAAGTGAGGAAAACTGTATTGCGGGTATTGGATAATTTAAATGTGGGTTGATCTTGTAAAAAATAAGTTGGAAATTGTACTGCAGCGAAAATCTGAACATGATCATGCAACAAGCTCACGATAAAATAATATTAATAACGATCGAAATTTAAGTGATGCGTACTTCAAGGAAAAAAGCGTCACTTAAAGAAAAAAAGCGTCAGAATAACGAAAACTCATTAAGCGAAAAACTTGAAAATTCTTTTAAAAAAATCTTTTAATTTTTTAAAATTCCCCTGCAAATTTATACATGAACTGTGCAGCTTCTTCGGAATCGTAATTGATTTTTAATATTTTCTTATCAAAAATTTCCAAATAATAGTTTTGCAATTTTTCCCACAAATATTCTTTATGGAAAAGATTTCATAATTTCTGATATATTCTGGTCACAAAATCTTAAAATTTTCTTATCATTTTTGTTGACAATAAATCTTATCGTCACTTAATTGACTCAAGAACTTCTTTACCATGCGTTAACAGGCCCTCCTTATCCGCTTATTATGCCTGTAAATAAAATACTTCATTTATAGACTTTTCTAATTTAGTTGTTTGATTAATACCACAGTTTTCATGAAAAGAAAGGTCTTTCTATTAATTCATTTTTTTTTCAGATAAAATAATGAGTTTAATTTTGCATCTACCGTTTTTCTTTTTTCTCAAACCGAATAAATTTTCACATTATTTTCCATTATAATGCATTTTTGTTGTTGTTGTTTTAAATCTCATCTCTTTCGTAGTTGAGCATAATTAAATTCATCAAACATGCAGTCACTTTAAATCACAACACTTCACAATACACACCTCAACTAAATTCACTTCACCTCAACTGAACTGAACTGAAATGCATGTAAAACATATAATTTCAACTAAATAGAGTTCAGGCACACCACTCGTATGCAACAGCAACAACAACAACAACGAAGAAAAACAAAGACATCACACTCGTGTATTACATATACGAAAATCGCAACAAGTATTTGATATTTAGTTGAGTCCACAGCAATTTTTTTTTTTCTGAATATGTTGTAGTCGACAAGACACACATGTGAAAACGGAGGTACAGGGGTCTCCAGTAGAAGATGTTTTGAATGTCTGAACGTGCTTCAAACACACAAGGATTTTTGGATGCAAACTCGCTAAAAGTTCTCATCCTTCTTATTTGTCTCCATCTGTTCTCTCAACACTATCCTCTCTTTTCTAGCTCAGGCACAATGCGCTGCATTTAATTTCCCCAAGAAGTCACACAAAAAGAATGACAAAATAAATATTTTTTTTAACTTGAAATAAAGACACACTATTGACTTTGAAAATATTAGAGAATCTTGTTACAGGTAAAAAACTAGAAACAATTATTTTACTGCAAAAGCAAAAAATTGAAAGTGTTGCCAAGTTTCGAAGTTTTTTGCTTTACATTTTGTGTGAACACAATTACGAGGTGAGTTATTTTTCAAATATGCAATCAATTAGAACAGTTTAAAGCTGATTCGCAAGGTTTGATGAAATTGAGGGAACATTCTCCTCTAAAAAATAATAGCAAAATAAATAAATGAAAATGTCATATTCAATATTGTTTTTTTCTCTCTTTAGAAATGATTGTATTTATCTCTGTTATTATTTTTTTTTTGTTGCACAGTGTCACTTGTTACTCAAACATTTGAATAAATGCAAAATATTTTTTCTCCTTAAGTTCAACTTTCTATTCACTGAATTAGATGATGGCGAAAATAACGAAAATTAAAAATATTTCAAAGCTCCAAAACAGTGTGTGGAATATATAAATGAAACTTACGATTGTGATAAATGCGATAATGATTCAAAGAAAACACCGCTAATGGCGAATAGCAAGAGGGGAGAACTTTAGTTTTGGCTATAAGAGAAAAAGTGAATGATGCAAAACAGCTTTTTTTATTTATTGTTTATTTATTTTTTAAATTTATTTGTTGCCTTTCATTGTTGTTATTTATTATTGTTTTATTGCGTTTGCTATTTATGGTTATTGCAATTGTTATTTAAAAACAAAAATTAAACAAGAAACTATTTCATGCGCTGCTAAATTTCTTTTCTTTGCACCTCTTGTTGGAGCACCCTTTTTGCTGACATTCCTTCAAACAATTTGGATCAAAGAGTTTTTCATATTTTTACAAAGAAAGTCAATCCAAAGTGAGCAAGTGAAGGAATGTAAATAAACGAATTGTAGCAACAACGTGGGAAGTGCTGCTGCACTGAAGTCGCTTTTCTTATTCAACTGAAATTAAAATAATTAATTTCAACATTTTATATATTTTTAAAGTGCTAAAATGCTATTTTCTTTGCAGTTGCAAAAATACTAAAAATATTTCTGAGCAATTATTATTTTTTGTTTTGTTTTTGTAGGGTGTGGCTTGAAGGCACAAAACTATTTTGCATACGCGTTTTTGCCAATATGTACTTCTACAGCACACTCGTGCACACACACACACACACACACAACTGTGTTTATGTGTTTGTGCAAAAAGGTACATGTTTGCATGGGTACGTTTTGAAGCTGGGAGCTCATGATAATTGTTGATGGATGCGAGTATTTTGAATATTTCAAGTGGGAAGTGTCATCCCATCTCAAACAAATTCTTACTTCAGGAAGTTTTTTTTTTGTTGGAAATAACGCTGAAAATCTCATCGACAAGCATTCGAGACAACAACAAACAGAGTTTAAAAATTGTTTTTGTTTTAAATGTTATTCATGCGAACGAACGATAGTTTGCGACATTTAATTTGAAAAAAAAAACCAATTTAATGAATATATATATTTTCCCAAAGTGATTGCGGGCTAACAAACTTCTCTAAAAGAATTTTTAATTTGATTTTAAAATGTTCCAGTGACTTCTCTTCTCTTTAATTTATTGTTCAACAATTTTCATGTAGACATTTTATTAACCCACATTTTGCCAAAAAGTTCAAGAGTTACTGCATATTAAATGTTTTTTTATAAAAACAAAATCCAAAGTTCAATGCAATAATTTTTTTTGAGTTTAAAAAGTTTAAGAGCGAATTTTAAAACGTTTGTGCCAGAAATTATGGTTCAATGATTTTTGTTTATATTTTCAATTTGCATGAACTCTTGAAAACAGCAGAAACCCAAAACAGTAAATATTATTAAATGAACTAAACTTGGCCTTGACGGACGGGTGGAAGAAAAAAATGTTTATAAAAATTACACGCTGAGGAAAATTGTATGAAAATCACTGAAATGTGGTAAAAACACAAACATGCTGGTTATTAAACTTAAGTAAACCCGAACACTTTTATTTGTCTGTGTTTTCACAGAAATAAAAGTTAATGCGTGTTGTTGTGATTTGAGGCAAATAACAACATCAAATTGCTTAAGGCCTTCATAAATTATGCAAAAGAATGAACCCAAATAAGCGTGTCAAATGGGTTTTGACATGTTTGTCTGTGTGTGTGTGTGTGAAATTAATATTAAAAATTAATTAGAAGAGTATGTGGCTGAATAATTAAGACGATCATGATTTAGGTTTTTTTTTTTGATTTTTAAAAAGCCTCTTCTACGGCTGCAAATAAATCAATTTCTAAAGAAAACCTTTCCAACATTTTACATAGACGAGATTTTGTAAAAAAACTATATGAGAAATTGTATTTGACAAACACACTCGCACAATAAATTCATTTTTTATTTATTTTATTTACTTTTTTTTTCGTCTAAAACTGACGGAAACTTCATTCAATTTTAAACACAAAAACCTGAAAACCTCAAGACACTTTACAGACACTTAAATTGTTGACAGAAGCCGAAGTTACACAAAAACTCAACAGATTTATTTCGTGTATAAATATTTGTAATTTTATCTTAAAAAAAAAGATGCTAAATAAAAAGTATTATAAACAAAAATTTCCTTTTCTTTATTTATTAAATAAAATATTTTGCTTTCAAAAGCCTATTAACTTCATTTCGATTGTTGTGATTTGAAAGATCAATTACACAAACAAAACAAACAAGTGATTTGTTCGGTTTAAATAGAAATTGTGGGAAAAAATATTTATTCGTTGTGGATATTTAAGAAAAATTTGAAAGCTCATGGATATCTGCTGAAGAAGTTACTCAATATTTTGAAACTGAAACTCGAATTTCAAATCTGTTAAATGCAGTAGCTGAACTTTTTTTGTTAAATTTATTTATTTTTTTTCACGACAATCATTAAATTATTAAGGCCGATAAGAAATTTTTGTTCATTTTGATACCGATTTGGATTGTTATATTTAGAAAGAACTAGACATGATTCACATTCCAAGGAACAAACGAAAATCTATAAAAATTTTTAAAATTAACCAACTCACATTACTCAAGTCAAGTAGGAAAAATTTGTTAAAATTTTTTTTTTTACGAAAATAGTATCTAAATAAAGATCTGCGCAATAATTGGTTATATTAAATATATATATTTTGATGACATCAAGGCAATTGCACTGCCCGTGTTCTAATATTTCATTCAGTCAAATCAAGCCAAGCGTTTGAACAGGAGAACAAAAGAAAAAAAATTATTATTCGAACCATTGACAACCCTGGAATACTTTACAAATATTTCCACAACATTTGCAACAACAGGAAATGCTTTGAAGAGATAATTTTTTCTATTATTATTTACAAAAACTTCACACACAATAGAAAACATATCAATTTAGCAAAATGTTAAAAACTACCATGAAAACCATAAAAGACATGAATAATTATTATATAAAAAAAAATAGTTTAACGAATTATTCATTGTAAACACTTCTAGTTCATGACACGTTGGTATTTATCTATTTTCAATTTTATACTAGACAATCGCTTACATGAAATTCAAAATGTGTTGGTTTCTGATGAAGTCATATCAAAATGTTAGTTGTTGTTGACAAAAACAATAAAGTAGTTTTTTGAATAAAAATTTAAAGCGTATAATATGGGAGTATGTTGGTAATATGCAGTCAACTCTTTGATCATTTTAACTTAAGAAACTTAAAGCATTTAAAAATACATTAATTCTAGTGTCCTTGATAGTTGGAAATAATTCGAATCCTGAGTAGCTACATGTTATAATTTAAAATATTCTAAATACTACAAACTTATAACATTTTGAAGATGCTTTATTTTAATCAATTTCAAATTCGCCTCCTATTCATTAACAAACTACTGTTCAAATTATGTCTCAGTAATTCACCTACAAAAACTGTATTTGACCATTTTTTACCTTACACCACGGTTTTTTATTTTACCTTTTCACCACACAAGGTGGGGCAATGGCTATTGTCTATACTAAATACTTGTCTACACTGCTAGTGCATACAACCGAAACTCTACACATATGCGGTGTTAAGCTTGAATAGTGTAACTTTGCTAAGTGTAGAATAATCACAATATACCACGACCAGCCGAATATTATGAGACGGAGAAATTGTTATTACCCAACACTCAACCTAATACTCATATTTTACTGTACCTACATATAATGGATTCTACATGGCGCATGACTTCGCTAAAAATATTTTTCCTTGTCAAGATGCATTTTTTTCCTGATATTTTTTTTTGCAAATGAATATTTTTACTTTCACACCATTTACCTGAGAGTATTCGAATATTAGAAATATATCATATCATAATGATGTACGTGTCATAGCTAACATATTTTGGGAACGAATTGTTTTTTTCATAAACTATAGAAAATCAATCTAAGTGATAATATCTCATAATATATATGCGAATTGTAAAATACATTGTAAATTTTAATACAATATATTGAATAATAAAATATATGGTGTGGCATATTTGATTACAATTACTTGGAGTGGATTCTGTTGAGTTCTAGCGATGGAGTCTAAACGTAACAGACAGAAAGTGAAGAAAATATATGTGAAAATCGTCGAGTCTTATTAATTAGACAAGTTACTGGGCAATTCGGCAAGATGGTTGGCTCATGCCATGCACACTGTCGCAAGTGCACAATTATTATATCTGACGGGGACTACTTTGAAGGGATCAAAATAGAAAAAGTATTTTTGAACTGATTAAACAACATGAGGAGGTAAAATTTACAACCACCTCCCCACTTAAAGGACAATAATATTAATATGAAAATAGATTTTATATTTAAAACTTTCTAATGTCTATGGTATCTTGTATGAGAAAGACTTTCGTGTTTAAAAATTTTTATTTTTAAAATTATTTAAAAATATTTTTAATACAGAATTCGTAATGCAAAGCGCTTGGATAATAAGTAAAAACAATCTCTACCGAGTATTCGTTCAGAGCTAAATGACACATTTTCAAAATTAATTTAGCTTTTTAAATAGAAATATTTCAATCTCTTTCTAACTGCCGACAAAATTTTATTGCTTTTGAAAATACAGAAAACCTATTGATTTTCTGTATTTTGTAAAGATTTTATGTTTTTGTTTTAATTTGTATCTGCCTGAGAGAATAATAAAATATCTACAATAGAAATCAGAAGCCCTTTTCTGATCAATCATATAGATCGAGCTCACACATAAATAAATACCTTCTTAAACACATACACACACTCGCATGTACACAACAAAGCCTTAACAATTCTATGGTCGTCATATGGAAATAAGAAGGTTACAAATAGAAATTTATTTGGAACTTTAAATTTAATCCAAGAGATATGAAGATCTTTCGATAAAATTTCAAAGCAGAAAACAAACAAACAAAAAAGCCAGAATGCAGCCAACAGTTTTTAAAATCTCGCTTTTCCACATTTTTCCTTCTCAGCCGTTTTTACTGAAAACTTTCCATAAATCTACGAAGCAACAGATTTGATATTTGATTTAATTACGAGTATCTTGTGGGTATAGAATGAAATTAGTTTTTAATCAAAATGTAATCTGTTTATTTTGTCTTTATATTTTTTCTAGTTTAGTTGGTTCGATTTTCTTTCACCACATGAATGATTATTGTACAGGAATCGTACGGATTGAACAGAACAGAACACATTCATTCAAAATACATACTCACACACGAGGAGTACCTGAACATGAATCTATGAATTTATGGGATCTTTTAAAAAGCGTCATCATTGTCATCGTCATTATTATCTCGAAAGGATTGTTGTGCTCTGACGCTGTTTGTTGCTGGCAAAGCTTCTATTTAATGAACTGTGGCAAATGTCTCAAAGGGAATTCCAACTGCAGCAAACAAACGTATAAAATTAATTTATATGTGTGAGTGTAACCTCTCTTTTTTTCTCGTTTCTCGTGCATATGCCCATTTAACAGAAAGTTAAAGAAGCCCCGAAACAACATCAACAACAGCAGGAGAATGAACGAACACAAACTGAATACGTTTGAAAATGATCTTAAACAGTGTTTCACAATCTTTTTTTTTGTTTCTTTTCAAGAGGAAGAACTGGTATTTTTTTTATTAAAATTTATAATACAAATCAATACCAAGTGGAAGTACTAAATATTTAAAATTCTTTCTCTTTAAAAATTCTGTGGCAACGGATTTAATTTTTTCTTAATTAGATATAGAAAACGTGGGCTAAAAGATGAACAGAGAATCGGAAATGTCTCCAGCTGTCAATAACATCAAGTTGTTATTAGTATTTTGCCGTGGACTTTAAATATTTTTTCAAAATTTTGTCTGACTTAAGCGCATAAAAGCAAATTCGTTATTAAATTTTGTCATAAAAAATATAAAAAAAAATTTTCCTTATTAATAAAGCAAAAGCGGAAAACTGAGAATGTATTGCGAGATCAATTTATCTGAACACTCGTACGAAGCTTAAAAGATTGTGATTTTTTTACAATCGAATATATAAAATAAGATAAGAATGCCGATCTAACGTCAAGAGCTGTTGCTGGCGATTTATTGTAAAATTAATTTGGTGGAAATTTCCAGATCATTTCAGTCATTTCTTCCACTTGATTTAATGCCTGCGGATTACATTTGATGCGGCCGATTAACCACCAACTCTTGAAGCATTTTTCAAGCCATCATCGAAAAAGAACTACAAAATTGGACAAATGAAATGGGCCATGAGACTGGTAGCTGCAACGGATATATTTAATAAATAATAAATGTTAATTTTTCTATGTTCAACTTTAAGCAACCGAATTTGTACGGAATCGATTACGAGTTGAGTGCTCGACGGTTCAAACACAAGTCTGTCTTGTCTGCGAAATTATTTAAAAGTGGATCATGGCTGTAGATAAGGTTCGCCCACAATTTTCGAACGTTCAAACGAAGGGCTTTTCCACAAATTTAGTAATCCTTTATAAAATTTAGATAATTAACTTAATTTGCTTAATTTTGCCTTTTTCCATTATGCACGTGAGGCCTACAAAACAAGAAAGTCCAGCCTCTTCAAGCAGTCCATGAGTTACGCTCTGCAACTTGTCGCATGCAACTACTCTGATGATGCATCTTTCCGACAGATGCATTAAATGCAACAACGACAGATGCATAGAACAACTGATGCCGGGGTTTTTTCAGCCAAAAGCTTTTCGTAATTAAACGTTTCGGAAACTCTATTTCGATTCTTTCTTATTATTATTATTAATTTATTATGAATGTCAGTCGGTGCGAGAGAGTGTGTTAGTTTGTTAAGAATGAAAAGACCGCCTGCTTCTTTTATGGTTACTGCAGGTTAGTTACACTAGCGACTGAGTGGATACAAACCGAAACTGAAAGAAAAGAGGGAATAAATAGATGAGCGGGCAATAATGGCAGCAACAGCAATTGACTCTATTGTTGTGGTCAAAGGAATGGACATTTTTATTTTATAACAAAAATATTCAGGCATGTGCGCACACACATGTATGTGCATGTATGTGTGTGCAGATGTGCGCACGTAAGTACGTACAAATATTTTATAGCTTTTTATCGTTATCATCACATACCAGTTGGCCAAATCGTCGTCGGCGCTGAGTGTACGATACGTCGTCTGTCGATCGGGGGTTTCTAATCGACAATTTAAAGAAAATCTTCGCTCCTGTCTATCTGGCGGCAATGCCGTATGTTTTATCCCGCATGACAATCTTTTCTATAATTATTGGCGACAGAAGTCGCGGGGACACAACAGCCAAACATTTTTGCTTGTCTACGAATTGTTGGAAACTATTAACTACTATTGAGCATCTTTCCGTATTCTCTAAGGCATATAATAACGATATAGCACGTTAATAGTAGTCAATTGTTGTCGACAAGGACTTGACAAGTGAACACTTTTTGCTGTCGTGTTTATGTGACGTCCATGTCGTCATTCACAATAAGGGAGAATATCATTGCGTGACATCGTCGCCATTTGTATAAAAATTTCTTGGACGATTTGATTGGAGCTGTTTTCACCCGTCGTTAAAAATGTTCTAAAGACGTGGCCAACTGGGTTTTCTTGTAAGTGCATTCATGTGTGTGTGTGTGTGTATGCATGCACACAACCAAACACCTTTAAGTTTTAACATTTTCTAAGCACATGCTGACTGCCTCTTGCCTGCCCGCCTGACTGACTGCCTATTTGTTTGTTGAGTTTCTGTTTTCTTAAGTTCTTGTCTTCTTTTAGTTAGTCTTCTTCATTTTCTTCTAAAATGGCTAAAATGGTTGGATGGATCGATGGCGATGAAGATATTTATTCGCGGTGGTGGTTTCGAATACGCTCAAATTGTGATGCAGTTGAAAAGAATGCAAGTTTCTTTAAACAGGTTCCTGCATTGCGAAGCAGAAAATATAAGTATAACGTCAAAACAAAAACAACAATAACAAATTTTATAGAAAACCTTGAAAAATACTACAAGAACAACGACAACAGCAACGGCGGCATTCAACAGCAGCGAAACTAACATAAATAACAGAAAAAGAAATGAAAAATAATAATAGAGTCAAATAATAAAATTCGTTAAAAAAAGACAAAGAAAAATAATATTAAAAAGGAGCCATAAAAAACAAACGGCTGACTTCATATTCTGAATATTATCGGTAGCTGGCAGAGAAATAAAATAATAATAAATAAATGCAAGAGGAAGGACGGGTCTCCCTTGATAAACGCTCATTTAAGAATTTGAATTTTCAAACCGTTTGTGGTCACACAAATTAAGAAACATCCCCCCTGCTTGTCTAACATTCTTAAGGACGCTGACGCACAGACAGATCACATTTGAAAAATATCCTGTGAGTCGTCAAATTAATAATATTTTGCACTGCATTTTATTTGTTTCATTCACCGTGTTGCCTGTTAAATCTTGGCAAAAATAAGTGTAAATTTATTCAAAAGGTCATTCCGTAACAACACCCGCAGCATAAAGAACAATTTAAATTAATTTACACACACACACACACACACACACACAGGAAAAGTAAGAAGCGGAAAGACTTTGTTTGGCTGCAGCTCTTATTAACAATTAAAGTGGTCTTTTTTTCATAAGATTTCAAAAATGCATTACAAGTGGGTTTTCTTTCCAACACACGACTGTAGAGGGTTAAGACAAAGAAAAGGAAATGCATAATTTAACTGGGGGATTATGTTTGCCTTTTTTTAAATTTATTTTTGGTTGGATGTGTTTTGTGAAGAAAGAAAAGTTAAGTTTTTCTCAACTCGCTTGCAACGCAGTAAAAGTTCCACGATATATTTGAAACCACTGAGCGGGTTAAAAACAACCCTGCGCGTAATTTGGTATCAATTGCCAGCAACGTACACCTGTTCTATATGGAGAAATGTTCTATATGGAGAAAATGGCCACGATACAGAATATTTCTGAGTCGTGACTGCTAAATAGATAAGCGGGTCACACATTCTTCCAAAACATTTTTGGATTTCATGAGAGATAAAATGTGTGAAAAATATTTTCCAACGATTAAAGTCGAAGTTAAAATCTCGTTTTGAATACAACTTTATTGTTCAAGTGATTTGACTGCTCAGAAACTACCAAAATCGGTTTGATTTACTCAGTCTGGGCAGTAGTTCTAAGAATACGAATTTATTTGTATTATTTATTAAAGCGACCCCACTGTGCATTGCTTGGCTTCTAAATTCTAATGCGATCTAATAACAATGAACATGAGCAGGCGCAATTTAAAACTGACAAAAGAATGTTGAATAGTTTTTAAGATTTCTTCTTTTTTTTTGCAAATAATAAATAGGAAAAGAAATATATTTAAAATGATTGCTGGTTTGGCAGCGAAATTCCATAGTGGAAAAGAGCAAACTTTTGTTAGGAAACATTTTAAGAGAGGATATTGACAGTCTCACAAGCGCCCTACCAAGATTTTTTGACGGCATGTATTTTTTTTACTTGGGCACGCAAGACATTTTGGCTGAACTATGACAGGAGTTGATGACGTTGAGAGGACTGAAGAAGATACATGAGAAGATAGAGAGGGGCTGCACCCCTTTACGTGCTATTTCGCTAGCGAATTTATACCGACGGAGTTGCGTCTTGAGTCTTTATCGAAAGATGTTTTGCTGAATTCTTGCTACAGTTAGAGAAAGAGGATCGAATTTAATTTTAGAAACAAAAATTACCCAGCAGCAGTTCGAGGTGTGTTTAATTTTTAATGATTAAGTCTGCGTACTAAAAAATTATATACAATTTTAATTTGATACGTACACAAAAGTAAAAAAAGTTTCACGATATGGTTTACCAAATTTCCATGCAGGACAGAAATGTGACGGTGACACTTCTAGTATTAATAATTCACATGCTGCATTCTTCCATAATACTCGGTCACGTCACAAGCCTTTAATTTTGTTCGCATTAATTTTATCGTTTTTTTATTTTGAAAGCAGTAGAAAAAAATATTAAGAAAATAAATTATAATTTAAATTTTATTTCCTTTTGCGATTGCGGAGCAACTAAAATGCGAAATGAATTCTGTTCCGAACAAAATAGAACTCTGTGAAGTGTCGGCTTATCAATGTTTTGATGTAGAGTGCTTTTGCACCGCAATTCAGCACAAAACTAAATTCAGATGTTGCAGTTGTCGTAGATAAATTTGCAACAAAAATCAAAAACATATTGGAAGAAGCGTTCTGCTGAGTATGTGTGTCGAACAAAAACAGGGATAACAGAGAAGCAGCTTTTAAAAAAGGAAAGAAAACATGTCAACAAGAATGCTGATATTCCAAAAAATAAAATAAAATAAAGTGAAGAAATAAAGAATCTCGATATAAACAAACGAGTCACACAAATATTTTGTTGAGCTTTAAAGTATTTTTTTTATATTTAAATATCTTCTATTCGTAAGCGTGAATTGGCAGTTAAAACAAGATATTTTTTGTACAAAAAAAAAAAAAAAAAAACTGGTGGAATGTTACGAAAGTGAATCGTGTGTTGTGGTGTGGCAGCCAGCATGTTTTCCAAAAGTATCGCTTGATTTGCTGTTTAATTCAATTATGAACAATTTGATAAAGAGGAGAATTCTTGTAACTTTATTTTTGTTAACTGGTCTTTGGAGCCGGTGTTTGTGAAGTTATGCGCCAAAAAGGTAATAAGAAGTAGTCTTTTTCTTATAAATCAGTTGATTGAACAACTAAATTGTATCTACTGGTTTCTAAGCACCGAATTAACACCCACAGCACGTTTTGATACACATTTTTTACATACTCTTCTTCTATAATATGAGCAGTTTTTGTTATTGTTAGCCAACATTCCACAAAAAAAAAAATATTATAAATTTATTTTGGGCAAGTGTTTTATTGGATACTTCCACAAAAAGTCAGGGCTGGATAAAGTGCATTTTTGACATGATGTTTAGAAAATAATGTGTACTCCATATAAACGATTTAATCTACTTGAGAGGAGGGGGGATAAGAAACATTGAAATATTTCAGTCAGAGCAGGTGAGCAAAAGAAGGCCAATGGTAACACAGGTATTATAACACACAAGTGTTAACATCAGCTTGATACAGTTCTCGGATTGTTTTTCACAATAAAATTTTGTGTAAATAGAAAACTGTTATCACATTCAAGTAAGCCACCTAAACAGTGGTGATAAACACAATATACACATGAGCACTGAAGATGAAAGTGTAGCGACTTTCGAAAACAGCTGTTCTGCTCTGCTGTGTAAGTCGAATAAAACTGATGTTGCCTTCCTTTGTGCCTAGGAATATTTATCATCATGTCTTTCTGAGATTTTAACTAAGTTAGAACAATTTAGCCTATATAAATATTAATATAGAAGGCCAGGAAGTTAATCTGTAATTCGGTTCGTAAAGAAATCAGTACGACAACACTGATTATATAAATAAATAAATCTTAATTATATTTATTTATTTACATTTTGTTGTTGTAAATTAATTTTTAATTATATTTAGTTGGCAACGAAGTTTTTCTTGTTGTTTATCGGAGTGCTCCGCTGGCTTTCGAGTCCAATAAAATATTAGCCACAAAACCCGTGCTAGTGTTGATTCCCGCTAAAGCAGACATGACTATGGCAACAGCGAACAAACAACAGCACGAACTCTCAGCTGTGCGATATATTCACCCCTATCGGAAAGAAATATGCCAATAAATAAACTTCTCAAAATGTTTGATGCGGTATTGTGAAAGGTTTGCATGAAAAAGTTTACGAAAACCAATTCACAAATACGGCGTCGGCAATCTTCACTTCCGCAAATTATTTAACGAAATAGTCACAACAAATGGGAATGGAAAAGGACATTGTATCGGGGTACTTTTTTTAATTTTATTACAGGAGTAAAAAAATACTTTGAAAACAATCTTTTATTTAAATGCTCCGAAAATAAGAAAATAAAGTTTGAATTGAATCAAACCAACTTATCAATTTACGACATACAACTTATATAATATAATAGCAGAAGGGGATAGTAGTGGAACCAAGTGGGCTGGACCTCTTTCTCTTTATTGTTCAACCAGCAACCTGTTGAATTATTTGTAGAAAATTAGCGCTTGTTGTGAGATTTTTTTGACAATGCGCCTGTGGAGTGTACAAAAAGCGGTATGGTGCTATCGACTGATCTTAAGTAGAGGCTACAGTTTTGAATTCTGTTTTTTATTGTGCTCAAGCCCTCAGCATTAAGGACATCTTGCCATAAACTTTTTTATTTCGTGAGTTGTATGTTGTAAATTAAGTGGGTTCGTTTATTTATAGAATTTTTATATCACTTATTTTTTAATGTACCAACACTCCTGGAACCTGTAGTAATCAATTGGTTTAGAGACAGACGCATTGGAATCATTATTATTTTTAGTTTCCCTCCGTTAGTGCTAGTGGAACCGATTTATCGCGTAAATATCTTCGCTGTATTCCCTCAATATATTATTTATGAAAGGAAACTCTAGTCAGCCCTTCAAAATCTTATATTTTCCTCTTGCATAAATTATTTATAATAGACTGTGAATAGTTCTCACTAGAAACTATTACTTCCAAGCAATTCACAATAGAAACTATTACTGCCAAAATATTCACAATACCACTTGTTTATACTCGTAACGTTCCAAACTTTGCGAGGCAAATGTTTTCATTCCGTTTCTAAAAGTGTACACATTAAATTACTAATAACAAATAAATTAATAGAAAATCGTTTGCAGGAATACTTTTAAAATTAAGCACCATTTTTGTAAATTTTATTTGTTTAAAAGTAAGATTTTAATTTCCATGTAAGGAAATTTTCCCCAACTTATCGTTCACTTCAGGTCTGAGAAAAATGTTAATTGCAATTAATTGTCCGGCAAAATCTTAGTTTTAGCTGATATAAAGCAGACAAGGATCACCGCCCTTAACGTGCCCAACAAAAATACTGGGCGATAAATGTGTACATGTTAGTAGCGGAAGCATTGATAAGGAACAACTTTAGGAAGTCTAACATGTACGGTAACAATGTTTCCATCCCTGTTACTTAAAGGCCCAATTTGTGAAAAAATAACAATAAAAACTAAATGAAATAAAAATGAAATAAAACACAAATTTACTCGATTTATATCAAGTTTTCTCTTTTTTGCGGATTTGCAATTTTTTCTCAAGTGCTACGTACGAGTTGTACTGGCGTGTTTCTTAGCTGCAATTGCATTTATTAAATTTGTTTCTTTTGTTTTTTTTTAAGAATTGGGATGTTCAAGTCAATGTTCGCTTAAGTTTTTTTTTGTACTCTTTACATTTTCATATTTTTCCGTTTAGCTCAGAAACAGTTTTCTTTTTTTGGCGACTTTTTAGTTTTATAATTGTAACAAGATCCACACTCAGCAGTTGCTTCAAAGTTCTTGGAATTCCGTTTTATGAAATTTTATTATTTAGTGTGAAATACATAACAAATACTTTAAATTAATAGTGTGGCATAAGCAAAACTGACATGGTTGGTGGAAAGAAATTAGATATACACTGGGGGAAAAAAATAAAAATTATGAATGGAATTTGCGCAAAAAGTTCCTTTTCTAATACACGCAATTCTGTATTATTCAAAAAAATAAACATTTTCACGATCTTTATAAAATTGCAAAATGAAAATTAGTTGAAATTAACAAATGCCGATCATGACCGACTTTTTTTTTGGGAAATTTTTATATATTATATTTTATTAATTATATACATTATAATTCAAATTACAAAATAAGTTTCTTTTCAAAAACTCTTTTACTAATTTTAATTTGTTATGCTGCTTTAGACCTGTTTAAATTCACTTGAAGACGTTTTCAGCAATAAATAAGACTGAACTGAAATTATAATGACAATGCAAGTTGACATAAATTTGTTTCATCTAATATTTATCAAACCAACAAAAAAGTTAAAACGCCCTAAAAACATTATAAAAAACTTTTTCTCGTTTTGTTAAAAAATTACATATTTTAGAGATTTCGTTACATTCGACATAAAATGCAAAGTTTATGATGTTTCTTTTCTCACTTACAAAATCATTAATAATTTTGATTAAAAGATGTTTAAAAGTTTACAAGAAATCATATACGAAAAGCATGATGCATGATCATGTGCACACGATCGCATGTTGGTAATAGAGGTGCTGCGGTATACCGACTGAAAGTTTGGTAAGGGTAGACTTCAAAAGTGACTTATTTCCGTAATAAAAATATTATTAGTTTCGTTTGAATAATTTGTTATAATAGGGAATAAAAGCAGTTTTATCAAAAATAAGTGAAGTGTAAACGTCTTGTTAGTCAGTAGGAGCCCCCGATTTACAATTCAAATGACTTTAAATTATTTTCTTACTTCCTCTTTGTCGTTATACAACACATTTTGAGAGAAAAACCCACTGCTCTCTTTCTAGCACTCGATACAAATTTTAAAGCATATGTTTACAGGTACAAAAAGAAGCCAAACATTTTGTTGTTGATTTTCAATAAAATTTAAAACGCTTTTTTATCACTTGGGTGCTAAAATTTATATTGTGCTTATCTAAATAAAAATACCTTTCAAGCCATGTATGCTTCAGTACTATTAAAGGTCGATAAGATATCTAAAAGTGTACCACAAAACAATATGTGGCGTATTTTGTATAATACTATTGGTATTGTTCACATCTAAAAAACAACAATTTTATTGCAGAAATGCTCTATCGATTTGGGTGCAGCTAAGATATTTAGAAGAGTACCACAATATACTAGGCATATTTATATACAAGTTATGGCAGGTCTTTAAGCAAATTCAATCACAATATTCAAGCATATATTCGTAACACAAGTGGAGAACTAATTTTTCGACATATTTCAGAATCAAGTTCAGACGAATCGGATTTTTTATAATTTATATATAGCAGACAACTTCCTAGCAGAGTGAATGATTGTGACTCAACTAAAAAGTTAAACACACTCGATCAAAATGCTATTGAAAAATATTACATTTCGTCGGGTTTTATGACACAGATATTTTAAGTATTTAACTTTTAATACGCCAACTATTTTCTTCTCATTAATCCAAATATGTAACAATATATAGATTGTTATTATGAACCGCTAACTATTTAATAAATATTTTTTTATTAGTTAGATGGCCTTAATATCAAATTTAGTGAATATTATTTTTGATTTTTAGCTGCTTTTATCACAGTCTGACACGGTAATAACAAATCATAGTTTGTTGTGATTAATAAAAAATCAATAGCGTCATAAACAACAAGAAATTCAACAACTCGTAAATGTTTTTGGTAGCGAACTTTAAAATATTTTAATGAACGTTAATATGCATATGAATATATAATTATTATTTTCATTTAGCATAAAAATATTCAGAAGGTGAAGAAACAGCTCAGCTCGTTCATCCAGTAGCCGATCCACTGATTAAACAATTCAATTACAACAAACGCAGGTAAAAAGATAATCAATTTTCAAAACAAACAGCCACATGAAAATTAATGAGCGATAAGAAATGCATAAAGCAATAACTCAATTCTTAAATAATTAATAAATGATTAATCAAAACATCATGTCTAACAAATTGAAGAAGGGGACGTTGTACTAAAAAGCATAATGATGATGGCCTAAATAAACAAAATCAGTAAACAGCAATGCCAAGATAAGATATCAAGTGCATTCATGGTACAAAAATATGTACAGAAATTGATTTAAATTCTATTCAAGGCGCTGTTGGTGTAGGCATCGTACTTTATTCAATTACACAAAAACTACTCGCAGACGATAAGATAATAAATATAGTCGTACTCAGCATTAATGGTGTCATTTGAATTCAGGACAATTACTAAAGATAAACATTTTTAGGTCATACTTATCTAATTCCTAAAACGAGATTTGAAAATATTTTCCATAGTTTACCTGCAAGGAAAAGAAGAAAAAATTTAGTTAATAAAAATATATAAAATAAAAAGTCACTGATTTTCAATAAATAAAATGCAATTGATACGAACGGCAGTCAGTCGTATTAAACAAGAGATCAGGGCTTTTTTATTGGTAAAATTACGCCCCTTAAAACAAAAAAATACTCTGTAATTTAATACACATTTGAAATTGATTTAACTCAGTGTAAGAAAATCTCATCTCGTTCACATAAACAACAATTCACGTGACGTTTTAAACGACAAATCCACTTAAGCGTTACAATCGCTATAAATTCACTTAAGAAACGGAAACAAAATAAACTCTTGGTTTTCGCAAATGAATAATACACAATTTAATTTCAAGAAAAAGACTAAAAGAAACACATAAAGAAAATGTCATGAGGATTGTAAACGCAAGAACTGAATTTCGAACACAGAAAATCAAAGCTAAACAACAATTGCAATAACCCAGGCAGCAGCACGAAGTCAACATACGAATACGTCATTTATATTATAAAACATATACTAACTCTCAATAGAACAATATCATAAGAGATGTGGGCAGTGCCACGCCCACTGCACATTCATTTACTTGCGTCTTTATATATGTATTCTTAGTCTCTTCACACTTTTATGTTTGCTGGGCATTGAAGCACATACAAAAAAAAGCACCCAAATACTCCTCCATCAAAACCAAAATCACCATAAGCGGAGCTCACATTTGAAGGTAGTCCACTAACTAACATCAGCACGCAAAAAAAGCGCGCGCACACACACACACATACAGTCCCGTCTTTAGTATGAATTACACTCCACCACTTCTTGTCGTTTTGTAAAAAATAAAAATAAAAAGGTGAAACAAAAATAACAAAACAACATTTCCAACAATGTCAGCTGTATTTTCGAAATGAAGCCAACAAAGCGTCAAAATATTTATAAAAAATTGCACATGAAAATCGTACAATAACCTTCGTTACGTTTGAATGTGTCCTTAAAGTGCCGGGCTTTTCAATATTATATTGTATTTAAAAGAAAAGCCATTTGATAGAAATTCATTCAATCTTTTTTTTTTAAATAACATAAAGAAAGAGAAGGTGTCACATGCGAATTCTTTTTTATCGTGCATTTTTATGAATAACTCGCTGCAACAAATCTTTAAGCTGAAAAGGTATTTGATTGAAGCTAAATTACAAAACTGACCCCTCCCTCATCACATTTTCAGTTAAATACTTTCCGTATGGAATTTGCAACAACAATTGGCGTGCCAACATTTTTTGAAAATTGTAAAAAAAAATAAACTCAAGGCATGACAAACTGCCTGGTTTGTGGTTAAATGCAAATGAAGTGCAAATGGCATAATTTTCATGTCAAAGAAACGCACTAAATAAAAAGATACTAATAAAAAGCGTTTGTTGGATTTGTTATTCGATAGCGCGCGAGGTGGGCGAGTTCATTGACAGTCATTTTTTTTTTTTTGGAATTGAATCGGTTTTTAATTTGAATAATACTCCCGAGTACGTGTGCGTTTTATAGGAAATAAATGTTTGATCCAAACGAAATATAATATGAAATTACACTTAAGCCAATTTGAACAACAAATAAATCACACTATTCGCCATTAAAAAATTAAACAGACACTGTGGGATCTTCAAAGAAACTTTATAACTGCAAACGTTTTTTTTTCTTCTTAATTTGTTGTTAGTAATCAGACAGTTGGGAAATACAATTCGTTATTGCATGATATTTTTGCAGCGGACAAGGAATCATTTTAACAATAAGTTACAGGGTGAAGTTGAAGGAAACCTACAAGAAAGAGGGGCAGAGAGCAGGCGAACGCAGTGATCTCAAAATATGCAAACATATAAATCGATTAGGGTCGCACAATGACGGATCGAACTGGATAAAGATTAATCGCAAGTTGTTTTTTAAATTCTGTTCTGAATAACTAATAAAATTATATGAATACTGCAGGAGCAAATTTTTCAAATCCTGCACTATGGGTCGCTTATTGCCATATTTATGTCACTCCTGCAGAATGTATATAATTTTATTTAGCAATTTAATTTCAAGAAAAAGACTAAAAGAAACACATAAAGAAAATGTCATGAGGACTATGAACGCAAGAACTAAATTTCGAACACAGAAAATCAAAGCTAAACAACAATTGCAATAACCCAGGCAGCAGCACGAAGTCAACATACGAATACATCATTTGTATTATAAAACATATACTAATTCTCAATAGAAAACAAATTATAAAAAATATAAATTTTTATAGATCCGTTTTGGATTATTTATTTTCTAAAATGGAAAGATTTTAGGCCAGTGCATGTTGCCTAAAGAGTTTCCTCACAAGAACAAGAGCAAAGATTTTTGTTAACGAAATTAATAATTAATAATACCAATTCTTCCCAAACTTTGGAGCGCCAAAAAATTGGCTTTAAAACGGATTTTATATTTCTTTTTATTCAAAATATTTTTTTTTTTACTTTGCATATGTCCCTCGTATAAACTTATAGCACATTTGGTTCTCTATGGCTTTATAAATGGCTTCGCCAGCTCTTTTCTCTTTTACATCTTTATTTTTGAAAATTTGCTTGCTATTCTTTTCTGTGTCATTAAAAACCAAATTATGAACTGCAACTTTTAATCATGTTAACATTAAAATTAATGACTCTAAAGAGAGCACAACAAATAACATTCTCCAGATACTTATTCAGCTTTAAAAATTTTTACGCTGTAAAAAAGCAAAGCGAAATCGAATAAAAATTCCGCTTCCTTCTTTTCTACACTTTTTCATTACGAACAAAACGTTGCTGCTAAAAGTTACGTCGTTTACTGCAAAATATAAATACTATTTTAGTGTGACTTTTATTTCACATATAAAATATAATAACTTTTCTGTGAAAACTGACATCGAAATACGCAAAATATTCTTGGAATACGTCCAGACCCTAAATTTTTAAGAATATCCTTTGCATGAACCGCTCAACTCCATGCTGAAATAATAGCGTCCCATGGTGCGAATTCGACCACTTCACACTTAAAGCTAAAATACATCATTGATTTCTAAATGCCATTGATTTTTGAAGTTAGTGCTAATGAAACTTATTACTTTTATTTTTTAAGCAAATTTAAAAGGCATTTAGTGTTTTCTTATGTCATTAAATTAGAAAAAATATTTATATTAAGCATATCTACAGACCCAAACCTTTTAAACGATATAAGTTTCGTTAATATCGGCGGACAAAAAGATATTTAAAACGGTACTACAATAAAATGTGTTTCGAATTTACTAAATCCAATTCATTCCAAGTTTTAGGGCACATCTCTCTCTCCCTTCCTCTCCGCCTCCCTCTCTCTCTCTCTCACTACACTTAATGTGCTGTGAATATTTCTAAACGTTGTGAAAAATAACATGCCTGAACTGTGATTTTAGAAAATCAAAATAAATACATTCAAATACGCACTTGAAAGGTTTCCCATTTAAAACAAGAACTACTTGCAGCAGTTTAAACCAGAGAAAATGATATTAAAAAGCTTTGAAAAGTAAATCTAAGTGATAATTTCTTTTTTTTTTTTTATAACAGCCCTCATATTCTGTAACAGTTTAACCCTTATCGCTCGACGAGAGTGGAAATAGCACAGCAATCAAAAAATGGAACTAAAAATTCGTAACATAAATTATGCAAGACTTGGGGCAAAAATAAAAAAAAAAGCAAATAAATAAATCAATTGGTATTACATACGCTCCAAATAATATTAAATAGGATTTATTTGTAATTTAACAAAAAAAAAAGATACAACTGCAACTTGTGGCATAAAAATAAAACACACACACACACACACCACAGAAAAGAAACAATTGCAACCGGCCACTGGTTGCACTTTTTTTACGTTAAATGAAATTAAATGAAAAATTTCAGCCAATTAGCGGGAAAAGGAAATAAAACAATAATAAACACACAAAAAAAAAACAAAAAACTAGGAAAACCAGCAGAAAATAAAATAAATTATACGAAATATGAAAATGTTATGGAAGTTGTTTAAAACTCAAGGCAAAAAATAAAACTCGGTTTTAGAAGAAAAAAAGTTTATAAAAAATTAAGAAAGTTCCCACAAAACTGAAATATTATTAAACATACAAATAATGTTATTAAAAAAACGTTATGAAAATATGAAATAAACTTTCTTAACAACTCCAATTGTAACGCGAATTAACAACAACACACACACGATTTGGTTTTTATTACAATTTGAAAGTTGCGTCTAAAAGTTTGAAAACCTAAACCCGTTCTTCCACATTTTCCTTTGTGTTACGTAATTGAAGAAACTCTTCCACGCAGCCGGAAATCTCTGTTACCGTCTCTCAATTTCTTCTCGGTTTCAAATTAACAACAACACAAATAGAAATAATTCTAAATCAGTTTCAGCAGCATGCGGGAAGTGTGACTGACAAGTACTCGAGAGCCTTAGAAATGTGTAAACGGTGAATGTATCTACAACATGACCTGTTTATTTCAGAGCGATTAAGATATTCTTTTAGATTTTTTATTATGAAGACACGAAGTGCTCACTTGTGCTTGCGGTTGAGTTTCCATTTATAAAAGATTATTTTTGTAAAGAATCTTCATATTAAGCCTTTTGTTTAAATCACATTCATTATAAATGAATAATAAATAATAAATATATATACTTTTTGAAATCATAACGTGACCAACTTATTTAGTCAGTTGTAAGAGTTATTTGATACTCGTATCGTACGGTTTTTTTCTTACAGCCGCTTTTCATGGCTCTATTAAGAAATTTAAGCGGAAAAAGATTTTTGTTATATTTTTTCTATTTTTGTTGTGTGTCATTTTCCGGTAAGATATCTCTAAAGGATCTTCCACCATGAATTTCTAACAGCCTTCTTGCTGAAGTTATATCTGTCAAATTAGTTGTCATTTATTTAGTCTGTTTTACCAAATCACAATGCCCGGATATACAATTCAACAACACGTACAAAAATAAAACTCTTTTATAAAAATTTGTGATATTTGCGAGCACGTACCGTTGCGCGTCGTCCACTTACCGAGAGGACTATGTCGGTCTACATACCGAGAGGACTATCCGCAAAGTGGTGCGAAAAATTGCGTGCGATGGCTCAGCAAACAAACGATCGACCAACTCTCGTACGACGACGTGATGCAAGGTCGCCTATGACCGTGAGAGTGTGGAGGAGAATCCAAAGCGGACTCTCGCAGACCTGAATCAAATGATCTGTATACCAAAAACAAGTGCTATTAACAGGACGGCGGTACGTGCTTCACTGTTCATGCCACGTTGGATATTCTGAACAAGCGATTTGAGATCACCGTCATCTCACGTGAAGATGATGTCAACTAACCACTAAAATCGCTCCATTTACGCGTTCGCATTTTTCTTATGGAGTTTTATTAAATCTCAGCAGTATGCGAACCAAAGTGAACCGGTAAAATTCAGCCTGATTTATGCTACAGACAAGCATACATTTAAACGATGTCATATTCCTCCAAACGAATAAAAATTTTCGAAGATTTCTCACACACACTTTTTTTAATTTACATTTGAAAAAAGAAAGCGTTCAATGGACATATAAAAATTTACTTTTGTTTTGCACAAAATTTCTTCACCAAACGAACGTACAGAAATTCATGCGTTGCATTAGTTTCCAAAGGCTCAATTATTTTTATGAAAAATAAAAGTAAATAAAGGAGAAGAGAGAGAATTTTGTAAGATTCTTTGCTTGTAAAATTTTTTACTTTTTGTGAGCTCATGATAGTCACTAACGCAAGGTGATGTACACAAATACAACCCCAATCATTTCTTTTAAAATATATTCAGTTCACAAAATTATTCTTTTTGTTTAAAATAGAATTTGATTTTTCAAAAAAAACGATACTACAGGAATTCGTTGTATAGTTATTTAATTGTAAAAGTATTTGAAAGTCAGAACTTGAAATAATTAACAAGTTTTTCAATTTTGTTTCAAATAGTTTGAAAATTTTATATGCAAATTCCCAACAACGTGCGAATTGAGAAATTATATTTATTTTATGACATTAATTAATTCAATTTTTTTAAATTCTCTTTTTCTTGCCACTATATTTCACATTGAGTGAAGGGGTCCCACTAAATTCGGCACAGCGACATGATCAAATTTCATTACACACCCCCTTCCCCTGGACACACAAACAAATTCCAAGAAACCCACAAACAAACTCTTTACAAAAATATCTCAAGAGCCGTATGAAGATCAGTGAAGTATTTAATTGTGTGTTTGTTTGTATTCAACAATGATAAACTTTAAAAATTTAATATGACAACGAACTTGAATGATGAAAGGATTTACACGATGACGATTAAGTATTCTTGAGAGGTAGAAATTATAAATCCAAAGAATTCCTAAGAACTCAAGCAAATTGTTTTCATTGTCTGCAATCTTTTTCAGTACGCAACACGTAATGAAAGTAATAAAAATAATAAATATTTCAAACGTTGGCAGCATAAATAAAACATACTTGGGTTTTATATACAAAGAATTTCGTTTAAATATATTCAATTAAAAAAAAAGTAGTTGATAGTAAAGGTACGTTTTATATGTATATCATCAGTAAAGGATCTGTTCGAAAGACATTTTCTAAGAAATAATAAAACTCTTTATGTTTTAATATAAAATTGACGGGCGGGCTGAAGTGTGGCCTACCTGTTGAATTGTGTTCTAGTTAAGCACGTACACACGTGCGTGTGTATTTCAACGCACATTAAGATTTTAATATTTCATTAATGAATTCATTTTATCAAAAGAATGAAAACCTCATTTTCTCTTGTGCATTTCGAATTGTGGGTTAGAAAGCAGTTTTCCTACCCGTCCGTCATTATTTTCAAATAAAAACATTTTTTATTCTTATGCCGTGAGCAGACTTCTCCACATAAAGATTGACTGACTGTAATTCTTATTTAAAGATCAATTATTTTTTATTTTGAAATTGTATTCCTTTTCAGCTGATTGCCTTTTGCGTAGCATGAGAACAATAAATATTTATTCGTTACGTGCAAGTTGTGATTGTGAATTGCATTTTGTGCGTTAATAATTAAATATTTTTATATGAAAAAAAAACAGGAAATGCAATTCTAATTGTTTACAAAAAAATTCCTTAAAAAAGAATCATTGATTTTCTGTAAACAGCTAACAAAAGGTGGAATGTACGTGACGCAAAGTTAAGGTTGATAATGAAGTAAAATAAATAATAAAAATAAAAAAATATTAAACAAATTTAAGTATTTAAAAGAAAAATTAAATCAATTGAACCCATTTATCCAATAAAAGATTAGTCAAGTGCTAAATTCTTAACAGTAGCGCTCACTAAGTCTGAATATGGCTTTTTTTTTTTTTTGTCTTGGACTAGCACTCCGGGGATGCCCCCTACATATCCAGTGCATTGTGTTAGAACTAGAAAGGAGGGCATATTTTATTAGGACAGATTAGAAGACAGAAAATTTTGTTTCAGCTACTTTTTATTTTTACTTCGTCGGTGCGTTTTTTGCTCCAGATGCTGACGTGGGAGGACGCTGTATTCCTCGCTTTTAGTACATGACGGTTTTAATCGCTGCCGGTAATGCTCTGTGACCAAGTGCTATGTCTTCGCCGTTGAGGAGGGCCGACAGCAATTAACACAATCCTGCACTAATACGAATCAGTAAACTTCGGCAGAGAGCGGAGTCGAGCTCGCGTTCTAATGCATCGTAGTGTTGTGTTCACCACTTCAGGTAACAGGTTGATTTGGCGCAAAAAGTCTTATCCAGAACAGGGTGGACAGATTTGGTTTATAAAGTATTAAATGAATTGTTAGTATTAAGTCCTCAAAGATTTTTCAATAGATTTTTGTTGCAGAGTCATCGTCAGGGGTGTAGCCTTCTCTAAATTTGGAAGCAGGACGCTTTAAACGCTTTGACTTGCAGGTTTAATATAATTAATTATTTCTTGTCGTTAATGTTTTCTTATGTCAAAGACCGTGTGTGCTATAGGTCAAACCAGGACGTCAGCCCACTTTTCGCCAAGAACTTAAGTGATCATAAAGAACATCTACATAAAAATATAAATCACAATGTTATGAAAAATATTTATAGGAAATAAATATACAGGCCGGAAATTTTGTTCGGTTTCGAATGCAGCAATTTCAGACCTGTTCTAAATATCAAGTGATTTCAAAATTTCGTGAACTTTTAAAATCACACTTGTTATTTTTGCTGTTCTCACACGATCTCATGTCACAAAATCAACATGTGAAATCGAAACACATGGTTTTAAAAAATTAGTTGCACAGAAATCACTTTTGGGATATACGATTTTCATAATATGACTGATGAACTAACACACGTATCATGACATCAAACTTGATATCAAGAAAGCTGAACCAGCACTTTTCTTTAAAATTTGTCACCCCTTTTTCGCAAATTACTGGTTTAAAAAGTCCGACTTCTTTTAACTTCTTAGTGCTGCTCATGTATTTAAGTAATTCTGCCCACGTTTCTGTTAGATTCGACATGATTAAGTAAAAAGGTTTGTGTGTGAAATTTTTTGTTTCTCCCACAAAAATTTCAAATTCTCAAAAATATTCTCAAACAAAAACGTAAACGGTTGAGAACAATTACAAATTGATAATTGTTTTTAGCGAGCACTCCCTCAAAAATTCCCCACTTGAAAACACACAATTCTTTTCTTTGTTGTTGAATCGCTAATTCGTCTAAATATCACTTGCTGATGTTTCAAAGC
Organism: Linnaemya vulpina; assembly: GCA_963675445.1. Classification (NCBI taxonomy): domain Eukaryota; kingdom Metazoa; phylum Arthropoda; class Insecta; order Diptera; family Tachinidae; genus Linnaemya; species Linnaemya vulpina. The sequence goes on along the minus strand of OY776280.1, from coordinate 2,571,700 downwards.
TTTTTCGTTTTTTAGAAAAATCAAACTGTTGTTATGCCAGTCAAAATAATAAATAATATACGTTAAAGCCTCAAGCACACAATCACATATTCATTTCAAACAACTTTAGGCGGCTACTGTTGATTGAGTTCCGCTGAAGTACTGACCGCACAAAATTTAGTAACGAAAATATTTCAAGGAAAAATATTAAGAAAATAAATCATGGCAAACATATAGAAAAGTAGCAACGAATAAGCAAACAAAAAGAAAAAAAAAAACGTTTATGAATAATTTCAAAAAAGGCGTTGATTTGAATATTTAAGCCGCGTTTTAACAGACATAATTAAGCAACAATTACAAAATACAAACGATACCAAAATAGGAATTCGTTTTTAATTGCTTTTTGTTACAGAGGTTACACATCAGAAAATATCAAACTGAAAAGTGATCGTGTATTACGAACGGCAGTTTGAAAAAGTTTACAAAACGATTAAACGAAATAAAACAAATTGTTGATCATGGCTGTCTGAATAAAAGTTAATTGTCTTTTTTAACTATTTTTTATTTATTTATTATAAGCAAAAATATGCACTGCAGATCGCTATTGTTGCAAATTTGTGGGGAAGGAATTGTGCGCAAAAATTCGACCTTCAGGTTTAATCGTGTAAAAATGAGTAGTGAAATTCTTCAAATCAAATTTTTCTTCCACAGCATCAATATTTGCGCACTTTCGACTTCTCAGGAAGTCATTCACAAATAAAATGGAAAACAAGAACATAATGACTGGATCACGTTTATATGTTGTGACAGCTTAAGTCTGGGACTCTTTTAAGGAGTTCAAGTTCCCCACTTCTGAGCATTCCAATAGTGAATCGGTTTAGTAAATCTTGTGACTCTTAACGCACATAACTCTTGGCCATTTCGTGGCACTTTTAAAGGCGTGGCAATAAATACATCTTAAGCGACAATATGAGGAGGGCCTGCGAACATACGAACGCTGATGAGTGGGCCTAGCGGCCTTTAAATCATCTCTGATCTATTCTAAATATTCCACTCTTAATAGCAAACGAATTTAGTATAAATTATAAAATAATTTTTAAATTCGTGGGTTCGAACTTGAGCCTCAATAATAATCTTGAAAAAAACTCTTTTTGCTTTTGGAAAAAATATATAAGTATATATTTTTTTATAAATTATGTAGAAAATATTTTTAAAATTATCGCTTGCCTACGTATGAAATATTTCTGTTAGCGTCTAATTGACTGGAGTTAAAAAAATTTCAGAAAAATAAATAAATTAAGAATCTGGTACCAGATATAAAAATTAGTTAAAATTGCTAGAAATATAATAGATGGATTTCAATGAAGTAAAAAGAAAACTGTAAGAGCCTAAAATAACTAACATTTTATTTAAAAATACTCAACTTTAATTGGCAATAAAATTAGCAATAAAAGTATTGCCCCAGAGAAATCTGTAGAAATTATTAACAAGAGATTAGAAATATTAGAAAAATTATAAAAAAATAAATTTAATTAAACAAGGAGATTTACAGCCGTGTCACACGGTTCCATTCTATTGGAAAATAGGATTTATGCTGGGTTTTGTTGCCACAGAGATCGAAATATTAAACAACTTTTTAATATCATAAAAGGAATATGCAAATGAAATTAACAACCTGTTCGTTGAGCCGCAAGCTATTGTTCAATCGAATAAATAACATTTAAAAGAAAACAATTTTTAAAATCAATGAAAGTGTTTATACTTACGCCGATATGGATTTGGGGCGACGATATATGCTGCGAATATACTTGCACTTGATATTTATAATTAAAAAGATAATAATATTTTCATCTCCCTTTTCATTTCTCAAGTCAACTTTTTTTTTCTTCTGGCACTCGTATCTAATAAAGTTTGTTGCTTAAGTCTTTTGTATGTTGGCCACGAACATTAAAACAATTTGTTATAAACATTTTTCTCTTAACGTTAATTTTTTTGCCTCAAGAAAGTAACCTATTGAACTAGAAACGAGAGGGTAACAAATTAAAAGCCATTACGTGATATCACATAACGTGTTAATTTCTAATCATAAAAACAAAATGAAAAAATTTCATTACGAATATGTAATTCAGGCAATAAATAGAAAACAAACAAAAAATACTCGTATAACAACAATAAAAAACCCAAACTGACATGCCATTGTCTAATTGAAGGCATAAATGCGGTCTCTGTACACAATTACAGGAAAAATGCAGTATTTCAAAGCTTTTCGATATAATTAAAATGCTGCAACCGACACAAATGCATCGTGATACAAAAGTCAAACACTGCGTGCCTTAAATGGTGGCGGCTCTAACAACAAACAACAAACAACACAACAGAACACAACAATACCAACAAATAAATTCTAACAAAATAGTTTTATAATGACTTTTTGGTGGCGAGTGTGTTAATAACTTTGACTGTCAGGAATGTGTAGCTGACGAACTCTACAGAAGTTGTTGTTCTTTTCCATTTATAACGTAATAAATAGACAGAGAAACAGACGAAGAAGAAGAACCAAACAGAAAAAAGTCGGGCTGCATGTCCACAAATTAGTCAGTTCAAAGCATTTGCATTTTTCAATCATTATCGAAGTTCGCTACAGTTGGCATGCCAAACACGTAATTGAACTCGAAGGCATGATTGCACGCATTTTATGTTTCCTAAAGCAAAACTCCAAAACAAAAGGAGGGCAAACTGCAAGTAAACCCCAAATGAGATAAAAACGCCACAAGAAACAGGATGTCTTAAGAAAATATTTTCGTAAAACTATAACTTTCAAAAAAAAGAGACTTAACGCGAAATAACTACAGGGAATCGAAGTAAAAATTTTACTAAATCATCTACAACGACAAAATAAATCAGGCAAAGGAAAGAAACAAGTCAGCCGCACACAAGCCAGCGACTGAATACGCTGCCCAACCCAGTTTCCAAGTCATTTCAGAAAATAAAACAAAATTTATAAATTTAGTCGACCTAAAAACTTGGCAAGAATTAAAAGAAACAAAAAAGAAAATAAATAAATTTATAGCAAAAAGCGAAACCGAAATTTTGTTTGGGAAACACACAAACGAACTAATAACATTATCATAAATTTTTTTAAAGAAATTAACTCTTCCTCAAAATCTGCATAACAAGACTTTTGTTCTTTAAAAAAAAAAAAAAAAAGTGTCTCTATTTTACAATTCCACAAAACTTCAAAAGCCACACAACAGTGGCAAATCCAAAAGCTCAAAGAAGATTAAAACAAGAGCACCTTCACGACAACTTCACAAAATTGTTTCTTTTATTTTTTGAAGGTTAATATTTGTGCGAATGTGTGCGTTGATTTAACCGCAGCTGCAACATTCGATCAGTTGCTTGACATTTACAGTTGAAGTAAACTTTTAAGCGATTGTCTCAAGTTAAGGCTGCTGAAGTTAAAAAAATTAATTAAAATACTTTTCAGATTTTCCATGAATAACAGTTTTTCTACCAGCCAATAAAATAATTATGCAGAGGCCATTAAACGTTTGTATGCATGTGTTAGCCAGTAGAAAGCAACAGCGAAACAAAAGGATTTTATTGTCACTTTTCAATCATATTGAAAACGAATCTTTATTACTTTTACAATAACAATTTAGAAAGAAATTTTTATATTGAACACATCTACACAAAAATACCTTTTAAATCATATATAATTTATCAGTATAGATGGATGATAAGATACTTAACGGTGTACCACAAAAATGCATGTCGTTTCTGACATGGACAAATTTGTTTCTTATTAAAAAATACAATATATTTTCCTTTCATTCGCAAATCTTTTTATATCCGTTTATAGTTCCAGTTGCATTCAAAGCAGGCAATTTCAAATTAAATTGCTCGAAAAAAAATTTTTACGTTTGATTTCCTTTGTTTTGCGAGATTTATTTTGAAATTTCTTGCAGACGTACAGTTTGAGCGAGACATCAAGGATTGTGAATTCTTTTTCTCTTTTGCAGCAAATTTTTGTACTCACAAAATCAAACCACTACTCATGCGTAGAGAGTTAACGATGAAATTTTGATTAAATCTGGAAAATCCTAATTCTAAAATTTTGAAAAATTTTAGTTTGGGATATCTGACGAGTATTATTATTATCAGACGACAATATTGATTAATCAAAATTTTAAACCATATTTTTGTTTAAGGTTTTATGTCTTTTTATACTGCAATAACATATTATTTTATCTTTATTTTCCTGGATAGCAAACATGGACAGCCTCATACGTTTCCCCCACCCTTTTCCTTTAATTTACCCTATTCAAATATGTAAATTAAAATACGTACGCATGTATGTGAGTATATCTCTTACAAACGAGCACAAATTATTTAAAAAATAGCAGAATTTCGAACCATAAATAACACGATATAGAAAAGAAAATAATGATAAAAAATTGGTAGAAAATCAAAGTACAACAGTCAATAAAAAAAACAAAGTACGAGTGACTACAATAATCTCGACTTTGAAATGCAAAAAAAGCCTCAATTCAAGCAAAGTTTTATGGCAGCTGAAATATATAAATATTTTTTATATAGCAAAACATCAAAATAACTCGTTTTAATGCGAGTTAATAGAAAGAAGAATTCTGTTTTAATAATATTTTCTGTTTAACAATAAAAATTTCTACAAATAAAAAATTATTTGCTTAAGAAAAAACAATAAATAAAAGTTATAAAAAGCACGGCTTTGTACCATGAATCATTGCGAGAACATAAAAGAAAATGAGAAGTGAGAGATGCAAAAAAATAAAATAAAATATTTAATGAAATATTTTTCAAAGCGGAGATGGCAAATGTAATGCCATTGCAATATCATATATATTATGCAAATTATTCCTGATGATATAAACAGAATTTACCAACTAAAATTGTTTAAAGTTAATTCTATTTGCAATAAAATAACACACTTAAATTTTATTTTATGATTACAAACGGCTTTTAAGACAAATTTTATATTAGAAATTTGTCCTATAAGTATTTTATAAAGATTCAATATTTTTTATGAATATGAGTTTACTATGGAAATTTATTAATGCAACAACAAAAATATGTCGATGATGAAGGCAAGTGGATCAATTATTTAGTGAAACTGCAATATAAGATGTGTGTTTGCCAGCATCACGGAAAGTGTTTATTTCTATTGGAAGCCATATTTTTAATACATTTTGATTAAAGTTTGATAACTTTTAAAAAACTCTGTTATAACGATGCCAATGAAATTAGTACGACGCACAAATGCCTTTTTGAATACATATTAATTAGTTTGAAGAACTTACGTAAAGTTCAAAGGCTTGGTGAATTGGAGAATATGCAACATGCGTTATATAGCGCACGGCTTTTTATGAGAACGATATTTTATATAATATTTTAGCAGCCACTTTGAATATAAAAACATTTAGAAATTGTTTATGTACAAGTTGCCGGTATCTCTTTAAAAGGAAAAAAACTATTTCAATTTGAAACGAAGTACGAATGTAACGTTCGTCACATTAAATTTGTCCACTTTCTTTAACAAATTTACTATAAGTTTTAATATATTTTCCAATAAATTTTATCTTCATAAAACAATTCCACTTTATTTTTTATACAATATTCATTCATTCATGACTTTTAAATGAGAGAACTACAATACCATCCCTGATTCGCACTTCACATAAATAAAGGTGAATACAGAACACCTGGTTGGTACTGGTAGAAAATTGAGCTGATAGATGAATAATGAAAACGAAATTATTTCCTTGCAAATTATTTTTTAATCAATTTTTAGCGAAAAGAGCTTCAAAAGAATTCAATTATAATTTATTTGGATACGCATGCAAAAAAAAAAAAACAACAAAAAGTTTCATATTAACATAATTTTTAGTGCTAAACTATACGAATATAGTGAATCGTAAGCTGACACCAAATAGTAAGTGGAAATACACGCGACTGCTGAAGCTGGTGTATAGCGGCATCTGAAAACAACCGTTCTGTTCGCAAAATAGCCACATTTTGTTTTCTTTGATTAATGAAATATGTTCAGATATTTTTATAATTAATTAAAACTAAATAAACAAAATAAAACCAAATTTAACAAAAATAACCTTGATTTCTTTGTTTTATTTGAAAAGATATGGCAACGCCGGTAATCCATTACGTTTCATAGACGTTTCACACACATACATACGCGCTTTGCCATACACTCTAGAAATAAATTATCTACAATGCAGTTAAAGCAATTTTGTACAATTTGTTGGCCTTTAAAATAGTAACTAACAACAGCTAAATGAGTCAGCAGAAAATTCGAAATATTTGTATCAGCACCGTTTGTTTCCCTACAGTCGCACAATTTATTTTATTTATTTTCTTTACACTTCTGTCATATTTAAAATCTTTTTTTATTTTTTTATTTATTTCTTATTTTTTGTAACGTATTGCAATAAAATGGTTTCCGGTTAAGTAGGAAACATAATAAATTTAAAAAAGCCTACACTTATGACAGACCAACTCTCTGAGAGCTGACCATAAAAGGCATTTTGTTATTTATCAATTTGAAAGAAATACTTGTAATCAATTAATTAATTTAAGACGTCAACAGACAATAACAATTATGTAATTTATTGTATAAAGAAGTCTGTTACATATTCGCATGGGTGGCAAATGCAGTGGGTGCAACGAAACGATGACACGATTTTATAAGAAACAATTAACTTTTCAAATGGTTGGAAATTGATACAGAACGCTAAAGAAACGCTACTTGTTATAAATTTGTTCTTAGGACATTAATATTTTCTTTAGTTTTTTCTACTGTGATATTTATTTTACCGACACTGTACCAGATCCATGGAAAAAAGGGGATGTTTAAGAGATTTTATTTGCTGCAGCAGTTACCAAAGAAGTTGTTTCGTCATTTGAATAGACCGACAACAATTAATGCAACCATGCACTAAGTCGGATCATAAAAATTCGATTCCATGATATGACTGAACACGGGATCGAACTCCCGGAATTCAGCTTCGTAGTCAACGTATTAACTACTTCAGGAAACAGCACCAACTTCATTTTATAATGAAAATTGTTTAAGGGAATTTTAATTTGAAAAAAAGTGATTTTCTTTTAAAATGAAATTATCGTGAAAAGTTAGTTTTACTCAAAGAGGCGATTTTATTTTAAAAAAATCTAATATACTTTTCATTTGTTCATTATCTGAAAAATATAAAATAATTGCTTGTGATCAATAACGTCAAGAAACTCTAAATTGATTCCTAAAAATAAACTATTTCACCAGTCAAAAGATCACAACCAGAGAACGAAGCCAGAGAAGGAATTAGGCATAATTTGTATTTTTTGTCAAAAATAAAAACAAATACTTGGAGTTAATACAGTATTTATGAATTTAAAAAAGTTTCTATGCAACCATATAAATTTCCTTTAATAACTCCGAAGGACACACTTATACAAAATAGATATGACTTCATTTAACAGTTAATTTTATTTGAAATTTAAAATTTCCTTCATTTTCGTAATACAAATTATAGAACTACTATTTTTTGTTGGGGGATAATAAGTATTTTGAATCCTCTCTCAGACACAAGCCGGAAATAAATATCTTAAAAATAACATAATAGTCTTATGAAATGAAATGCCATTAATTGAAACCACTAATTGATATCCCCAACGTACTTCGCATTTAATAATAATTGAAATGAAAAAGTAAAAAGTAACCATAAAATCATAAATTCACGACATGATACACGAGTATCAGCAGATGCAATAAACAGAAAATGTTCTTCTGTTTCAGTATTTTATGGCAAAAACGTGTTCAATTAAAGAAACAACATCCTTAAAAGTTCCCAAATGTAAAAAGCGATTTTTATTTATCCTAAACAATAAAATGCGTTTAGTTTAATGAACATGACTGCTACAACAACTACAAACAATAATTAAAACGTGCTACTGGCAACCGAACAAGTTAAAAAAAAGTTTGCCCTCTTTTTGTTAAATTGAATTCATGTTTGCTGTTACGGTTAACTTAACTTTTACGTTAATATTTTTAACAACAACTAATTTCTACCATCAACTTTAATAATTTGTCGCACAACGACGGACAACGACGACAACTACAAAATTTAGTGGAATGACCAACGGCAGCGACCAGCAAAAACATTAGGAAGCATTTTTCTTTTATGACGTTTCCACTACGTTGCTGTTTAAATTCTTTTCAGCCAACTGTTTTCATTTTTATGTTTTTACTCGCACTCATGGCAAAGCGGAACACTCATCAGACCTGGAGAACAACCGCAGATGGTCAGCGGCAACAACAACAACAGCAACAAAAGCAATACTAAAAACAGAAAAAGCTTTTTGAGATCAATAAAAGAATGAAATACTTTGAACCATGAATTAAACACGTTTGTATCAAATAAACACGCTGACATCGAACAGCAACAAAAACAAAAACAAAAAAAGGAACAATAACTCATCAGCCAAATTAGTGCAATTGTGTGATACACACGGATTTATGGTTTGACAGACACAATAATTATTTTCTACTCGGAGTTGTTACTCATTCGCCACTATTTGCAACACATACTCGTACATTGTTCGAGCCAACAATTAAAGTTGGGAGTTGCGAAAAACGTTTGTTTTAATGATTCTGTATTATCAGAAACATAACAAACAACAAAATTATGAATATTCATTTTTAAGTGTTGAAGTAGCCAAAAACTAAATACACTCAGCGAAAACAAAATGGTTACGAAGTTGCACGAATTGCAAGCAAAAATTTTAATATTTTAATTGTATTCCAGAAAACAGCGCTTCCAAATTTCAGTCAAAAATAAATTTTTTTGGATTAAAGCAGGTATTGAAGACATTCATTATTCTAGAATTTTCAAAGGAAAGAGGCAGACATGAGGAAGCACATGATTTGACAATAAATTCATATAGTTTTTATATTTTTGTTTTTAACTTTTTTTGTAAAAATAATTGTTATTTTACCATTTTTATTTATTGCCAGATATAATTGTTGCCTAATTTTAATTTTTTTCCAGAAATATCAGTCAATTCTGACTCCAGATATCAAATAAATTTTTTTCTTGTAGCAGCACTCAGGGGATGTACCCTACATATGCAGTGCATTGTGCCAGGATTAGAAAGCAGGGGATGGATGAAGACATATTAACAGATAGAGAATTTCGTTGTAGCTATTTTTTAATTTTTACTTCGCTAACGAATTTTTGCTACACATACCGACGAAAACTAGAATATCTGTAGTACATGATTGCTGTCGGTAGTTTTCAGTGGCTTTCGCCATTGAGGCAGGCAGGCCGACAACAATTAACGTAATCCATCCGAAATATTCGACACCGTGTTCATGACCGAGTGCGGAATTGAACTCGGGATCTAAAGCACCGTAGTCTTGTGTTCAGCCGACATATTTAAATATTTTAAAATAAACTGTTATTTTGCATTTTCGGTAATGAAGAGTGGTTTGAGTTAAAAGTTGCCTTACATAAGAAAGACGCTCCTATCCCGAACATTTCGAAAATTTGCAATTATCTTGCCGAAAAAGAAAATATAAACACAGAAAAAGCAATTTCTGCTAAAAAAAAAATATAAAAACCAGAATATTAAGAAGTATTTTTGACAAAAAAAATATTATAATAACAAATATCAGAGATAAAAACAATAATTTTTGGTAAAAAAAAAAAAATAAAACTCAGAATATGACAATTATAAAACATATTTTTATTGTCATAATTGTTGTAGTCTCTGGATCAAAGGCTTTTTATATAACATCTACCAGAGATGGCGATGCAAAATTTGGAACCCAATCGATCCTAGAAACGTCAATATTTTTTATCTACTGCGATATTCTCCACAAAGAAAACCAATTTAATAAATTTCTGCATTTCCCAACAAAATAACTTTCCTTGACAAGTGCCGCGCAATTAAATGTGTTACTCTGTACCAACCACATTTCCGTGAGTGTTTGTTTGCAAGGCAATCGAGGGCTTGTGTTTGCCATGCCACCGAAATTGCTAAGCAACTAAAAACAAGTAAAAATAAATAACACTAATTACGTAATTACACACACAAACTAAAATAAAATTTCTGGTATTCGAGAATACTCCAGGTTTTATGCCGTATTTAAACGACTTCAATTTTGGTGCGATAAACCAAAAGCAATAAAGAATGTACGAGTACCTTGAAAAGCAAAGAAAAAAATAATAAATTCCTCTTTTATTTTATCAAGCAAATTAGAAGAAAAAAAAATATGTTGTATTGGCATCGAAACTATTGCATGTCATTGAGCATTATTTTTGATCTTTTTAGGGGGCAGCCGGTTTTCAAAAACGTATTCCTTCAACGCTGAAGTGCAGTGGAAATAAATTTTCATTTCTATGACAACTTTGTAAATAAACTATTTCGTAGCGGGTGCATTTAATTATTTTATGCTTGAGTGCAGGATTTCTTTTTTTATTACCACTAAATGCACGAATACGCTTTGCTTGTGTGATCAATAATTCTGGTTGCACATATTTTCCTTTAACGTGGGCGAGTTTAAAATGCGTACGTCAATGGTGGTTAAGAGCCAAGCCTTCGTTTTAAATTAAATGTTTGTCATGTAAAGCTGGGGTTTGTAAATTTTTTGTTGTTATTTTTTCCAACAAAATGTTGCCAAGTAGAGGATTTTTGTAGGTTAGAACAGAACATCTGCGTCATATCTTAAAGCTTTAAGGATAATATCTGAAAAGCAACTACGTATTGATGACACCGTTTCGTAAGAATTGTGCGTTATAACAATGGCTTTTCGATTCGATATCGAGCGAAATTGTATATTTGAATGGTACTGAAATTTCGATCAGTATCGAATGCCGTAATTTTGTTAGTTTGATATATTTTATTAGACACAAAAGGTTTTAATAAGTTTTAATACAGTAAAACCAATGACAAACAGAGTGAGCATACGCATACTTAATTAAAACAAGTATAACTAAGTACAGTAGAAATATAGTAAGTTATTAAATTTTTCGTTCATTTCCAACACTCTCCCTGAATGATAAATTTACAAAATTAAATTATTTCTTATATACTCTTTACAATTATAAAAAGTACAAGACGAAATAAAATTTGATTGAAATATTTAAGGTTGTAACAATATTTTACAAAAAACCAATTTTAGTTCCAAAATAATCAAGTTTTTTGAGAAGTAACAGCCTTGGTAAATATGTCTGCAATCATCTCATTTGTACACAAATATTTCAAAATTATTTCTTTTGATTCTATTTTCTGACGAATAAATTTTGATTTAATATCCACATGTTTTGTTCTAGACGAGAAATTATTATTAAGAGCGACCTGTAAAGCACCCTTGTTGTCGCAGTATAACAACATACTTTTACAGCTTTTGGGATTAAGTTCAGCTTCTAGGCGTTTTAGCCAAGCAGATTCTTGAATAGCTGCAGTTAATGACTGGAACTCAGCTTCTGTTGATGATAACGATACTGTTTTTTGTTTTTTTGTAGACCAGGAAATTGCGCCGGATTGATATACAAAGACATATCCAGTAGTGGATCGTCGATCGTCGATATTTCCGGCCCAGTCAGCATCGCAGAAACCTATTATTTCTGAGTCTGGTTGCCTTCTATAAACAATACCTTTGTTGATTGTGCCTTTCAAGTATCTCATTACTCGTTTAACAGCTTCCCAATGTGCTTTACCAGGATTGCTTCCAAATCGACTTAGGAAATTCACGGCGTAACAAATATCGGGTCTAGAAATTCGAGCTGCAAACAGCAAACACCCGATCGCCTGCATGTAGGGAACACTTGACATTTGCTGTTTTGCTTCTTCATCTTTGGGGCACATGCTCAAGGATAATTTTTGGTTGTAGTCCATTGGAGTAGATGTTGGGTTGCAATCACTCAATCCAAATCGTGCTAAGACATTTGATATATATTGCGTCTGATCGATTTTGATAGCGTCTTTACTTCTGGTTATATTCATACCTAATACTGAAGATACCTCTCCAATGTCCTTCATTTTAAATCGTTTGGATAATTCGGACTTAATCGAATTAATTGTTACCATATTATTTGAAAATATTAAAATGTCATCTACATAAATAGCCACGTACAACATCTGATTACCATCCACCTTATGATAAACGCATTGATCGACTTCACCTCTTATGAGTCCCATCTTTAGCAATTCAATATTGATTGTTTCATTCCATACACGCCCCGACTGCTTGAGACCATAAATGGATTTTTTCAGCAAGCATACCTTATCAGAACCATCACTGAACATTTCTGGTTGTTGCATATAAACAGTTTCCTTAAGTGAACCATTTAAATATGCACTTACGGCGTCCATTTGGTGTACATACATGTCATATTTAATAGCCAATGCCAGCAAGTATCGAATTGAATCATATCGGACCACAGGAGAAAAAGTCTCATTATAATCGATCCCTTCACGTTGTGAGAAACCTTTGGACACTAATCTCGCTTTCCATCTTAAAGTATTACCATGTTTATCCTTTTTAGTTTTAAAAACCCACCTCGTTTTAACAGCCTTTTGGCCCGGTGGCAGATTTGTTAACACCCACGTGTTGTTTGCTTTCAGTGAATCAATTTCCTTCTGCATGGCCGCTTTCCATTCGTCTGAGTTATCTGATGACATGGCATCCTTTACACTGCTAGGATCATCAGAAAGAAACTGTATAGCACAAAAATTCTGCGATTGCTTATTTTTGTTGGCAATACGATGTGATCGTCGTACGTTATCTGATACCGATGGAAAATTTTGGGCAACATGTGGAGCCGGAACCCATTCATCATCTGTTTCCATTGGTGATGACCATTTATCAGAGTCGACATAATCACTGTCATCGGCATTAGTGTTTGGCGGTGCATCATCAATTTCATTCGTTATTGTAGGAGTTAATTCAACAATATTTCTACTCTCCCCTGAATTAACGTCATCGTAATTTTGGAGCAGTTCCGGGTAATAAAATTCATTTTCTATATTCTGGCTCACCTTACTTTCTTCTAAGAATACCACATCACGGCTTATAATAATACTGTTATCTTCGGGGTTAAATAATCTATAAGCCTTACTTTCACAGCTGTACCCCATCATAATACATTCTGTTGATTTTGTATCCAGCTTGCGACGCTTTTCCTTGGAAATGTGTGCAAGAGCAGGACATCCAAAAACTCTCAAAAATTTTAGGTTAGGACGTCGTCCAGACCAAATTTCTTCGGGGCTTCTGTTTTCACCACGGCATGGAACTCTATTGATTAAATAACAGGCTGTGTTAGCGGCTTCTGCCCAAAATCGCTTGTCTAAGCCGCTATCAATTAGCATACATCGAACACGTTCCATCAAGGTTCTATTAATTCTCTCCGCAGTACCATTTTGTTCCGGAGAATAAGCACACGATTTTTGATGAATTATCCCATAGTTCTGAAAATATTTTTTAAATTTTTCATTAACATACTCGCCTCCGTTGTCAGATCTTAGAATTTTGATTTTAGTCGAACACTGATTTTCAGACATTTTCTTAAATAATACGAACGTTTCGAAGACATCAGATTTTCTCTTAAGCGGATATACAAACAATTTTCTAGAATAGTCGTCAACAAACGTTACCAGATATCGAGCTCCAGAAAACGAGTTTACACTTAGCGGGCCAACAACATCAGAATGCACCAACTCCAATAACTTAGTAGCTCTTATGCCATCTTCTCGTATTGGCTTTCTGGTTTGTTTCCCTTTCACGCAAACCACGCACGGGGTTTGGCTTCTGTTTTCAAAATTTACGCCATCTGAGGATTTTTTTACTTCAATTAAATTTTTGTCGCAAATGTGTCCAAATCTTCTGTGCCAAAGACCAAGTTCTTTTGCAGCTACAAATGCGCTATTTTCTTTTTCTTGCGTTTCACTATCTATTCGATATAAATCGTTATAGACTTTAGCAGAAACAATAAGTGTACCATTTCCGTTCAATATGCGACATGTTTCACCCTCAAAAATAACTTTCTTACCACTTTTCGTCATTTGTCTTACAGAGAGAAGATTTGCACACAAGTTAGGTACATATTCAACGTTTTTCACGGTTATTTCTTTTTTTGAATTACCAATCAAAATATTCAAATTTAAGTCACCTGCGCAATCAACGTTCAATTCGCTCTTGTTAGCAACCATCACTTTTTTGTCTTTTATGTTATGTATGTTATACATACACTTGTTATCATTTACCATGTGATTGCTAGCGCCGCTGTCGATGTACCAATACATAAATTTACTGTCTTTGCAGCAAGGTTCCTTTGCAATTGCGCTCAAATTCGTGCCCGATGTTATTAGCGTTGAAGAAAATTCTTTCTTCTCATTTTTCTTGTTTGGATTACCATTGCTTCTGTTGTTACCATTTTTGAAACTATTGATATTGTTGTTCTTTTTGTTATGGCAATTTCTGGAAATGTGTCCATATTCTTTGCAATTGTAGCATTCTACAGGCGTTTTCTTCTTATGGCTGAAATTTTTTGAATAGAGCACAGCTTCCTTTTCCCCATTCGGAACATCAAATTTAGCATCTTGTAAAAGAAGATTTTTTACCTTATCGACTGTTAACTTTTCCTTTGAGTTTTCCACAGCCATTACCAGCGGCTTAAATTCATCTGTCAATCCAGCTAACATAAGCGATGCAGTAAGTTCATCGTCTATATTGAGTCCTGCATTTTTCACTTTTATAGCAGTTATCACCAACTCATTGACGTATTCTTGAATAGAAGCATAATTCCGCAGCTTCATATTCACCAATTGTTTCAACAACTCTACTTTCCGTGTAAGACCTGTGTCCTCAAAAACACTCATTAACGCATCCCACGCTTCTTTTGCTGTTTTAGCTGTAGCAATGTGTCCATAAATACAGGAATCTACCATCAAAGTGATTTCAGCCAAGGCGCGTTCATTCAAGACTGCATCATTTGCATCAACCGCACCAGATTCCACAACTTTCCAGCATCCTTTGATGACCAGACAAGATTTTGCTTGCCTCTTCCATACGTCGAAATTCTCGCGACCCTTTAGACGCTCCAACGAAAATCCAATAGGAAGGTTTGCCATATATTTGCCACAAACTTTTTATTTCTTTGAAGAAAAAAAAAAATTCTAATTTTTATTTTCACTGCGTGACATGTAGCCCATAACCTGTTAGTTTGATATATTTTATTAGACACAAAAGGTTTTAATAAGTTTTAATACAGTAAAACCAATGACAAACAGAGTGAGCATACGCATACTTAATTAAAACAAGTATAACTAAGTACAGTAGAAATATAGTAAGTTATTAAATTTTTCGTTCATTTCCAACAAATTTTACCCCTGACCTGAGCACATATTTTATTACAATTAAGAGATCGAAGTAATTCCCGCCTTCAAAATAGAGCGCTGCCTGAGCCATAATCAGCTACAGCCGTAAGTGAAAATCTGCTCCTTTAAATTCGAAGATATCAAGTCAATGAAACGTCTTTTAATTCTTACTAAATGGTTCTTTTCGTTGTTTTTCCACTTTTAAAGTTGGTACTAGAGAATAGGAATATTAACTATTTATCCAATGCGGTTAACGACTGTAAAATATATAGAGTTCAATTTAGAAAAGTCTACTAGTATGAAAAATAATTTTAATAGTGTGGTCACTGCAGCGATTATAATTCCATGTTTCGCAAAGTTGTATTCAATAATACATTTAAAAATATATTATTTTTCTTTAAGGAATATTCTTTTCCTCAATTTTATTTTAATCATTTCGCCAAATAAAAAACTCGTTTGTTTCTTTTACAATTAAAGTTGTCAAGACAACAAACATTTCTTTAAACAAAAAAGCTTTTGAAATTTGAATAGTTTCACATTATGGGGATATCAAATTAACCAAAAACTTAAAAAAAAACAAATAATCATTCGAGTACATAAATAAAATTAAGCAAAAAAAAAAATTAAATAAAACTAAAATGCGTCATGTTTTATTTGATTGTATCACAGGAGCATATGATACACTCACAGAAAAAGTTCAGAGAAAAAGTCCATTCAGAAAATATAAAGTTTTTTGACGTACTTGAACGTCAACCAACAAAGCAACTGTTTAATAATATATTTTATGTTGAAAAACATTGATCATTAACTTCTATAAAGAAAACACTTTAATGGGACCAGGGGCCCGTTTTTCAAGGCTGGGAGTTACAAAGTCTACAAGTGAAATAGACACAAAACAACACTGAATATTAGAAAAGTGTTGTCAAACTACGAAATTGTTTAGTCTTTTTTCTCCCTTTTTCTGTCTATCCATGAAATCTGTGGATCGTAAGCATTTAGGAGAATTTAATGCACTTTCTGTGAATTCGCTCAGCAATTTGTGATTCAGCAATTGTGAGATTTGCTATGATCTGAAAACAGTTGCATGTCCATAAGTTACAATATTAATAAAAGCTAAAAATAATAATAATAAAAGACGTGTGTATCACAAAGAATTCAAATGACTAACATTTTGCAGGAGTGTGTTTCACAACTTTTGTGGGAGATAAATATTTTTGCAAAGAAACACAATAAAACAATATAAAAACTATATATGGAATATTTACAATTTAATGCAAACAAAGCATGCGTTTCAATCTTAACCATGAGCAATTCCATTCCTGGCGCTTTGTTGTCATTTGAATCATATTAAAGCTACTGAATCATCAGGAGAGAAGAAGAAAACAGAAATCAAAAGCAAAACTTATTATCAACAACAAGAAAAAGCAAATAGTTTTAAAAATTTTTATTCGCAATATTATCACAAAATTATTTAAAAAATAAGCTGGCATTAACACCATAGAAATGAGGCCCTATAAACTGGCTTTTAAGAAATCACTAAAGAAGTCACTACAACAGGAGCCCAGCTTCGAAAATCATGGTTTGATCCAATTTGACGACATTAGAATAGATAATCATTCTTTATTTACTACATGTGAATATTGGGTCTCCTAACTACGAGGGACATGCATGAGCACGCTTGCTTACTTTGGGTAATAATACTTTACTAATATCGCGCGATAGTAACACGATATTAACGTTAGTCCCACTAAACTTTCAGAATAATAAAAATGGCTTTTCAAGTTTAATTCTACTCTTTAAGTAACACATTCAAAATAAAATAGAAAACGGTTAACCCTAAAGGCCATACCTGTAACTTCCCGCTAATTTTAACCTCAAATCTATTCTAACCTGGTTTTTGTGTTATTCTGTGCTTTTGAGCTTTTCAAGCTAAAACACTATTAAAAATTCTTCTAGTTTTTTTACCTCTTTTTTAATAATTTGAACTAGTATTTTTAAGCTTAAAGGTCTCTTTATTTTTATTAAATTATAAATTGTTTTTCGATATTTCGTCACTCCTTTGTGTGACTTCTAGTTCATATTATTAAAACACTATTATTTTCATTTTCGAACCAACCGCTTCCCATGTGATTAGCGGTAGTTGATGCAGTTTTTGACTATTATAAAAGAATCGAGAACACTAACTGACTACATATATATATATATATATATATATATATATATATATATATAATTTCGAAGTTTAAGAAATCGCTCCTTGCGAATTTTTCTGTTCACGATATCTCACGAACCGATTAACTGATTTTGAGCAGGTTTACGGTGATTGACATGATTTTCAAATATTAAGAGCTCATTAGTGGAGTTAAAAGTTAAAAAACACTGTTTTTAGATTTCCCCTGTTTGAATCGGTTCAACTTCATAAGAAATCTAAATTCTTAAAAACGTTACCAGTTTGGTTTGATTCGATTCCGCCGTTCAAATGTTATGAGCGGTTCACATACTCACACACATACAGACATAGAACGCTCTCTAGGAACTCAAAACACCGTAATCTGATGGGAATTCAATTGTTGCAAAACGCGGTAAAACAAATAACCTCCTTCCCAATTCTTGAAAATTTTAAATTTTCCTATCGAGACACGCTTCATGTTGTGGTGCATATAAAAATTTATTTTTATGTCAAAAATCTTTTAAAAACTTCTAATAGTTTTATAATTTAGAACAACTTACGTTCGGTAAAGTCGTTGCGTTATTGAAATAAGTGAATTATTACACGCATAAGAAATGGAAGAAATAAGTCAATCACAATTAAAACTGATTATTCTTTACAGCAACCACATTAAACATTTCAGAGACAGAGAGACACACTTCTTAATTGGACAGGAACACGCATTTATTATGGATTTATTTACTTGAGTAAAAATAGTTTAATTACAGACTTCCATTTTGCTTTATTTCCAAGACAATTTCTATTTTAGACAACATGATTTCTTTGACATTTTTCCATCACACGTTCTGTTTGTTACTGCATTTGCAAGAGTTTAGTTTGGGAAAGAAATTGTATATGAAAATGACTTTTCGAATTTGTTTTGTTTCCTGTTGTCACGTTAATTAAATTATAAACAAGAAGATTTTTCATTTTGTAGCACATTTCATTTGCTAAATAAATTTCGAAAAGAGATGAACAGATGGGGGAAATCAAAGAAAACAAATTCTTATTTCTTCTGGTTTAAATTGTGCGCTGTATGATTTTGCTCCTGCATTTAGTTGTTCTAAAATACTACAGATTTAGTATTTCGTTGCTTTAGTCGCAATAAAGTTCGAATGGATTCGCTTACAATCTTACGCACGTTCTGCCGACATGATTTTGAACAGTTTCTTATTTGTTTTTTCTATCAAATACACAGCGGCAGGTAAAAACTTAAAAAATTCTTTTGAAATTAACAAACACGAGAAGAGTTATTATTCATTGTATTCTGCAGCCGCTTTTTTTTTCTTGTTTGTCACTAACGATAGAAAATAAAAGTCAATATTTAAATATTAATTAGCATTTGAATGTGTGGGGAGAAAACTTAATATTTATATTATAAGAATTTCTTTTTAAATGTGTAAACATTTCGTTGTATTAAAAACTAAAAGCTGTTGGAGAGAGAATTTAAAATAAATTGTCTTAGAGGCAGAGTGTAGCAAGTGGGGAACGTTGCTCGTTTAAATGAATGATCACTCTTTTTCAAACTGCATCCATGAAATATGTGTCTCGAAGTTGAAACTTGTAACGGAACTATTAAAAGAATTCGTGATCGCCTCTGAATCACTGCCGAGATACAACACGTGCTAACTTGACGGTTGAAATGGCCCGTTATTAGATCTTTTGCCTTCCTTTTCTCTTTTCGTATACAATGACTCTGGCTAGACGGAAGATGTTTGCTCAACGAAACCACTTTTCGACATTGCAACACCAGTGTTATTAAACGCAGCCAAAGGATACACGTAGACAGAAGACATGATCTGCAAGGCCATTTTCATTTTATTTATGCTAATAATGGAAATGAATATTGTTCAAGGACCTCAAATTCACCTTAGGATGAGAAAAAGGATATCGATTTGACTTTTATATATAAATTTTATTAAAGGCAGATCTGTAAAAGTTCAGACCGTATTTGTGCAGTCACGTTGCGTTAGTGAAATTCAAGTTCAGTGAACAAATTATATGAAAAATAAAATCTTTAAAATATTTTGCTTTCTGTATAAATTTCACAAAGAGGTTTAAAAAATTAGGTCATAAATCCTTAGTAATTAAGTTTTTTAAAAGGACTTTTTTAAAGGGTACTTGTCTTAATAGGTAACGTACTTTTTCATAAAGTACTTCTTCATGAAATACTTTTCCATTAAGTACTTGTTCATTATGTACTTCTTCATAAAGTATTTTTTCATTAAGTACTTTTTCATAAAGTAATTTTCCATAAATGATTTGCCAATAAAGTACTTTTTCTTACTACATTTTTATAAAGTACTTTTTCGTGTTCATAAATTACTTTTTCATTACTTACTTTTAATAAAGCACTTTATCATATGTACTTTATCACAAAGTACGCTTTCATATAGCACTTTTTTTATAAAGCACTTTTGGATAAAGCATTATTTTGTTAAGTATTTTTTCATAAGGAACTATTGAATAAAGGACTTTTACTTTTTAATACAAAAAGACCTTTTGAACAGTTACTTTTTCATAAAACTTGTCCAAAATGTTTTAAGTAATCTTTTTAACTTAAAAGTCTTTTGAAGTTAATTTTCGTAAAATTTTTTAAAAAGTTTATTTCGCAATAGTAATTTCTTTGTTTTTCAAGGAATTTTTGAATATATTCAGCCTGATTGCGGCTGGCGTTTTGCGCCTTCAAATTAGACAATTTGTAAGATATTAAAAAAAATCAGCTTTTAGTCTTCATTCTATTGCAAACTGTTTTTTTTTATTGAAGTTAAAATCAATTCTATATCATTTTAAAGGCCTCTTTTAAAATACTTCTTTGAAAAATATTTCTTTAATAGAGCGCTTTAGAATAGTTTTTTTAGGAAGTCGATTTCAGAAAATAAGAATCTATTAATAAAGTTAGTTAAGATTCATTGGCTTAAGGTACGTTTATGTTTATCAAATATTTGTCAAGAAAAAACTAGCCACTAATAAAATAATCTTCTCAATTCAAACAAGTATTTGTCCAGTTAAGCAGTTTATATGCATAAAAATCTTTTAGTCGATAATGATTAGTATTCAGTGGTTCAGTTTTTTTTGGGCAAATATTGATATTTATCTTAAGGTTCGTGCGTTCAGAAAGACATGGCAAAAATTTAATTATCTACTCTATACAGAAAAACAGTTCTGTTTTCGGAAGCTACTGCACTCTGGACTATTTATCACCACTTATTAAGCGGATTAGTTAAATTCGTTAATACGGGGACTTTATCAGTATCTACAAAATCGATGTCTCATGGCTCATATTTTGTCCATAATATTAGTTATTTTTACTCTCAACATATTTGAAATTTTTGTTACCGCTTTAGTTTTCAATTCTATTTCAATCATATTAAAATGTTATGAGGGTGGGAAATTTTAAGCCAAGCCTATGACTTTGTTTGTTAAAACTCTAACATATTGTTGTATTTATCAGATACTTACGAAAAAAAAAGAAACAAAGAAATACTAAAGTTGAATATCTCAAATGAATAATAATAATATTTTTGGGGGAGAATTTATGCGTGGGAAATAACAAAAAGAGCAAAACAAGAAATTAAAATACTTGCAAAAAACTTAACTTCAAAAGAAAGGTCAAGGTAAATGGTATGACTCACAAGGAGCTCTTGTAGATACTTGAAGTAAATAATGAATGTAAATAAGTAATTGTTGAGCTTATTAAATAGAGCTGGATGTGTGTTAGCCGTTCTGCATTAATTTTATTTACTTGGATAACAATTATTTGTTGATTATACTAGAGCTTCTAAGGGATTTTCTATTAAGAATATATGCAAACAGGATAACTCTGCAGACCTGCTGATAGCATTTCATACAACACTAACATAAACGCTGAGTATTACAGCTGCACACTCTGCTGACCTTAAAGGAATGTTCTAATTTCTATTTCAGTTGTTTCCCACTGCAAAACAAATTTTAAAAATTTCAACAAATTCTAAAATTGTATCCTGTGCATATCTGCCGTCTGTTTTAAATCTAAAAATATGATTCTGGTTTGTCGATTACCGGCACATTTGAATTGCTTCCCTGAAATCAACAATAATTAATTACTTTCCTTTGTCATTCCTGAAAATTTCTCAAGTACGTTTGCAGGCACCCACATCTGCAAGTCTGTTTTATTTGTTTAGTTTCTTTTTGTAAATTTTTTCGTGTAGATGTTTATTTTAACCTGTCTCGCAATGTCCCACATGTAATTGACTCAATTTCGAATGTATTCATTTTGAAAGTATTTCTTTTTAGTACAAAAACAAAGTGCATCTGTTCCTAAATTTTCACACAATCATACAGAAATAATTGTAGGCATTGTCGGTCGTTTATAATGAGCATGCCCAACTTCATGAATATAAAAACTGCAGCATGAAATTTTGAACATGAATAAAAAATTCAGTGCTGCCATGTGGCAGTTTTTTTCAGTTTCAAACAACAAATTTTTTTAAGAATTTCAGGTTAATTGAAAAGTTTTACTAAAAATTCGAGTTTTAGAAATTCTTCAGTTACGGAAATTTGCAAAAGTAATGCCATAATACGAAATAATTAGAATTTAATTGCATGGAAAATGTATCTGACGTTTTGTGGAATAAATCGCCTTTATTCTAATTTCAAATATTTTAATTTAAATAAATTCAGAGATAATTTAAAGTGTTCTGGCATCACTGTTCGCGTGCAGAGTTTTGTTATTCATTCATAAATTTTTATTGCAAATATTTATAATATTTCCCATTATACTGAGAGAAATCTGCCGTAAATGAAATCATACTTTTTCTCCAAAATATATGGACCGATTAATAAATCAACACCAATAATTATCCGTAGATTTAAACAAGGCTGCACATTCATTTTGACTCATCTAAATTGTCTTTCCTTCATTTGTTATATGGGTGATTTCATGTCAAACCGAAAGAGAGTTAAAAACAACCATTTTTGATTTGTACGGACTTCGATCGGAGGCTATTTGGTATTTAGTAGATTATTTTATTAAAAGTTTTCAAACAGAAAAAAAACAGATAAAATTTCTAATTCTTTGGACTATAAATACGGCAAACATTTTTTGTAGTACACTATTTCATATTTTACCGTTCAACAATATTAATGAAATATATACGGTTTGAGAGGTATTGTTGTGTAGATGCGCAACATATAAATACTTTTTTTAAATTCTTATCTTAAAAGTGGTAACCATAAGCGTTTTAACACCGCCTACAAAATGTTTCTTTTCTAATTTACTTGCTTAGCAGACATGTTTCATCAAGCAAAAGTTTCTGTGCATTTTTTATTGGCTTGTAGAAAGCCAAGTGCTTTTTGTTGTTCTCTTAAAGTATTTTGCGTATGAAAATCTGCTTCTTATTTTTAAAAAATCAAATTTCAATAGCCTCAAATATATATTTTAATAGTATAATTATAATTCTTTTTTTATTCGCTAATTTGTCTCTCAGTGTATCCCATATAATTGTGTGTGAAAAATAAAATAAAGTCGCAGCTTCGAGCAGGAAATGTTCATATTATGTTTTTAAAGTATTTTGAATTTTTAAAAAACAAAACCACATATTAAGCAAAAATTCATACACAAAACAAAAACAACAACAAAAAAGAAATAAATAACAATAACGAGACGAAGGTAAAATAAAAATAAAATAAAAGTAATGGGCAAACGAGTATTTTTGTCGTATTTTTCACGTCTGTCCCGTCCGTGCGTTTGCCTGAATGGCGGTTTTTAATGCATTAAAAAGTATGTCAAAATAATTTTATTTATTTAATATTTTTTCTTTCTTTTAAATTTACGTTCAGAATAATTGTGTTGCAAGTATTTTTTAAAGGAAGATAATCATTTTTCTTTTTCGTAAACATGTTGTAGTTGTTAAAATTTAAGTTAAAACAAACAAAAAACAAGTTTATTGAAACAGAGTATTTCGAAATTATTACGCTTTTTTGCAAAAGTTGCTATAAATAACTGTAAAAACACGTGTAATTCTTGATTAATATTTTCTTAATCCAGGTTTAATAATTCTTAGTAGCGGGTTTTTTCCACCAACTGCTTATTTTGTAAATTATTTACGTCATGTTGTTATATAAAAGCGAAGATTGCCAACTTTAAGTTCTTGGCGTTTTAGCCACAAATAATACGGTTTGTTATCACAAACGTGGTTAAAGGAGTTCTGCTCTATTGAATAGAATATATTTCGCTCAGAAATGCGTTTCATTGAAATGCGTATCAGCATATACAATTAGACGTTAACAGCCGAATAGGGCTAACGGCAGATATTGTTATGTATGGAACAGTCGTTAGCAAATATTGACAGAGATGGGCATGTGGAAAA
This sequence comes from Linnaemya vulpina, assembly GCA_963675445.1. Classification (NCBI taxonomy): domain Eukaryota; kingdom Metazoa; phylum Arthropoda; class Insecta; order Diptera; family Tachinidae; genus Linnaemya; species Linnaemya vulpina. Next base: position 2,547,736 of record OY776280.1, on the reverse strand, counting down.
AATTCTGCAAAGCCTAAAACCCCCCCTTGTGCGACAGTCTTTTGGATTCTGACAATTTAGCCCACTATCGCTTTTTTCCCCCATTCTGTTAAACTTTTGCAATTTAATTACCGAAATTATCTATATTTCGGATGTTCAGCAGTCATTATACATACATATAACCTGGAGCCAGTGTTACGGAGGAAGGCGAATGGAGCGTCAACTGTCTTTTAACAATTAATGCAGATAAGAAAACTTGAACCTTACAACCATGACAGAGTGTGGAATGAAACCCGATACAGAAAGATGCATTTGTTTCAATTTCGATTTGCGGAAAATTCTCTAAGTGATTTTAAATTTTGTTTGTTTAAAATAAAGTTTTTCATGAAAGAGTTGTTCGAAACATCTGCTTATTTTAATGTCACTCTTAACGATTGAAATTAGATTCCTAATTCGCTTGAAAATGAGAACAAAAGCTTATATTTCACTAATTTGTTAAAAGAAAATGTTGATATTTTAGTTTCCCACGTTTAAGAAAAATGCATTCAATACAACGAGTCTAAATGAATAAACTTGAATGCATTTACGAGTACATATTTGCCACAGAACATTACATGTGGGCATAATTACATACTAACATGTGCAATATTTACGAGTGTTTACTTAACTAGATTCTTATATTAACAGTTTTTGTCTTACAACTCTTCTAAAAGCTGCAAAATTATAGCCCAATAAAAATGTTTATAGGTTAAATAAAAAAGTTAATTTGTTTTTTTTTCATCAATGTCATTTAGTTAAAAGCGAATCTAATCCATAGGAAATGTTTACCGCTGAAAACCTGGCCTATGAGAATAGTTATCAATATTTATTAATAAGTCATTAAGTGTTATCCGAAGCAGCTGTCGTAACATTGACTGATTGGATCAGTGTGTGTTGTAGGCTTTTTTAATTTAACATTTACAATAAAAATTGCAAGTTTATTGATTTTTTTTAAATTAATTCAAGGGTACTGTTTCCACTAGTTTGGCTCAATTTTTTTTATTGATGATGTTGGTTAAATTCAAAATATTTCCAGCCTTCTGTTGTTTGGTTATAAGGTACGTTATACGTTACACATACACACATATCTATACCGTCAGATGTTTACGGTTTTATTTTATAATTGCTATTTATTTTGTAGGCGTTTATTTAGTTTCAAGAGATAAAAAAGTTAAATAAATTTTCATTACATTTAATAAAAATAAAAAAATAATTGTGTCTCATCAAGAGCAAAAATAAAATAAATTTTTGTCCATGACATTTCGTTTTTAAACAGCGATATTATGGCAAATTCTGTTTCCTTAATAAATTCCAATTTATTTAATGATTAATTTGTTCTAATAAAGGGAGAAACTTTTTTCGATTAATATAGAAAAATTTGGAAAAAATTAAAGTAAAACTTGAAGTGGATATGTGACAACAGGTATCTTATCAAAACGACCAGTTGTTATGCTCCACTGTTGCAGTTAAAGAAAATTGTTATTCCCCAGAAATTGTCTAAAGAAAAATCGTTCTTATTTAAATTCCTTCCTTAATAAAATAAGTAACCGCAGGCAATATGAAAATGAGTTATTATAAGCCAACTGTGGGATTTATTTGTAACAGCTATTAATTAATAATTTGTGCCTGTTTCAATTGATGTAAATAAATTAAATATGTAAATTCATATCGACTTAGATTTATTAATTGTCTTTTCAAGGCCTACTAGATAAGTACGTTCCTATGTAATTCTCAAATGGTTTTTGGAAGTTTGTGCATAAAATAAGAGTCTACACGTTTTTCAGTTAATATTTATAATAATTTGAAGAAGAAATAATATTACGTATCTTCATTCTGTTAAAAATATGATGATAATTTTCTCAATACTTTTATAAAAATTTTATATATAAATCCTAACTAATATCCCCATATAAAATAATTTTCATTGATCTAGAGAAATATGAGAATACAAGGCGATTGTCTTCCATAATTTAAAAACTATTTGTTTCTGTTTACGAGTCATGTCTTGACGTAATTAATTCAATATTTGCATCAACATTTATATGCAGTTTTAATGAAAACTATTATTTTAAACCAGTCAAATTCCATTGAATAGCGTTTAACAATAAGTGTAGGTTGTTGTTGCGTTACTTTGATTCTATTTAGAATTTGATTTTAATATTTCATTCAGGTGTTTCGTTGTTAATGTATGGAGGAGTATCAAGTAAAACTACATTTAATGAATAATAATTGGGTTTTTTCAATGCTGACACTCTTATAAAGAAATTACGCTTTTCATTTTTATTTGAACTTAATTGGCAGTCGGTATGAGTTTTGATTTGTTACACTACTTTGCTTGTAAATAGAAATCACATTTTCACCGAAAAATTTGACTTTTTACATAATAAATATTCGAGGCAGCACCAATTTAAGTGCCAAGTACACATCAGAGCAGAACAACACTATTTTCGGGAGTCGCTGCTATTCCAGCATTTTTCTCTATCACGACTGTGTCAAAACTAATTTGATGTAAATTAACGTCCCATTTTCTGATTTGTTGCTTTATTTAATTATATTGAAATTTTTTCGTTTACTTTTGGTTTATATCAAGTTTATAATTATATCAATCATTTATGTACATATTTATATAATTATTATTATTATTATAAAATATATGTACATACGTATATATACATTATACTAAATTGCAACTTTAAATTAAGAAATGGGGTATCGCAAGCTTTCGTTCCATTGCCTAAATAACATTCAATACAACAACAAATTGAAAAAAATGTTAGGTGGGTGTAAGAAACAATTCGTTAGTAGATCGGTCTGAAAATGTTTGTTACCAATATGAAAGGAAATTCCAAATGAAATAATTTGACAGCAATAACAAAATGGATTTAAACAGCTGTTCATGTAAACGGCTCAATTGTTTTAAAAATCATGCGTAAAAAATGTATGTCAATCGCAGTTAAATTCCTAGAAATGTTGAGGTAAAGCCTCATATCCATCAATATGTTTTTGACAGTTTATCATGAAACAAATATCGAATGTAATTAATTCCATGTAATAAATGACAAACAGCATCATTTAATGTAATGAACCGTATACATAATTCATTATGACACATAATATATTCTCCATGTTCATAAGAAAACAATAGCATCAGTTAAACAATTGTGATGGATCGTTGTCATCTTTAAAAACTAATCTCAACTTTTTCACAAACAACAAATACTGCGCATGATGGGAGCACTAAGGGTGCGCCACACTTGAGATCCCACAACACAATACAGCATACGCAGGAAGAAGCTGAACAAATGAAGAAAACTGTTTGAATAAAAAATCTCCAGATATCTAGTCTTTGAAGAATTGAAACATGTAAGGCATAATGAAAAAATAATATGGCTCCAATTCAAAGATATTTGTCGTATCTACGGATAGATGACTGTATTTCAGACGAAGCTTGACTGCGTAGCAGTAAATACTTTTTGTGAGATATGAATATGATTTGTTATTAATAAATAGAAAAAATTTGCTAAATGAGTAGTTTTGTTAAGAAGATTTATTTTGTTAAAAATGCAAAGAAGACTGACTGACTTTTAAGGAGTGCCAGAATAGATCAGATATTTTTCAAAAACAAATTCAATGTCAATATCAATTACGATTACGCTGTTTATTTAGTAATTTTCAATAAATAATGTGGATTCTTTTTCCTCTTTTTTAAGGTTTAAATTCTTCTTATAGTCAGCTTTTATTGATGAGTTGCCAGAAATGATGTTATTTATCTTATTTTCCATTTTCTAATGGTTTTGTAACATATAAATCAAACTGAAAACTACCTGAAACCGCAGACTGTACTTTTGTTTTTGTCATAAAAGAGTTATTTACATAATTAGCTCTTTTTTTCTCTTTTTGGTTTCATTAAATCTTTTAAGTGTGATTAATTACATTGAAACCACCACCAATTTCACTTAAAATATGCTTAAGAAAATATTTACTTCTTCTGGCTATAAATCGTTGTTCTTATCAACGTACAACAAGTGTAAAGACGTGTTCTTTGAGAAATGTAAAAATTTCAAAATCTTTGGTCAAAATTCCATTAGCATAGGGAACAGTAGGGTTTATACAGCAAAGGGGTCACTGAAGTTCATATTGATAGCGTTTATTTGTTTGTTCTTCTTTTTTCTTTGTGTTTTCTTTTAAGCTTTAATTAAAGATTAATGGGAACTGTTCCCCTGTAATAACATACTTTAATACATTTCTTTTATTTTTTGTAAACTTTAAAAAACTACATGCACCATAGAGCACCTCAACCTCTCATTTGATGTTGTTATTACTGTCTTATCATTAAGTAAATAAATAAAACTCAAATTTAGTTTAAGAATGTTATATTTTATGAGAAAATTTATGTTATAAATAAATAAACTTAGAGCTCTTTACAGCTATAAAAACTCATTTGCTATCAATTGTTGTTATTTTGTAAACCGGAAATCGCTGACTGGCAATTAAAGGTAAATATGTTTCAAAACATTTCAAGTGCTTGTAAAAATAACTCCTTCAAAATTAAGTTGCAATGTCGCGTTATAAAGAAAAATATTTCCACAATATGACCTTAAATAACACATTAAGTGTAGATGAATTTATAATGCAATTTAAATAAAACATTTTCCATTTTTTCTCCTCATTTTGTAACTGAAGTTATTAAGTTTATTATACAACAAAAATGTTCAGTTTGAAAAAAGCCTAAACTGCGGAAGTTTATATTTATTTTATCATAAATCTTATCTCACTTATTAATAAAAAAAAGTAAACATTTTTCAAGCGAGTTTACATTATGATTGTTATGATGAAATACTTAAAAATTATCACATAAATATGATCTGCTTAAAAAAATACGGGTATACTTGATTGATAAAAATATCTTTAGTATTACGATTTAACTTTTTGTTTCGAATATTTATCTGGATGTACTCTTCGCTTTCCTCATTATATAAAATATTAATGAAAAGAGATAAATGCAAGTTTTTATGAGCTTAAACCTCTAAAGTACATGATATGGACTATGATATGACGAATTATTATTTAAACTCAAAAATGTCTTTCTCAAATTTATGGGAAATTCGCTATAACTACTGGCTTGTAGCGGAAGTCACCTGAGCGAAAATGTACACTTTTCAATAATACTGGATTTCACGAAAAAACAAGTCTATATATAAAAATATGTTTCTTAAATGTTTAGTGGTATCGCTTTTTTGGCCAAATGTTTGCCAAGTGTGACCATGCCTTAATACTTTGCCTCCAGGATCATTTTATGATTGTAACAATTTACAAAATTATCACAATTACGCTGAGAAACAGGCGAAATATCCGAATTGAATGACAATATTTTACTAAACGATTTAAAGAGTCTATGAATAATGTAAGAAGTACTAAAACTATATGAAACATTGATAACGTGATCTGCTAAGCTATTTTAACCGTAACACCAACATCAACAATACTTCTGCTAGTTATTTTATTAACAATAAAGAGATTATTTCAAAATATATATACATATAAGAAATATTTCCAAATGCATGCACATTTATGTATATATGTACATTTGTAATGAATATGATCTCGTTTTTAATAACATTTTTCGTCTATGTTACAAATAATAGTTTTTCTCTTGTATTAGTTACCCACTATGTCGTTTATCTTTAATTTTTCAAAGTTTTTCGAATGTTCGAATAAAAGTTTAAAATTAGTCGGCTGTTCGAAGAAGAAAAACATAATGAAATATTATTCGAAGGATTATATTACGTTAACTGAAACTACACACCTGTGCTACCTATTAAACAAGTAAATTAAATTTTGAGGACCGAGCAACAAAATTCATGTAGCAGCTGAAATACGCAAGCAAAATGTTTTTAGGCCATCCCCAAGAGTTAATATACGCTCAAAAACGGTTATCCCACTATCGGTCAACCGTTTGAATTCCATATGGAATATGTATGCGAATATTTAGGTTGTAGGATTCATATGTATGTATTCATGTATGGAGGTATATAACTTACCTTTCCTGCTGCTTTTTTATAGCGCCTCGTTGCTTCATTAATTAAGTCCTTCACCAACAGATTTCCATCTCCACAAGGCACTAAAATGCGCGTGTCACCAAAACAAACGGTGACTTTCATATTGGCGAACCTCACGTTTTTCTAACTTTCTTTTTCAAAACAACAATACAAAATATATTTATTCAAACACAAAAGCAATATTATAGGCCAACACGAATAATAGAACAAACGACAGATCTAGTCAACTGAAAATATCACACTTGTTTTGTTATTGTCGTGCTATTGTTTTTACTTTTACCACCGCAAAATAACAAAATCTTGTAACTTATTTAATTTCAATTATAATTTCTTTTCACCTGATTCTATTTCATTTCTCACTGTTATCAATTTTCCTTTGCAAATGCATTCACATTAAAATTTATGGCGTATACTAGGTTAGTGTTTCTTTTATGTTGTTTCTGATTATTGCTGTTGTTGTTGGCATCGTTAGACAAGTAATCGACGCAAAATAGCAGCTGCATTGTTAAGAATTAAGTAGTTTTGTATTTCTTATTCATAACGCCGTAGTTGTTGTTGCATTAGTAAGTTTTTGCCCTGTTTTTATTTTTATTTCTTATAGCACAGGGTTGTCATTAGTAATACACTAGTAAAGGGAGGTTGCGTGAATGGCTTGTAAGGACACTTGATTAAATTGGGAATTTCTGTTAGTTTGTTAACTTTGCACTGGTTAGAGAGAGACCGCAAGAAGATTCTGAACACATTAACCTTTTTTCAACAAGCCGATTTACCAAAAACATACATATTCAACGATTGCCTTATAAAGATAACTTTTATGGGGTTTCTTTTGTTATTCTACCTATAGTAGCAATATTACTACGAGGTATATATAAATTTTCTAATTATATTGTTGTTGGTGTTTTTGTTTTGTGTGGATTTATTTTATTAAATGATTCATTTTCTGTTCACAGAATTATTAAGACTAACATGCCTGGATAAAATTAGGCAAATGATTAAAGCACGCACCACAAATACATATATAGATATTATTGGTAGCCATCTACAGTTTACACAATTGTTAACAAATGAATGGAATTTTTATTTATATATTATTATGACTGTTTTCCATCAGCTTCAACTGCTATAAATTTTCTTTACTTGAAACTTGTTTCTGCTGCTTTTATGTTGTTGTGTTTCTGCACTTTTACCATTATTCTTGAATTTCGTTGTTTTTATAGATTAATATGTTTCGTTGATATAATTTCTTTCGCCTCTCATCAACTCTTTGCAATAAGATTTATTTAATTGTTTGGTTTTAGCTACTTTGAGTTTTATAATACTACATCTTTAATGAAACACTAACGCGCGCGCTATATCTTGTGACAACTTTACACGTTCATGTCGACAACTCGTTTGTGGTGTAACGTATTTTTTCGAGTTTGTTTTGTTATTTTTTTTCTTATTTTGCTTACCTGTACATATTCTTTCATGTAGCTTTGTAGCTTACAGAGTTGCTTTCCTTCATTCTAAGGCTGTTGCCAGTATCTAATATTATACAGAGCACCCTGCTCGAATCAGATGGAGAGAATGATGCACGTGAATAGAAACGTCAAATGAGTTTGTTTTAATTACTTCACTATTCATTGAATTTGTTAAATCCTAGTTTAAGAAAAAAAAAATCATAATTAAAATGTCTTTTAAAATTAAGAAACAAAAAATTTCTAAAGAAAATGCTAATAAATCGCAGAAAACAGTAGTACAAGCTGACGAGGATCACGGTTCAGAAGAAGAGATTGCTGCTGAAGGTGGTAAAAACAGCGCAGAAGATATAGATGATGGCACAGGTTTGGCTCATGATAATTCAACGGAAGAAGATGATGATGAAATGGATTTGGGTGGTTTACGAAAGTTTGACCGAGAAAAACCTGTAAGGAAACGGAAAAAAGGGATAATTTACGTATCCAATATACCCAAACACATGAATGTAACTCGTATCAGGGAGATTTTAGGAGAGTATGGAAAAATCGGAAGGGTGTATTTGCAACCGGAAAAGCTACCTGCAGGTAAGAAGGCGACAAGAAATTGCTATTGAATTACAATTCCTATGATAAAAAATATCAATTTTGTTGGAAGGCTTTATATTGTAGATATCTTGTTATACATATAATGTTTGTTTTCAAATGCATGAATGATGAATGACCAAAATGTTTTGTGTCCTACTCTAGTAAATTTGATATTACATGAATAACCATTTAGACATCGTATAAATCCCGTTTAATTCGATTCACATCGTAAGCATATTGCTTTTATGAACTCGTAGTCTTGGGTGGTGACCAATTCAATCGGTATCAATTTTTGCAACCGAAATAAAATCTAACGTATTTCCCAAGCCTACGGTTTTGCAATATTGATTTATATTCTATACTGGGAAAGTTATTTATATTTCGGTTGGATAATAAATATTTTAAGGAAATAATGACTTTTAAGACAAGATTTAGGAACGAAATAATATGAAATACTACACTTAAATTCTAAATAGATTTTGCTAAAAAATCCTCAAAAATCAACTTTTAAAATGACTGGACTAAGTAAATGCTTTTTGATATACAAATTATACATAAATGAAGATGCATTATAAAGAACATATCATAAAAGTTAAATTTTTAGAAATAATCAAAAATTCTTCTGATTTATTATGTACACCTACAATGGTAATAGAAATTAATAAATAAAAAGTAAAGTAAAACATTTAAAAATTATAAGAAATATTCAAATTATTTACTAAAGTAAGAATGGTACCCATATCTCTCAATTGTTTGCAGGTGACGATAAAAAGAGGAAAAAACGTAAACCTTTCGCACGCCATTTCACCGAAGGCTGGGTAGAGTTTGAATCGAAGCGTGTGGCCAAACAAATTGTACCACTTTTGAATAACAAACAAATTTCCACACGTAAGAAATCACAATTCTTTGACTATCTATGGAGCATGAAATACCTGCCGCGCTTCAAATGGTGCCATCTTACCGAGCGTATGAACTACGAACAGGCCGTCCATAAACAACGTTTGATGGCCGAGGTCTCACAGGCACGTAAGGAAACAACGTTCTTCCAAAATAATCTAGATAAAAGTGAATTTATTAAGAAAAAAGAAAAGAATAGACAAAAGCTGGAAGCGAAAAAATTGAAGAAGCAACAGGTATGAATAAATAAGGAAGTAAATGCATGCATGTTTATATTGAATCAGTAGGGTATCAATCGTCAGATGCCGAATTAAAATCATACAAATGTACATGTGTATTTTCATATGTATATACACAATTCCATTAAATAAAAAATGCAATATATTTTGCACTCAATAAATAAAAATAATGTTCAAATCAACAACCAGTCGTTCTTGAACTTACATTCTATGCTCAAGCAACTATTATGATGTATGGTTGTACATACGTATGAAAATATGTATGTACGATTTGTGCTTAATAACACAAGACTTGCTACTGAGAACAGTTGTTTAAATGCTAATGATAACTGTATTTAAAATACAAGCTTTGACTAATGTTACGCAGACTGCACTCGAAATGCAATAATATTTCGAGTAAAGTCTTGTTGACTTTATAGTTTATTTATAAACTTATACATCGACATTTTTAAATCATTACAAATAATACTTTGTTGTTATAAAAGTTAATATCAAACTATAAAAACCACAATTAAATACACTTTTATAATTAAACTTAAATAACAAAAGTAAAATATGGTACAAAATATATTATTTAAACAATAAAGTAAAATAGAATTAAAGTTTTACATATATACAAGTAGAGAGAAAACACTTATACTATTTTAAACTTAAATATATCTTAATATCAGAAATTCATCTAAATTCCTTTACGATGGCCATAACACTTTCGTATGTGCCCATAAATGTGCCCAATATAGCTATTACCAATATTAGCATATTCTTCAGATATGCGAAGGTGTTCAAGCCTTTGGGTGTTTGAGCTCTAATGACAAAATCAACAAAAACGGGAAAAATAAAGGCCAGCGCAGTAGAGCAAAATGCTCCAATCAGCGATATAAACAATTGTAACTTAGGCACCAACAAAGCAACACCAACTGCAAGAAAATATTTATGTTAATTATATAGAAATATGTGTGGATACGCATGTATACTTACAGGTCAACATGGAGAGTATAAATCTTAGAGCAACTTGCGTTATGACCGGATATTTTTGAGCAATCGTAGAATTTTGTTTCATCGGCACCCAGATGATTCTAATCATAATAAAAAATTGTATAGGGTATCCGAAGAAAACTCCTATAGCGGCTGCAACTTTAACAACTTGCGATAATCTGTAGAAAAAAAGAGTTTCTGGTTGATTAAACTTTTCAATATATGTTAAGATTTCTAAAAGCGAAAAACTACTTGGCAAGCATACGAAAATAGAATCGAATAACTTATTTGCAATGTATAAGATCTATAAAGCTTTTAACTATAACTTATTGCGATATATCAGACGGTATAATATTTGTAATTAAATTTTCCTCCCATACAAACGTTATCAACTTTAAACGTGGCATTTTACGAAATAAGACCCTAAATAAGGCTTAAGATATATTTCCAATCATTAAATATACAAGTTTTTATATGAACGTCGTCTCTATTTTAAAAGCACTAATTTCGTAATATGCCAATCATTTTCAGATTGAAAGATACGGCATATCTGCATATGATAGGCGGCGCTTTTGCTAGGGATTCAAGGAAATTTTTATATCACAAATTTTGTTTTTATCAACATTTGAAATTAGAATGTTGAAAATTTACATTGAGTGTTGTGAAAAAATTTTTAAAACTTGTTAAAAATCTATGAGAATATGCGGTTATAAAAAAATTCTACTTCTAGTTTCTTTAAGTCCTGAATACTTCGTTGTATGCGACGGCACTATTTTTATAAAATAACTTTACTTACTTATTATCAGGATCCAAATTCAATGTTATACTGCCCAAAACATCTTCGCCCCATTTGAGGTAACTAATAAAACCGGTAATAATGAAAAGTATGGTAACAGCCACCATGGTAACGTTCAAAACTCCAAAGCGGCTATTGAATTTTTGTGGCTCCTTCATAGCATTGCGTAAAGGTAAAATTAAGGCAATACCTTCGAAAGAAAATAGAGCAGTTCCAAAAAACAAAGACAGTTGAGGGCCATTAGTAAATAAATTTCGCTCGGATATGGAAGGCATTGGACCATCTGCAAAAGCTATACTGAGAGTGGCTACGAGACCAAAAAGTAGAGAGAAATTAGCTAAAGCTGATACGGGGGAAATATATTTCAAGCTAGTCATCAGTGAGGGAAGCATGGCCGGCAATAGACACAATAACATCGTAAGACGGAAACTTATATTCAAGTCATATGATTCTAAAATCTAAAGAGGGATAAACATAATATATTGAAGGTTTTACTTTATCTTGTTTTTTAAGTTTGCACTACTTACTTGGTATAAATTTTCGGTTATAAACACAAAATATATCGAACAAAAACCAAATTGAGTTACACACAGAAAAGTTTCCACCATAACACGAAAAATTTTTCCCAAACGTCTGAACGGTTTCGGGCCATATTCAAAACATTTTTCCACTGTATCGGGATAATCATAAAACGTAGCTCCTTTAGTCCGCTCCACTGCCAATATAGACCCAGCTATTAGCATTTGTTCACAGTGGACGCATATGACTGCTATTATGGGCAAAAATATTATGGACCCAACTAAACCACCATTTTTAAAAGCATCGCCCATGGCAAACAAACCAGCGCCCACGCTGCCCTTAAATAAATGTATGGCAGTTTCAATGTTGCTGAAATCAAGTATTAATTGCAATTTTATAAAACCTAATTGGCGCAAATGAAATTTTATTGATAATCAACCTGCTTCTATTCTTGGGTTTTGTTGAAGCCTCCACATCTTGGCCGTCGTCGGCTGCCTTGTCCGCTTTTGTATTTCGTACCTGAGGTTTTTCACTCTGCTGTTCAGTTGGTAGTCCCATTTTCAATTTTCGTTTTATAGTTTTTAGTTGAAGCTTGTCCAGTTTTCGTTATACATATATTAAACAAATTGCATTTGTGTTATATACATATAGTAAAAATTACACATTAGGACCAGTAGCCTTTTGAATCTAAATACTTTTACGGCTCAGAAAAATAAATGAAATTATCTAGAAAGAGTCAGAGAGACGACTGATTTAATAACAGTAAACCGTTAGCGGTATTTATGTTTTTATAAATTTATTTTAAAGTGTTTCCAAACTTAATCGATTAGTTTGATGTAACAGACCAATAAAGGAATTCAATCAATCCTGTATAAATTTTAAATACTTTTATGTTGAAAAATTTCAGCTCGGAAGAGTATCACACTAAAAATTATTGGTCTTTTATAATAGAAATCGCAGTTTAACATATATTACATCACAATGCGATAAAATTTCGTTATACACAGATATTTTAAAAATTTAATTCTGCAAATGCGCACGATTATTACGTTGTCCGTTATTTTAATGGAAGATGCATCGCGAATAGGGGTATATTAAAAAAACAGCAAAATTAAATTAATGTGCTTTGTTAAAAAAAAATCCATATACTATGATGATTGCCCCAAAATTTACATAAAATTCTTGCAGTAATGAAAATCATGTCGCCCAGAATGAAAATATAAAAACCATAGCTGTAACTTGCACTATTGCGGAACTCAATCACCTAAATGCTTTTACATATTTATTTATAAACAGCGTGATGCAATAATTGTATTTATATAATTAGCATGGAATTTCTTTTCAATGCACCTTTGGGTGGTTTGCAACTGCACCAAACTTGTTCAAAGCAGATTACGAATACAAGTTATTCATTCCATTAAAGCAACATATTGAATTCTGACAATTTGTTTACGTTTTCACATATAACGAACTTTAGTTAACATTAATAAACGAGATATTCTCAGCAATACATTTTTCTTGTGTGTTAAAATCTATTTTTGAATTTCCAATATCAGAATGAAATATATATTATTGTAAACGTAAAGTCACACAGTGGCACCAAAACTCCCTTTTTAACACATCAATTTATTTTACCATTGAGGGTGCCACATTTAGTCCCCTTACAAAGAAACCATTGCTTTTCCTACATCTATGTATATAGACATAAAATAATTAGGGTATTAAAAATTTAATAGAACAATAATCGATTAATATGACTTCATTCGTTGAAACGAATATCTTTCATATTTCTTGTAGTTTGATAATGAAAGCACTGGTTTGAAAATAAGAACAAACATTAGATATTTTAAAATTGAGATTTTATTTTAAAAAACTGACAAGGAAAACTTTTTAAATAAAAAACAGCACCAAAGTTTAATATAATATTCTAAAAATAGTCTTTGAAAAAGAACGTACAGTTTTAACGTTTATGTTCCAAACGATTTATTTCCATTTTTTTCATGAAATTTGATTTAGCAGAGATTGTTTCACTTATTGTTTATTGACGTTGGAGAGATTGAAACTAAAGCATTATAAATCATATCTAATTATTCTGCTCTTTATCTTGTCTTTTCTAAATGATAATTACAAACTTAATCCAATATATCAATGCTCTCCCATATCATCTGATGTACTTTCGCATAAATGAAAAAATAAATACTGTGGAAAAATAATATTCTACTGATCCATTAATATCGACATATATATTTCGAAAAAAAGCAATTTTAAATTATTCAAACATCTATTCGCCCAAAACTAATAGAATAAAGGTTGATCGTTTGAATACCATAAGTATATTTTCCCATAAATATTTTTATTTATATATCCCTTTAGAAATACAAATTTTACTTATGGAAGATACATTTGTTTCACATTCTTCGGTTTTTTTTGTTTGCCATTCAGTACAATATAGAAAATTAAATTCATTTAAATGTCATTAAGTGGGACAATCTTTTAAAAATAAGATTTCATTCTCTTACACACCTGATTGCGGCTGAGCAGGCAGTTTTTTTTTTCAATACATGGTATGTATTATAATATAATTTATGTCCATGAATATGTTGTATATCATTTCAAAATGAAAAGATAACTTTAAAATATATTTGATTAACTGAACCAATTATGATAAAATACAATTTGTCCTCTTCAGTTGCTCGTTCGTAACTTTTCGATTATAAAGCGCAATACCAAAATCCTGATCTCGTGTGTTTTTGAGAAAAAATTTAATAAAAAAGTTTCAATGTTTTCAACTTGAGATAAGATTAAAACAAAATTTGCGTATGTTTGCAACTAATTTTTTTAGTTGTGATAAACAATAAAATTCTTTAAAAATTTCGCTTTAAAACTGTTAGGCTCAATGTCTTGTTTAAGTGATTTGATTAGAGGTAAAGATTTGATTAGATTGCCAAATATTTTGTACGGACATACATACGTATCAGTAAATAAGTAATAAAGTAAACACTGTGACGTGCAAAATTTGTTAACCTTAAACGCAGAAATTAAAGTAAATATAAAATAAATTTTGTAAAATAGTTCTGCTAATTTAAATTAAGTATGAGAATTTCTAACTGAAAGGTATTCTACTATCATTTCAAATAATAAAACTTGTTGACTTTTCACATTACGAAACAAGTTTAAAAAGTTCATAATCTCTGGAACGATCAAAGAGGATCCAAATTTCAATGCATTTTTATTTAGTTAAAAAAAATTGTACCCCAGTTTTATTTTTTATTTTCAAAGAAACTATAGATATACATTTATAGTCTTTCTTCTAACTAATCCTTGGCTTTTTAAAGTCAAGTGAAAATGTTCTTCGGATCGTAAATATGATTATCTGTTTAATCTGGAAATGGATATGATTACTACTAAAATAACCAGCTCTCTAATTCGATATACTTATACACCTGCTACTCCTTCACATTAATTTAATTAAATGTGGTCTTATTTCAAAACAAGGCGAGAAGTGATCATAAATTTCAACAATCTAAAAATCACATTGAAATTAAAAATTAAATGGCTTTTAAACTTGATTCTGAAATAAAATTAACAAATTGTATTGCATATTTAATTCAATTGCCGGATAATTATCCAGTATCTACGCCAACTTTAAGTTTCAAATTTTTTCAAGGTGGTACATATACAAACACCCAGTTGACCATTAATGTACGCCATGTCATTGTCGGTTAGGTTTCATAATTGAAGAGAAATTGCCGTTCCTGGCTACGAATAACGAATTTTTCAGATCGAATATTCGTAGTCAAAAATAAAATTTATTCATGCAATAAATATATTTCAATTTCTTCTGGCGGAAAACGAATATATCATTATCGGGTGACCAGGCGACCATGTTTCATTTTAGTTTTGGAACGTGTTAATGAATGTAGTTTATTTTAACTTTTCAACTGTTTATAGATTTTAAAATATTCCCACACTTTTAACTGTAGTAATTATTGTTGGCTATGATGCGTTAATTTTAATATTATGATTTTGTAAATTATTTTGAGTAAAGAAAATGAATAGGAGAGGAAAAACAAGTTTCCAAAAAAATTTAAGGCTCTAATGTTGTACAGAAATACATTCGTCACTTTGCCTTTCAAAATGTTTACAATTTTTTTGAATATTAAAAGCAATGAGAGCAAAAATATTTCGAATTTTGTTTTTGTTTTGTGCGCAGTTTGTTACACAATTAGAGCGTTAATATAAACAAATATAAATCATTACACAAACTTCATATATTAGAACAGTTTTTCTATATTTGTTATTTATTGTTTTTCTTACGAACAACGTGCAGAACGAGTTTGTCGTATTAAGCGTCTCTCGAACCAGTTGAGTTTCCACCATTAATGAAGTGGCCAGTTGGGTATGCATGTATGCACATACAAATGTATACCCGCATTTAAGTACGCCAAAATGTATGCATGTGCTCGAGTATGTGCAATGTAAATATGTTAAATGTACGTATATGTTTATTTAATTAAATTGTTTTTAATTATTTGATTCATGCCAATGAGATTAGGGCAAGTGTTTGCCAAATACTTAACTTTATTTTTTAAATTCTTCTGTCCAGTCAATGCACAGTGTATCCGATCGGTACAAATAAATAGTAGTGAATTTGAGCATACGTACGGATAGAATCTTAACCTGCAGGAACAGGAGGGTGTGTAAAGTTACTGTATCACACTGAGGCGTTTTGTGCTATTGCAACCAAACACAACGTTTATCATTTCCTTATATTTCGTCGTGTAGCGTCACATTTGAAACTATAAATTTCTAAATGAATAAATGCCATAGTTTATTTTCCATAAAAAACATTTCTATACAACAGTTGTCAAATAAGACTTTAATAAGCCATTAATATTTGTATTAATAGGAAAATTAATATATAAATTGTTTTTGTTTTGAGAGCGATCTCACTTTGCAATGGGCTGAAGTAATCAAAACAGTCGTTGATACTTGTTTCTTCCTCTAATTTTAGTAGGAGACGTGCATACTTGTTAATATTTTAAAGTTTTTTGTAACTCAGAGTCATGTTAACGTGTAATTAGTAATCGTACAATTATTATTTATTATCTTTGAGTACTCTTAGAGATGCCTAAATGAAGGGCATTAAAAGTGATCATTTCAAGTTTTTATGTAGTCAAATTAGATTTTAATGGGTCAAGTATCAGGTTTTTAAATAGAATTTTTAAAATTAAGAACAATTGATCGAATGGTTTGAAATATGAATACTAATTCTATTATAACATTGAATATTTTATATAGTTTTTGGTGTGTGCAGATTTCTCAAGTTTTGAAAAAACTGTTCCAGTAGTGGGAGTATCTGGAATATTCATTTACATAATTTAAATTCTTTTAAAGTGGGTAATATTTAAGTATAAATCGACATTGACACTTCCAAAGGAATTGACTGTTGCCAATAATCTAGAAGCGCCCATATAAATGATATTATATTTCGTAGATAATATCAAGTTCGAAGCACAGTAATTCAATAAAAGTTTCATCGAAATCACAGCTTTATATGATTTTTATTTAACCTTACTTTTGAAACGAAAAAATGAATAGCCCGTTATTACCACACTTTGTTATTTTGAATTATCCAATCAATTTGCTGTCTATGAAATTCGTGCGTCAAATTATTACCTATTTAAAAAGACATGATATCAATAATCATGCCATTGGAGGTTAGTGGAATAAAGTAATTCAGTTCCCACTTCAATTCTAACACGAAACGATTACAATTTAATTTCGAAACTGCATACTTCGGTCTAAACTTGAAATTAAATAATAGAAAAAGCACTTGCTTCAAAGTAAGTGCTGGCAGTAGAGCTGCTTTCTGGCTAAGGTAAAGTTAACTTGGCTATCAACAACTGTATTTCTTTTAGTAATTTTTTAACACATTTTAAGCGAAACCTTAGAAATTTATGGAAATGGCTAATATTGCGTAGATTCAAGTAAATATCAATACTTTTAATGGCCGACATGTTTTTATTAGAATTGGGCCTTATTTCCCAAGTCTACCTTCGTGCAGATGATATATTTAATCACGTATTTGAAAAGTGAGTAGTTATCATAAAAATATGCCACTGATATTGAGCTTCTCTAATGGCAAAATAAATTATAAATGTGTTTTAAAAGCTTACTTAGAGAAAATATATAAAAATATCAATTATAAATCACAAATTGGGCATTTACGTTTTTTGTTTCTAACTTTCGAATTCATTTGTTATTGATTTATTGCAAAATATTTGAGGCAATACAAATTTATACTACGTTTATTTTTGTAACAGGGGTGCGCTCACATGATCAGCTCGAAATATTAAAATATAGAGCCTTGCAGCCTGCACATATTCAGATATAAACATGCGATCACACTGATAAGAAATATGCAGCATTTAATTCTTTTAGCTTTATTGAGTTGCCTCTATTCCATAATAACATATCGAGCATAATCTACTAGAGGTCCCTGTAATATCCGAATTTAATTCTTTTAAATTAATATTTTTATATAGATACAGCAGCCTGAAATCCAAAAGACCGTAACTGGTAGCGTTTTAGGTGACGATGTAGGTACCATGTAACGTGTGATCATATTATTTTTCGAATTAGAAATGGTTTCTAATAACAATCTATTGTTATTCTTATAACACAAATTCAATTCAAATATGATGGACAAAATCATAAAAAAATTATCGTTAAACTAATTCATCTTCAAGCGTTGTTCTTGCATACTTCTTCACCTCTTGCTGGATATAAATAAACGGACTTTGTATCAAGAATTCACTTCAGAATTTTTTTTAAATATTTCTTTAAAAATATCAACAACAAAAATTTTTATTTTCACTGCTTGGTCACACTCGAAAATCTCTTCCGTTTTTGATGATTTTTGCACGATTTAAATTATTTAAAAATTTTACTCATATCACACATACTCACAACTCGTTCAAGAAAAAGTTTCAAAAACTTTATACTTTTAAATATTTTATGCAGCTGTTTTAATTACTAAAGTTAATTAAACAAATCGACACAATAGCCGCAAATTAACTTGCCAATAACACGCCAACAGAAACTCTTTATATGTATTTTAATGTGATTGTTCTTAATTAGCAATTAAAATTTGTATAAATCTTTGATTTCATAAAGCGAAAAATTATCACTATTTAATTGTAGTCTTAACTACTTCTCATGTACTTATTTTATTAATTTGGCTATTGATTAATAAAACTTGTTGATTTTTCTGTGTTCATTCCAGCGTACCGAACACTTCGAGAACTCAAGACAGACTCAGAGTTTCAAAATGTTGGCTTAAATCAGTAAGAACAAAACGTTAAACAATTAAACTAAAAAGTCAGTGTACTGCTTTTAACCATTTTTCAAAGCCAATATTGAATTTATTTATAAATATGTATATTGGCATGTGTATGTATGTGTGTGTGCATGAATTGAAAAAGCCGTATAAACTCGGGGATCCACTTACTCTGGTTTCATAATAAGATTAAACCAATGAATTTTAATTATTCTGCACTTTATCTCTAAAAGTATCTCTTAGAAGAGAATATTTCAGATTTGAAAGTATGCGTGTATGTATGCACTTTAATGAAATACATATTCCAATTGAGACTTTTCCATTTAGCACAAAATTCCTTACAAAACAATAAACAAATCAATCTGTGTTTGAATTTACATTTGTGACGTCATCAAAGCGGAAATAAAATTTTAATCGAACAAGGCAACCTTCAACTTGATTGGAACATAAATGTACTCACGCTCGAACATAGTTCGTTAGAAAAAACGTGAAACATTTGCACAAATTCGTTTATAGTTTACAACATG
Organism: Linnaemya vulpina; assembly: GCA_963675445.1. Taxonomy (NCBI): domain Eukaryota; kingdom Metazoa; phylum Arthropoda; class Insecta; order Diptera; family Tachinidae; genus Linnaemya; species Linnaemya vulpina. The sequence continues at coordinate 2,528,322 of OY776280.1, read as the reverse complement.
GCAGATCGATCAATTTCAAGTTCGGGGTTAATTACCTTTTGAGTGGGCACAATGCAGCGCATAATTAATTAGCACAATATATGAACAATTTGGTACACATTGGTACCTACTTATCATGTTTGCTTTTTGTCCGTTACTAAATTTAGGAAAAAGCTTTTGAAACGTAAAGCTTTTGCAACGATCGTGGGTATGTGAGGTTCTGTTAGTCTTGCCACACTGTTAATCACATTCTTGTTATCGTTGTTTTAAGCTCTTTTTCAGAGCTTCTAGTTGAACTTTTTCTCTCATAGTTTAAATTTGAATCGATTCAGTTAGTTCAAAAATCAAAATTATGGGTAAAGTTTATCGGCAAGACAACGTGATGTTCATACTCAATTCGCACCATGATATATTTTTATTAATTTTTGAAATCATGTTCTAAAATCTCCTTCAAGGAAAAATGAAAAAAAACATCAATACAAAACAGACATCCTATTTATTCTGTATCGGTTTTGGCTGTGTGCATCTATGTGCATCAATATGCTGTTTCTTACTGAATTCTCTTTCATTATCCATTATCTCTATACTAAATTATGGCTATTTACTATATTGCTTCCACTTTTATTATGTCCTCTTGTCTGATTGTGTACATATCCCCCGCCTTTATTCGTTTTGTCCGGTAACTAATTAAACGTTATTAGTGATCTTAACAATAGTTAGTTTCAAAATATTATAATAGTCATGTTTGTTTATTTATTTAAGTCGTCAATTATAAATTTTTACATGAGTTTTCTAAAGGAGTTGTATGAAATTATTATAGTTGTTTTTATATGTTATTGCGTACATGAAACGCTTATAAATTGATTCTTGATTTTACCAGATCGCATTTGTTAATTATTAAAAACAGTTTTTCAAAATATGCTTGCCATAGAGCAGTTTTCCACTACAATTGTGTCGTTTGAAGATCAGAAAAGGACTTGCCATAGTGCAGTTCGTTAAGCCTTCAATAGAGTCGTCAAAATCTCATCAGTTATTATGTTTGTGTCGCTGACTTTTTTATTTATATGCGATATCGATGATGCTTGATTCCCAGTACAACAGCAGCTAAAGATATCGGATAGTAAAATATATATTTGTATAGGATTTCTATTAGTTTTCATTTCAAATTTTACCACTACCGCCGTTAAGTGTTAAAAATAATATGTAAAATTTAACACTGATTCAAAACTTATTACAATAAATCAGAAATGCAGTAAACTTGCAAATCTAAATACAACTAAACGATGTGTTTTTATACAAATGAAAATAGTTCAAAATATAACTTATTTGTGAAATTTTCCCCTAAGTTTTCAAATAATATAGACGTATGAATATAATGCATAACCATTTTGGGGGATCCCAATGTCCTATTAGCTGTTTCAAGGCAGTTAAAGATCGTTAAACGATGTTATTTATGAGCCATCTCATGCCTGCGAAAAAACTTGCCGACTCAAGATTTCAGAAAAAAAATGTTCTCTAGAACAACTACATTCTCAAATTAAACCAAACAATTAAATCTTGAATTCCTAATATCTTAAGCTGTAAATATGTTAAATTTAAATTTAAAAAAATGTTTTAATAAATATTTGATACTATTAATATCTCTCTAACAGCACTAATTTAATTATGGCTCAATAAAAATAAAGCGCCTTGACAAAATCTCCACAGACTGTTCGTCATCGCAGGTCAGTAACAAGAGGAAAATTGTTAAACTCTAGTGTAGACATACAATAGAACGGCTATCGACACAACGGCCTATATTGGCGATTATTTACGAGTATTTCAATAAATTAAACTTGTTCATGCAAGAAGATTGCAGTGGAAAGCAAATGAAAGAATTGATTTATTTTAATTGATATTAACAAAGTGATGCCAAAACTAATTGAATACTTAAAATTTGCGCTTGGACTACTTGCGTTATAAACATATCTTTCTTTTTTCATTAGCAAATTGAAAGCAGTTAAAGATATTGTGATATTTATCACTATTTTTTTATTATTAATTTCGAGTTATTTTTTTCAATGCATTCAAATATTTTAAATATTTTTTTGATTTAAAGCTATTTACTAAATATTTGAGGTAATTTTAGATTTACGCTTAAAAATTTTGTTTAGATTACTTAAACTAATAAAAATAATAATAATAATAATAATAATAACTATTATTAAACTACTTTAATTAAGTCAATACTAAATTTTATGAATTCATGTACATGAGAGCGTCTTCCTCGCCAAAATGTTTAATGATTTCAGACAAACTTTCATATGTGCCAGTTGAGAAACCCATTAAAGCTAAAATTAAGATAAACATATTCTTGAAGTACATCAATATTCTCCATGGCTTGCTGACAATGTCACGTCTAACGATGATGTCGATAATGGGCGGGAAGACTAAGGCTAGAGCGGTAGAACACAAAGATCCGATCAATGAGATGAATAAGCCAAGAGCGGGCACAAGTTCAGCAATGCTTACTAAATAGATGATAAAGACAGACATATAAGGTTAAGTCGAAATTTATAGTAAAAACGAATGAAACGGTATTTTTTTATTTACTGCCTACTTCACGATATCGAAAGAAGAATAAAATTTTAGAAATTTCCTTTTGTTTTGAATGTCGTTCTATGAAGGAAAGACTCTTTCGACATCGTAACTTTTAAATAGAAATTCTTTCTCTCAACTCACGTGTCACTAGCACAATGCATGTGCGGAATGTTAAATTCCCGGCAAATGGATGATTGTAGCACTTGAATGTTTGGATTACCGTAGGCAACATGATCTGTATGGCGATGTGGAATTGTAAAGGATATCCAAAGAGCACTCCCATGGACACCATAACCTTAACAACTTGTGCAAAACTTTGTAAAAAAAAATTAATTAAATTCGATTATCTAAATAAAATTCATTTCTATTGAAACTTACACGGTGTCGCCGAGATTTAAAGTTAAACTACCGGCCACATTCTCGCCCCATTTCATGTAACCCACTAGGCCAGCGCACATAAACATTGCAGAGACCTAAAATTAAAATTTAGAAAATAAATAAATATTGTTGATTTAAATTAATGTTCCCACTTACGAAAAACATGCCCACATTCAAAACTCCCAAGGGACGATCAAAATTGCTGGGATATTTCATGGCATTTTTAAGCGGCAACACCAAAGCGATGCCTTCGAAAGCAAAAATAGCTGTACCAAAATATATGGCCAACTGCATGGGATCAGTGGAAAGTTTACGTTCTGCGACATCCGGAAAGCCATCTTTTAACCCAAAATACATGGTTATACCCAAGCCACAAATCATGCAAATGTTTGCTATAAATGAAACGGGCGTCAGCCATTTTAAATTCGTTATCATCGAACTTAACCAAATGGGTATGAAAGCTATCAGCATAATTATACGTACATCCAGGTTAATGCCGTAGGCCATTAGAATCTGCATTCAAAGAAAATTAATTTCATTTTTAATACTAAATCATATATCGTTTTCATATCAACTACCTGCTTCATATTTGTGCTGATGAATACAAAATATATGCAACAGAAACCCAACTGAGTGACGCATATGAATATATTCACCAAAATCTTCATTGTTTTCGACCATTTTTGTATTCTAACCGGTCCCACTTCGAAACACTGCTCCACTGTTTCAGCAAAATCTGGATACTTTTCAACATTTTTTAGGTTTTTCATTTTAACCGAACAATTTATCAACATGTGCTGACAGTGAACACAGGCTACGGCTATTATAACTGTCAGTATGGGTGCCACAACCAGGCCACCATGTTTGAAGGCGAAACCCATGGCAAAAAGACCAGGTCCAATGTTGCCCTTAAAGAGATGTATAATAGACTGAAAATAACTGTAGATGGCGTGTTTGGATGCTGCTTTTCATAATATTTCTTTAACAGTTTTCGAGAAAATAAATTTACCTGGTTGGTATCTCCTTTTTGATATGATCATCAATATTGGGAGTTTCCGTATCAGTCACCGGGGGTTTCTTTTTCTGTCAAAAGAGAGTTGAATTAAAAAACCGATTACTTCAAAAAAATTTAAGAGTTTTTTTAATTGAACTATTTTTTGTGGACTAAGTAAAAATAATGAATCTTCTTTTATTTTCTGGTCAAAAAATAAAAATCAAGAAATAACTTTTGTTTTCTCAAGAAAACTTAAAACTCGGAAAATAATCGGTTTTATATAAAAAACTTAAACAAATATAACAGAGATTAAATTAGTGTATTCCTTATTTTTTTTATTATTGATTCGCAGCAACTTTTCAGCCTCTGTAACCCCACTGTGCTGTAATAAAAATGTATTGGCTTATATTAATTTCCAGCAATAAACTTAACAATTTTCCAATAATTTTTATCAAACGGCATATTCGTACCAAATAATGGTTGGACTTTGTCGTTAAAAATCGTAAATGCAATGAAAGAGAAATGATAAAATAAATATGAAACATTGTGCAGGAGAAATAAAACGCTGTGAATATCTACGACACGATCGCAAATAAATCAAATTTATTTTTGCATTGAAATAATTTTAAAATAATTCTTACAAAAGAATAATTTTCTGTTGTGTGTACAATTTAGATAGAATGTACAAACAAATTAAACACTTGATAAATGGAGAAATTATAAAATGTAATTGATCTAAACAAATGACAAGTTAAATTGTTAAATGTTGTCACGCGTTAAATAAATAGAGAGAGAGAGAGAGAGGGAGAAGCATTTTGGAAAATAAACGCCGGCAAAAATGAAAAACCATATTAAAAAGAAATTAATGGCTATTAAGAGATCTTCAAATAAAATAATTAAGTCTAATGAATTGCAATTTATTATTAAATAAATTTATAAAAATAGTAATAAAATATCTACAAGTGTGTTGCGAAAAAATAACGTTGATAAATTGAGTGATAACATAGAAAAAAAATTTTTTTTGTCAAATTTTTATTTTTCTTTCTCTTGGCGAAATGTCAACGATCTGTAATTGCAGTATTTTATAAAAAAAATTTATGAATTCACACGAGGCACTCTTTAAATATTGAGAGCCAAAAATATGCAAACAAGATAAAATCAATTAAGATAAGAGTTTTTGGTTTAAAGCATTCCTCAGATGCCGGATCAAGGCCTTACAAAATAAAATGTACCACTTGGTAAAATATTAAAAATTTCTTTCACATTCCACAGATTAGGTATAGTAACGCTTTTAGTGGAGGATTAACTTTTGAGTACTAACCGAAGATGGAAACCTGTTAATAGCATCATACACGGGCAAGTAAATGCTTGGTCGTTTATAAGCATAGACTGTGATGTAGCGGTGATAAGGCGAGATTAGCTCAATTGAGGTTTTACGAATAAAATTAATATTTATAGTTGAAAATCGTTAGTCAGCAAATTTTTACAAATTAAAGTTTATTTTACAAATTTATTCTGATTCTAAATTTTGTTAATTACGAGTGCAATATTTGGAATATTTTCTATGATCAGATCAGAACTTTTTTCAAGGCCTATACGCCATCCCATCACGGTTCTTTATCAGTTTTTTTCACCTGTCAAGGCAGTACAAGTCAAGGGGAATATCAACTATTTCACCAATATTTTTTAACGAAAGAACAATGAAAATTTCCTATTTATATATATTTTTAAATTAACTCAACTATTGGTCATAACGAACTTGCCACGCCTGATGACTATTTCTCTTTGCTTTGTTAGAGCCGCAGGCTTCTAAAAATAAAAGCTTTTTTGTTTTCATTTCTAAAAATGATTTCTAATAAGTGGATATATTTATTTAAATCCGTGCAAAAAAATTTCAAAACAAACTTAGAGATTTTAATCAGCCGATTCCATGTCATTCCACTGCAGTCATTTGTTCAATTATTAAATTCATATAAATAACAACCACAGCAGACTTATCCTCACTTAAAGTTATTCACGATCTTGCTACAAGTATCTCAATAATAATTCTAATTATGTTGGATTTTACACGTGCAAAATACAACAGCACCGATCTCTTTGTGTGCTATTTAATGAGATAAAAAAGAAACCTCTTATCTTCTGACAATAAATATTTTTAAGCATAATTGAGAGATAAGTTTATGTATTTTCATACAGTGCTGGACAAATGTTTTCGCCATTTTCTACTATTTTAGCAAGATGTATTTCGAATTTTCTTACTTAGGTTTCCAATCACTAATTTAGTATTAGATTGAAGTGACAATTGATCACTTTAAATTTTAATAAGATTTTGAGAAAAAATAATAAGCACGGAATTAAAACTACTTCTTGTTTACTTTGTATTTTTTTGAATACTTATGTACATATCATGATGTTTTTCTGAAGGAGTTCTGAAAAATTAGTACATAAGTATTGAAAAAAAAACAGGAGTAAACAAGAAGTAAAAATATTATTAAAAAATTGTTTTTGTTGTCACTCATTAAATATGGTTTTGTATCGAACATCTTAAATCTTCCATTTATATAAAATTTTGTATTTTGTGGACACAAAATACAGGTGACATCGTAGACATCGTCATCAAGTTTCGATGTCCGATTTTACATTATGAAAGAGAGGCGAAACCAGGAGACCCTGAAGTGATTCACGTCAAAATTATAAACAAATTCAAACACATCGCACAAATAACTCGAAAAAAGTTCCCCACAGTTCCCAAAGATACTGGATTTTTAAAAATTTTCGCCAGGCGCAAGTAATTTCGGTCCATTAGGCTTTACAATTATTTTTTAATTTTGCGATTCTTGAAATAACAGCGTAGCATCAATTTTTCGCAAAATTCCCACTGTGTTCGGCGGACAGTTTTAAACTGCAACAATTTGATTACTTCGTCATTGATAACGAGCACTGTTTTTAAAAAACTTTGCATTATAATTATTAGATAAACACTTGTGTAAACAAACTACAATATTATGCATTTACACTTCCGCAAGACCATTTGCACTGAACACCCAACTAAATTAGTAAATGAAATATTTATAAAAAACACTTTCCATTGTTTTAAATACCAAACCGTTTTAAAAAACAAACAACAAATAACATTTCTTTAACGAAATTGCGCATTCTATAAAGATCTTTTCAGAGGATCCACAAACGCAAAGGAATATCAGGCTACTTGATACTTCATGTTTCCATTTTCTTAACGATGAAAGTGTTTTGTTCGGATACACGATTAAAAGTATTGTAATATAGACTAATTAAACGAGCTTAACTACTCATAATAGATAATATTAAGATGGGCATGGGAACAACCCCTAATAAAGGGGAATATATAAGAAAGAGTCCTTCCACAACAGGAGAGAGTTGTATTGCACTCAGCATTGAAACTGGAAAACTTTCTATGTCATCAAACCCTTAGTAAAATCTACAAGTTCCTTTATAACCGACCATTTACCAATGAACGTAGTATTCCTTAATTCACTTGTAGCATAGTTTCCCAAATGGAACAAAGTAACGTTTATACCAACAATAGCACCGCTGACTGCGTTTTTACTACACGAAAGCATCAATCCCTATCGGTATTATTCAGTGGAATGTACTGCAATACCATTATATAGAGTTATACGTGTGTTGGTATATACACTATGCAGAATGTAGGGCATACATATATAACACTTGTTACGAATTGAAAATATAATTACGTTGTATTGCAAATATTTTAACTTGATGTTTTTTATTTATTATATTAAGAAATTACGGCTTTTTATTTTTATTTGGTTAATGCCTGTATTGACGTCAAATGTAACATTTGTTCCGATTCGTTTCAATGTTATCCACTGTACTATTCTTTGAAGAACCCAGCAAACAAAATGTTCTTATTTAGACCAATATATATATATACATATATATATATATATATATATATATATATATATATATATATATACTTATATATATATATATATACATATATATATATATATATATATATATATATATATAATTTTTTAGTTTTCACAATATATTAATGTATTGATTGTTTACTTCCCAAACAGCTGATTGCTTAAGTACTGCACCGAAATAACATGAGGAAAAAGTGGAAGAGGGTGAAGAATATTATTACATATATCAAAATGAATGTGAGGCGATTTAGAAACCACTCAAACGGACTACATTTTAGCTTTGTGCTTGTTGGGTAAGTACACCAGACTTCATGAGTACATATTTATTTACGTGTATCCATGTATGTTTATGGCATTGTAATTGTGCTTAATGTATCCATATTTAAATATATACAAAACACATACTTAATAATATCTATTGACACGATCTTTTCATAATGTAATTGAGAGACAGCATTTTAAGAATAAAAATATTTTATTGTTTAATAACTTGTTTAAGACAAGTTTAAAGGTCCGTTCACACTTGTAAAATATTTTCCCAAAACACGTAACCACTAAATACCAATAAATAATATTTTCATTCAAATAGAACAGTTTTAATAATAACTAATAGACACTGTATTAGAAAATGTCTATGAATACTTGTCTGAATTAAAAGCTTTTTCATGAGTATAGTGATTACGCTATTTTGGAAAAATATTTGATAAATGTGAACGTACCTTAAGTAAATTAAACAATCTTTTGTCTGTTGAAATCATTAGAAACTCGTGAATGTTGTGTGAATTTTTCTAAATTATTAGAATATATTTGCATAATAATCAAATGAACAAAAAAAAAATTTACAACGGAAAGCCCTTAATTATAATATTCTGAATAGAAGACAATATATATTTTATATATTCTCAGAAATCATAAAAGATATTTCAATATTTCACCGTTTTTCGATTTGTGATTAAAGAGTGTTTCTCGATTTCAACCTTAAATATTTTTATATAAAGCAATGGAAGCGATAAATATATTATTATATTAAAAATGTAATTATAATATAATACTAAGAAACGTCAAGAGAAATAGTTAATTAGAAACAACTGCTTGTTGGTGACAAAGTGTTAAACCATCTTTTGATTAATAATAGGGCGCTATTATAGCCTGACAGCTGGATTAGGGATGGACTCTCAGATAAATGTTAGAATACAATTTTATATATCCAACCACAGAAGGCTTCTGGTGTGATCCGACAGAAAGTCCATATTGGGAGCAAACTCAAAATTTTATAGCAGATTGTGAGGCACCGCACATGGTAACTTTGAGCGTCCTGTTCTTGTGTTCTATGGCTGTAACACATGCGCACAGATACCAAGAATTTTAACAGTAAAATATTTTTTGTTTGACGAGTTGAGAATACATATTTTTTTATTAGGACCTATGCTTAGGGGACGACCATTACACATGTGATTCACGTAAATGGATGGTGAAAGTTAAGGAAATACAATTTTTGGCAAAGATTTTATTTATTCAGCACAATAACGACAAAGAAACATGCTCTTCAATATAAAAGCGATAAGCTATGCCTTGTTAATTTTAAGCAGGCTGATAGAAAATGTTTTTGTTTCTTGAATAAATTTCTTTATTAATGGCCATAAGAGCTTTTTTAATAGATAAATTCAAAATTCGTTGCTATTAAAAAAAACAATTTTTAAGAACCTATTTTTAAAATTCATAAAATAAAACATGAAATCATTGAATCTTTCCAAATTCCAAACACGTTGGCATATTTAATATTTAAAGAAAATCTGGCAACCGAACGAAAGAAACAACTTTCTCCAAGGTTAACAAAATATATAAAAAAATAATTATTTTTTAAGATGCAAACGCTCAGACATGGAAATATTTATTAAACACACTTTCCGCTGACGTTAAAAGAATTTTGAATATCTGTCATCAAACAATTAATTAACGTCACAAGTTTAAAAAGTTCCAAAACTTCATTTAAGTGCCAAGTTAAAGTGCCGCCAAGAGCGGCACTGCAATTCAAACAATTATATTGCAAATCAACTTATTCTTCCGGCAAACCTGAATAAATTTAAAATTTTCAAACAATTCAATCTCTTCATGCTATTAAGTAAAAAAATTAAATCAAATTTTCTTTTATTTACACAAATCATAAAGATTTAAATTGACTTTAATTGGATTGCCGGCTACAGAGAATTTAATTGCTATTTATTTAAATTACTGCTTATATTGTATTGTATTAAAAGTTCAATTAGTTTAAAAATTCATTTCGATTCTATTTCAAATGAGATAAAGATTTAAAAAATTTTGAAACATTTTATTGTTGTAGACTGACCGCATAATTTTAGGAACCAAGAATAGGAAACTATTTTTTTATTTGTTCAAATAATATCTCAAGACCGTTTATATTCAAATTCTTTTGAATGAATTCGCTCAAAGCAAACATTAAAAATATAGTAAATGAAACAAACAAGACCAAAAATTCAACTTTGACAATGAAAAATAAAACAAAATACAAACACTTTTAGCTACAAAATAAATAGGAACAATAAACAATAAAACTGGCACATTTCATAAAGAATCCAACCCAACATACTACTGGGGCACTAGCATTTATTATTAAACAGAATTAAATAATTTCTAATTAGTGTTTTTTCTTCTTGTTGGTTTCAGATATTAAAATTTTATAGAAAATAATAAAGTGCTAATAAATAATTTTCTAAATCATTCATGCTGAAATATTTCTCATACTCGCAGATGTACTTGTGCATGCATCTGTATGTGTGTACATACCTATGTGCTTAACTGTGGACAAAACAACACAAGTCGAGTTAAAATAATGTTATGACAAAGTTCAAGGCGTTGTTTATATATTCTAAATCCAAGGAAATTTGACGGCGTTAGTGTGTTGAGATGGCGCTGCATTGTCGGATTTGTATTTTAAAGAACGAAATTAGCAGGCGTTGGAAAATTATTAAATGCTTTTGGCCCGCCCGAGAAGACCAGGAGATGGATGGAGAGAGGTAAGAAGTAACATTTTAAAAATCTATTAATACCAAGTTTGGGAGATATAAAGTTTAGATGCGCAGTGGTGCAAACACCTACTCAATATGAACCTCGTGCCAAAAAAGTTGACACAATAGCTAAAATTTTTTTTTTTAAATTTTATAGACAAAACTGTAATATCAAATTCAGAATAACATGATAAATTTCTAAGGAACTCATGTGTATTCTTGGCCACCAGCACATGCTGCAATGCCCCAATTGAATGTGATAAGTTTTTGTTAATACAATTCTTATGAGGAAATATTATGCCAGAAGAAGAATATTAATGCTAAACGAACGCTAATTTTCTGGATTATTTGTTCGAATACATCTACAATTGTATGCAGATTTGATTAATAGATTAACCGATTTAATCTTTAGTCAAAAAATAATCAGTTTCAGATCAATCGGGCAGCTAATCGGGTAGTAATTAGCGTTTTAGCCAGATTGTTGTAGGTATTAGAATACATATACATACAGATCTACATGTATGACTACTATATATGCACATGTATGTATGAATTGATGACGTAAGCCCAAAGAATTTCAATAAAATTTTAATTTTTATTAAACTGTAGGCCCCCTCCTATTTTATGTATGTATGTTGTTATGTATGTATGTATGCAAATACAAATGTATTTCAGCTTGGCACATACACACACACATCCATGTGTACTTATGTATGTTGCATGTATTTATGTAGCTAAATTCGCAAAAAGGAACAACTATTTTATACAAAACTGATTAAAAAAAATCTCAAAACGTGTTTCCACTTTTATTTTTTTGATAAATTCATTTTAATGTTTATTCGTAAACAAACAACTTGGGCCTGTTGGAGGAGAAGAGCTAATTTTGTTTTTACCGCAAGTAACACTGGATCTCATATCAATAAAGAATGTCCTATGAAGTGTTATAAACTAAAAGCGGTTCAATACGGGTGGGTCAGTTTAATTGAGCAATTTCATCTCAAAATTAATGATATCGATATACTACAAACCTACACTGTCGGTTGCACTTATAAAATGCAAATATTTGAATTTTTTGATTTTGCGGAAGAGGAAATGTTAAAAATAGTTCAAGACCTCTCACATGCATACATATATCTTAGCCATTGGAAAGCAAAATTGGAATGCAATGCAATCGTTTTCGTTTTGTGTCCATTGCGGACGCAGATATAGAGGGAACGCAAAAGATATATTTGCCGCAAATCGAATAAAATTACTTGAATAAACTTCAATTTAAACTTATTTATGATTGATTTTCTATAGGTTTGGGTGTTGTCTAGCTAAAGTTTGAAAATATCTGATAACGTTAAAACTATGGCCGGAAATTCTAATTTCAATTTCAATTTTTTCTTTGTGAATCGGCTTGATTTTTATATTAAACCATTTGCGCACAAGCAAAAGCAGCTGTTGTACAGTTTGCCCCGTCTGTGACGGTTCAGTCACAGAAAAAGTTTAATTGATTAGGCCATCACTGTGTTAAAACCTGAATTTCTTAAACTTTCAGGGGGAAAGCAAAATGAAATGTTTATGGTTTTAAAGTTAAAACCAGGTTTAGAAGTGTGAAAACTTTACAAAAGCTGATTGTGTGAGAGCAAAACAATGAGCGCTCAAGTGTTTTGAATATGAACTCCTTTTCCTAAATAAATGTACGTTTAGAAAAAATCTTCACCACAAAATACTAATGGAAAGTTACCCACTGTGATATAGTGCTGAAGCTGAAAATCTTATTGGTTTCTGGATTCCAAGGTGCGGCGCCTGGATTTCTTGTTTCTCATATGATTCACCTACTTCAATTATGAACTGAGAAGTAGTTTTATTTTTTAAATGGATTAGCTCTTGTAAACTAAATATATGAACACATCTACGTTCCTACATTTAATTATAAGAAATGCATTCAAAATTATATTTGAAATTTAAATAACAATATCCATGCATACATATGCATATATGTGTACGTATGTAATTGTATACAAATAGTGTTATAAAACCAAATGACATGTTGCACAAATTTACGCACATACCAGTGTTGGCAAAATTTATGCACTTTTACTTGCGTTGGTACTATTCGAACTTGCTGAGTCCAATGGTACACAATTATCATTTTGAACTAAAGCCTACATCTGTCCAACTCTACAAGCACAACTTGTGTAATTTTTATTTACAGCCCTTGACGAAGATAAGGATGGTTAAAAAATATATGTATATCAATATGTAATTTCAAATGCAATATACCGATATTATTTTCAAAAAATATTGAAGATATTTTGTATTCGTTTTTTACACTGTTTTATGTATGAGAAAAGTGTGTATATTTGTAACACCGTTGTGTTGAAATCCGTCTTCTTCCAGGTAGCAGTAACACTAACGCAATAATCGTAGTCCCCTTAACAGTCAAAATCCCTGATCGTATTATTTTAACCGTCGATCTTTAAAAATATTAAGAATTCTATTCTTTGTGTGCTTTTTGTATGATATGAGTACATAAAAAGTGCTTTATTTTCGTAGAATTCATAAAACCTATTTGCAGTCGAGGCGATTTATAATTTATTTACATTTACTCACTGTTTTATAGGACAGTGATTTACAAATAAAAAAGTACCTGATTTTTCGCTATTTTCTTTTTTTTTACTTCTTCAGCAAAAGAATATATATGTATATATAAAAATCATGGTAAAACGGAAGTAAAGATGTCAATCTCTTTCGGGTTTCACCTCATATATATTTTATGAAAGATGAAATTTTGAAGCTCCCATGTTGCAACAAAACCCTTTAGTAAATTTGTTGAAAAAATACAAAGAAATTTTTAACAAAAATCAAAATTTAATTATTAAAAAAGATCTGTAGAATAAAATCCATATGGAAAATTTTTGACCCAAAGATCGATCTATTGTTGGAAAAGTCTTTTGCTAAAAAAAGTGAGAATGTCTGCCGTTTTGGAAATAAAAACAAAATGAATCATATCACCCCAAACAGTAACTACTTAAACCTCTACTTGGTAGAATAGCTGATCCAGTAAAGTTTTGAATAAATTACCAGCATTTCACTCTCAAGTTCTTTCAGCCGCCTTTAAATATTTATTCTTTCAGGTCTTCCAATCGGCACTTTAAAACTGGTTTGATAAATTTATTTTTTTATCTAAAAAAAAGTATATTTAAAATATAGGAAAATATCGATGTTTTTTTAATATCGCTAAACATATATTTTGAAATTTCCCATCCTAGATAGCGAAAAAATTGTGAAAACTTCTATTGTGATGCGCAGACCCGTTTCTAATCGGCCTTGTTATATACAAAGCTGAATTGTGTTTATCTTTGTTATCTGGAATATATTTGCAAACAAGATCAAATACACATTTTAATAGTAGTTCAAGATGAAAACAATGAAGAACAGAATAGTACAATTTTTAAAAGTTGTTGGTACAAACTTAACACTATCAATGCCATCCCTGATACATATGCACATACTGATACACATGCACATACATGTGCATAAAGCCACTGCATTTTCTTCTTTTGTGTGGCAGAAACATGTAGCCACGTTCCGTTTTTTGTTATTTATTCCTTTATTATACTGGAAGCGCAAGTAGAGAGGCCTGATGATAATATAATTTCTGAGAGAGCACTCAGTTCTCTCGGTATAGCTGATATGTGTGCTGGGCCAGGTTCATATTGGAATTCAGTGTTTGGTGCATGTTATATTGCAACAATTTTGGCATTGATAGGAGCGTTAATAAATAATGCATGCAAATTGCGTAACAGCTGATACAGAATTGCAGAAGCACGGCAGATGGGAATGCAACACAAGTAGCAAACGTGGCTACAGGATTTTGATATTGGGCAAACGATGTGCTCGAATATTTTGCGCTTTCGAAATTCGTTAAATTTGTTTAGCCAATTTTATACTTTTACTGCTGATTTTTCTGCGGAAATTCGAAATAAAACTTTTAATGTTAATGAATGATTATTGGAAATGAGTATTTTACATTAAATTTATAATACATGGAGTGTTTTGTGTAACCAAGCTTTCTTAAAATATTTTTTTGAATGCCCCTAATGCTATTTTATCACAGTACTTTATACAAAAGCGACAAAAGACCCCAAAACCGCGATCTAATGAATTTCTTGTGGATATCCCACTGTGCATAGTTTTTTCTTGTGCTGGTTCTGTTGTATGCATTCAACAAGTGTTACTTGTTGTAGTTGTTGAATGTATGTAGCTTATTTGTTGTTGTATTTTATGCGTATGCATGCATTTGCGAGCAGTATTTATAGATGTGGGAATTTTCCACTCAACACTGTAATATTATTTTAAACAATTTGGTAGCACACAATTCAAAAACTGTTTGGGTTCCAACAAGAAATAGAATAACGAAAAATGCGAGAAACCAAAATTAAATATATATAAATTGTTTATGAAGATATTATTAAAACGCGAAATTATTATGTAGGTCAATAAACACTTGAATTACATATAAAAAAATCCCTTAAATATTTATTATTGAAATTGTTTATACATAAAGAAATAAAAATAAATAAAAGAAACAATAATAGCACAAGAATAAAATAAATAATAAACAAACCTCTGTAATTTGAGCCATTTTCCAAATACTTTCTTTCCTTTCCACACTTTTTCAAACAATTCCAAAACTTTCAAGTATGTAACACTTCCAAAAATGTTTCTAGTTATTTTTATATGGACCGATGTGTATGTACACTTCTGTGTGCGCTTGTATATTTTCACTAGCCGTACAATTTAATTTTGTATTAATAAAATGACACTACATTCATACTTTTATACTTATGTCGTTATGGATGTATGCGCCTGTTTAGTTTATATAATAAAATAATCTTTTATCTTGATATAACGTTTAAAGTCTTTTTATATCGCGATTTTTTATTTATGTGTGTAGCATTTCTATTTTGCTGTCAATGTTGTGTTAATCGTTTAACGAAATCTTTAAGACTGATTGTCTCATGAAAAGTAGACGCTAAAGTAAGTAAATAAATATACAGTTTGATTGCTTTTCTGGCTAGCTGCCCCACCAACTTGTCAGCCAGCAAGCCGTACAATCAGCGTTGACCATAAAGCTACCAGCAGACCAGACAACCAGCCAGAACTTTGCTGTATGTAGAGTGTACGAATATACTGCTGCTGCTGTTCGTTATTGGCGGTCGCATGTATTGACAGCGCCAAGCATTGGGTGTCTCAAAACAGTTCTAGTTCTATATCCCCACACTTTTCTTTTTTTTTTTTATATGCATGCACTTATTTATATTTGTTAATTCTTTTCTTCTTTTATTTAAAAAATGAAAAACTTGTTTCATTTTCAGTCGCTTTTTTGTCGTTTTTTCAAACAATTGTTTTTAAAAAGCAAAAGTATTTTTGACCGTTTTTTTATATCGTTTTCTCTGTTTACCTCAAATTTCAATTAAAACAAATGATTTTGAACTAAATATTTCGCATGTAAATTTGTAAATATTTTTGTATTTTTTTATTATTATATATTGTTTAATTGACAGAGTTCGATTTTATGCTTACGTTTGACTTATACCCAACAAACAAAAGTAAAAAATTACATTTATACTGCCTCAAGTCAATGCTTTAGCTCATACAGAATATATTTTCTACTTTATGGCGGGTACCGACTCTTGTAAATTTATTAATATTAAAACTTTGGCGTGATAGCTACTTAAGATCAATGACTAATTATATTTGATTAACTGCATTGTATTTTCCATCCCTGATGGGAACCACTCAAAACACTGAGTGCTCTTCAAACAAATGAAAAGCTGCTTATACAATTCAAACAGTCGAAATAAAAAACTTAAGTGCAGTTGCTTGAATCCAACTGATCAATTTGAGTAGAAAATTTGCTTAGTGTCATAACTTCAAAAATCTGATTTGAAATTCATAAAAAACGAATCGCTCGGGGTCTAATTGTTTCATATAAATAGCGTGTTTCATATAATAGCATAAGTTCTTGATAAAAACATATGTTACGAATTTTCGTAATTAATATAATAATTATTAAATTATTTAAAAAATTTGTATTTAGACAGCAATGCAAAACTCAACTACTTTTCTAAATAAAATCTTTATTTTATTTACAAAAGTATTTAGTAAATTAGTCTCCACAATCTAGCCATGAAAATATTCACCTATGGAATGAATTCAGAAAACAATTGAGTTCTCTCAAACGTTCGTCTAGGTAGAAAATTTAAAAAATCATTTAGAATTTTATATTAAACACAAAAAAAATTTGAGATTTGTTTTGTTGTTTCAGTTTCGAAAAGAAATTTTAAATGTCCATGTTGTTAAAATTGGCGATTTTGATTTGAAAGCCTCGGAGAGATGTTCTGATCTTACGTTTGCAGCATATATCGCGGCGCTTTGATTGGAAGTATGAGGAAGAACGCATTTATATTATTACCAACTTGACGACAAAACTACTTGTTTGCTGGGCATGTTTTTATATGCTTACGAATATACGAGTCCACACATACATAAATGCACACGTATGTAAGATTGTTATTAAAAAATGTGTCAGATTTATTAAATGTTATAAATTCCAAGTTTTATTGCATTTACACGCTCAACAGACGGAGAGAGACAAGAGCAAACTTTTCATATGTTCGTCATTGGCTTACAAACGTAATTACGGGCTCTTTTCCAGACGCAGCTAGATTTTTCATATCATAAAAGTTTAAACTGATATTTCTCTTGGACACAGAATGTTTGCCAAGTTGCAAATGCTCAGTAAGATGTGAAGTGATTATAAGGACGACTAGACACGATCAAAATGCTTGGCAAATATATTTATAATATGAATGAGATTTTTTTTAGTATGAAA
The DNA here is from genome assembly GCA_963675445.1 of Linnaemya vulpina. Lineage (NCBI taxonomy): Eukaryota > Metazoa > Arthropoda > Insecta > Diptera > Tachinidae > Linnaemya > Linnaemya vulpina. The sequence goes on along the minus strand of OY776280.1, from coordinate 2,510,544 downwards.
GATTCCAATTGGTGAATCCCGGAAAAACTCAATTTCGAAAAACATACAAGTTAGGACCTTTCCACTTGAGACCAACGTTATGTAAATATGTAATTCCTAAAAGTCGATGTAAACACGTTACGTATAACTAGACTTGGGTCGAACTACTTCATTCGCTCGTTGTGGATAAAAATTAAGGATCAAACCCAGGTGTTTTTGTTTAAAACGAAGGAATGAATCTGTTCGACTCAAGTCTGATTAGAATTCGTTTCTAGATTATTTAGTCTAGTATTTTACTAAAAATAATAGACATTTTCTTGAGCTTAAGGTCTGTATATTATATATAATTTATTTTCAATATTTCGTTGACCTTTGGTTAACTTCTTCAAGAAATTCTTATATATCTGTATTATTTATAAAAAAAAGAGGCCGAAAAATTAGCAAAAAAAAACTAATTTTACAAAAAATTAACTTTTTTGCTGTTTATTTATTTATAACGTTTCAAAATTTAATTTAAAGACAACCATTAAAATTGATGCTTCTTTTTATTGCCTTTAATGTGTGTGACTATTCATAAAAATTTTTTGCATCTACCATTTTGCAGATTTATTAGCAGTTAGGTTAAAGGCTAAAAGCGCGGCCCTCAAATGTCTTTTGATTTCACATACATACTGTTCTTATTCATGTTCACGAATATTGTTCCTGATATTCCAAAAGAGAATCAACTTAAATCTTAAACATTTTCAGTAGGGCATATAACTTTATTTACTCTATATCACCATCTGGAATGCCTATAAAATATTGGGAAATTAATTAATTACAATATAAGCGTTTTGTAATAAGTGTGCAGTAGCACATAAAGAAAATAAAGTTAAGGATTTAATTTCATAAAATTTCCTCATAAGATTTGTATTGACAAAAAGGGTTTCCACATTCAATTAAACCATTTTGCTTGTCGTGATAATTGAAAATGTACGTGAGTACTGATTATAAGAGTTTAGCGACTTCCCAAAACAGCGTCGATAGTTTTCGGTTGTTCGTTGGATAGCTGGTCATGTTTAATTCTTCTCCTAATGTTATAGGAAATTAGCCTAACTATCTTAATTCTTTTTATATAACACAGAGAAAGTTAAGAATGTTAAAATAATTTTTATTTGTATTAAGTTCGAATTTTATTGAGAATGGAATATTTAAAATATTTTATTGTAATTATCATACTAGCAGAACCGATCGGTACAGATCGGTCGAGGACGCTACGCCATCTCATCAGTTCTATTTGTTAATTTTTTCCACTTTTCCCGGTGGTACTAGTCGGTTAACAAATATTTTTAACGAAAAATAATATGCGAACTAATTATATTTACGCTCATTTTTAAGTCAAGAAACTTTTGGTTAATACGAAATTCCTCTCTTTAACTTTTTCCATAGCCATATTCCACTTTTAATAAAAAAAATCACATTTAATAATTGAAAAATATTTGAGCCTGCTTAAGAATTCCTAAAAGTTCAAATAATAATACACAAAAACAGAAAATAGTTCGAAAAGTATTCTCACTCAAACTGATGCTTTCGGTTTAATTTCTTTTCATTAATTAAATGAAATACAAATTCATAGAATCCCTGAAATTAAAGAGAGTAATGAAATATTTACCAAAAATTTTAATTTTCCGGTATTCGTTCACTGTTATGGAAATATTTAATGAGAAGTTTTAAACTTTAAATCAGAAAGTAGTTCGAAAAAGATTGTGGAAGGAAATAAAATACAAATTTATGGAATACTTGGGATTAAAGAGTGTAATAAAACATTTACCAAAAACTTTAATTCAAAGCCATAAATTAGCTCAGGTCATCTTGCGGCTCGTGCCTCTTCTATCGAAAGGAAGGAAGCTTTTCAGGAGTCGGAGAAAAACTACTTTTAAACGATCCTCTATCTAACAGCTTTTGTGCAGAAATAAAGCATTTAATGAAAATAACAATTTTGTTATAAAATCGAAATACACGTGCAAACATTTATGTAATTATCAAGATGCAACTGGAGTTGTAAGATACACATGCACATACACACAAACATATTTACTTGCATACAAATGCAGGAGTGTAGCAAAATGTTTAACGATCTCTTAATTATTTGTAGTACCTGAAAGCAAATGAAATCATAATCCAAAGCAATTATGTAGATTAACAAAGCGTTCAAATGATGATGACGATGACGATGATGATGATGTATTGCAAACGTGTGCAAAGAGAAATACTAAAGAAAATAAAAATAAGTTTAAACTTCATTCACTTTTATTTTCATTAACACCACAGTTTTCTGCAAATTGTCAGTAAACGTGCTCGTTAATATGCAACTGCAACAACTGCAGCACAATGAATGGACCGACTCTATTAACAACACTGATGGATCTTCAAGTTTTTCTAAAAATTCGTTTAAACGATTGCCTATTTTATGGACGGATAAGAAGGATGTTGGAAAAATGTTGTACGTGGCCATACGTATTTATGCTTACGAAGGCAGATCAGAGAACATCTCCTGAGTGCTACTGAAAAATCCACGATCCTTACCCTTCCTAAACAATAAATAAATATCAGAAAATAACATTTAGTTTCTAAGAGAGAAATAAAAGTCAGAAAATCATGATTTTTAAAATAAAACATAAACGCTACGGTCCCTGTTTTTGCCAATTTTTATAATCTGAATTATTTTTTTTATCAATAAACTTGTTTTAATTCCAAACTTTTTTTAATTAATTAACTTATGAAATTTCCAATTTTCTTTATATATTCGAATTTACACAATCAACTTGATTTGATTTTCTGTGTTGAAAATTATATTCCAATTTCATATACATATTTTTAATATGAAAACTTGGAAAAAACAACACGATTAAATAAAAATATTAAAATTAGTATGTAATAGAAAATTATATTTGTTTTTGTTTTCATTTCCATGCAAAATGATTTCAAGCTGGCTGTAGAGTGTGTGTGTGTGTGTGTGTGTGTGTGCGCGAATGCCATAATAAAAACAAGTAATAGAAGCGCACATACAAGAGCGTAAAGGAAGCTGTTGAGCCAACATCATGACTTCCAAATAGACAAGAAGTCAGTTAGTCCAGGTTTAGACGTATTTAAGTGAACACATGCAAAATAAACTTTAAAACAATTAAATTAATTTGAAACGTAAAAAGTTTCAAGACAGAAAGAAAACCATAACGATTAAAAGATCTTGACAGCATAATAATCCATATTTGATTTGAGTAAAATAATTAATAAGATAAGAGAAAAAGAAATTTCATTTGCAAATATTTGAATATCATAATATTTAAAAATGGGTTAAGAAGAAAAGTAAAAGTTTTCACAAAAAAAAAGGAAAAAACTAAAGAAAAAGTATCCGGCAATTTGAAAGAAATATTTATTTTCAAGATTGTATGTTATTAGATTATTAACAATTTGTAATGCTTCGATAAATATCGAAACTTTTATGATGTGTGGCTGTTACACATCTGCTGCTTTGTGACATTTTATCACTGAACCATTAAACTTGTCTTACTTTGCGACCCAGAGACTGTAAGAGGCATTTATTTACTTTTCAATATATGAAAACTAAACTAAAATTTCACTTGAACTTTTCCAAATCACTTTGCAAGAACAAGTTCAACTAAACGGTTGTGTGCTTTTAACTAATTCCAAATTTAAAATTTCAAATAATACAGGACTAAAAGTTAATCGAATAGCAATAGAAACAGGAACAGGAACAGGAAAGGAATTTCTATTAAATAACAAAAGAGATCTTGTCAAACACTAGTGTTAATGTGCGAAAATGTGTTGTTTTGTTACCGTTATAAAACTGTTAATGTTAAAAATATTACTAGTCGGTTTAACGGATCTTATCACGGCTTCACGTTACGATTACGGTTATCACCCCAGTGCCGAAGAGTTTGATAATCTATTACGTGAAACGCGTCGTACTTGGACCCATACGTTGCTTAAAGCCGAACGAGATCGTCTTTTATTGAATCAGGCTAAGGCTCCTTATCAAGCTGAAGCCAGATATTTTGTGCCAAAATTTCATTACGAAAATAGTGAAACCCTAAAATCGAATGGATTTAAAAAAAATGCTATCAAAAATCAAAATTCGCAATTCGCTGCTCCATCACTAAAACATCGCAGGCCTTTACAAAATATTGGCTCATCTTTGGACTTCAACTACTTTGGTGATGAACTGCCCAAGCCTTTGGTTACTACACCGTTCAGTCAACAAATAAATGTGGCCAACAATATTTTTAGTGAGGCGGTGAAGCATAAGGAACCAGTTTCCTCTGCTAAACCGGAAATAAGTTTAAAACCTTTAAATAAACCGATTGAAGTAAAAAATCACAAATACTCTTCAAACAATACCCACCAACCTCTTCCCATTTATTTTACCAATCCAGTCACTGGCATAGTTTATGCCATAACGGAAATGGGCAAATCCCCAACAAACATTACAACAACTAATGACTCGATACCCATTTTTGTAACCAAAGAACAATACGAACGAGATATTCTGCAGCTGCAAAAAGCCTACAAAGAAAAATGTCAAAAATTTAAAAGCACTTCTACAACAAGACCACCCATTATAAGACTACCAAAGCCGCTGGCACCCACTTTGCCCACTACTTCCACAAAATTTTCTCCCACTTCTGCGACTCCAAAGCCTTTAAAAAAGCCCTCTCCGGTAATAGTCAAAGCCGAATTAATTGTTAAGGACAAAAAACCTTCGAAAGTCACAAGACCTCTGAGGAAAAAGAAGAACAAGCTAAAACCAAAGCTTAAAGTCAAAAAACACAAGCCACCGGGTCATAAAACTTTGAGCACTACTGTCTCAACGATTTTGGAAAATTATTCCGGGGGTCCTAAGATTATTCTAGGAACAAGGACAGCAACAGGAAAAGCGTATAAGGACAAAGAAAAAATGCCTACCCAACTGGAAAAACCAGATTTCGATAGTATTTTTTCCGTTAGCACGGCACCTACCGGGAAGACCAATTTTTCGATCAATATTCATAAAATTAAGAAGCGCTCTGTAGAAAACGACTTGGAAATAGAAGACGTTAAAAAAATGTATTCAAACCCTGAGCCGACACAGAATTTAGAAGACACAAAAGAAATTTCCAGGACATCACAATATGATCTCTTGCAAAAAAATGTTTCCAAACTAGATCCACTGCAGCCGGCAGATATAATCTCCCAAGAAGTAACGAAAACCTTATCTCAAATGTCAAATCAACCAAAAATTGTGAACAGCTCAAATGTTGCCGGAACCTTGACGCATAATTTTTTAAAAAACTTTCCAAACTGCACGCATACGAATTTAACGAATAAAAGATTTGAAAAAAGTTATAGTGATCTCAGCCCAGAAAAAAGTGACTTGAATTATACAAAGCATTTTTCAAATATTATGAAAGATATTTTAAATAAAATTCGTTCAAACTCGAGGGCAAAATATATTACAAATTTAAGTGCGAGCAAATCCAAGGAAAATTCCCCTAATAAAAATTTCAAACATCGTGTAAATAAAAGATCTACAGAACAGGGCTTGGCAAGAGCTAATTTGACGTTACCAAAATTTAGGAAAAAATCCAATCAAATGCAAACGGATTTAAACAATTTCACTGCAAATGAAAATAAAACTAATAAACAAAATTCGAAAATGCCAACTACAACTCCAGCGAATATCACTGTTTCACCGAATTCCACAGAAAGTAAAAAGAAGTTAGCGCAAAGGGGAAATGGCAGATTAAAGCGCCTGAAAAAGCTTAAAAGATTATCAAAAGTTGCAACAAACAATCCGAAGCACATGAAAGCACCAGCAAGAACTAACAGACCGGCTGTAAAAAGGAAAAATATAACGAAAAGCCATAAAGGAAAACAGGATACCGAATATTACTTTTTCGATGCGGAGGAAAACTATGATGATGATGACGGTGATGATTCAGGCGAGGAGGAGGAGGATGACGACGATGATGAGGAGGAGGAATATGAAGATGATGGCGAAGACGAACAGGAGCAACCGGGAGTAGCTCAAGAGCAAGAAGAGGATTATAAACAACAAAATGATATACTCGCCTATGATGACGCATCGTATCAGACTCACACTGTTGAGGCTGGCTTATCTCAAGAAGATTCAACTGAAAAATCCGCACTAGACAGCAGCAGTTCGTCACAGGCAGAAACTGGCAATAGTGTCTCAAAACTGGAAAAACTGGATTTAAACGCTCCCCTTTTAGATTATGACCATGAAGGCGACATTGTTGTGAGGCCCACATCCATTTACGTTAGGAAGCGCTATCGACGACGGCCACCAAAGCTGAAGATAGGCGAAGATTATGAAGACGACAACTACGATGATGATGATGACGACGACGATGAAAACAGTCTCAGCTCTCATTTAGGTGGATTTTTTCGTATGATATTCTATCCCATCCAAGTGGTCATGTCTAGTGTCATGGATTCGTTTGGCGGCAAAGATGCTTCCGATGAACACGATAATTCCAATTTCAGCCCATACACACAATACACGCCCTATCACAAGCACAAAACACTTAAGCAGCAACACTCGAGCGATGAATACGATGAGGATTATGATTCTTCGCCTGAATCGAGTGGCTCCTCTCTAAGCGACTGGTTTAGTTCATGGTTTTCTTTTAATCGTCGCAATAAGAAAATCGGCAGTACAACTGTTGCACCCATTAAGAGAAAACCTGTAAAGACATCCAGCAGTTGGTTGCCATCATGGCTGACTTTTGGAGCAAACGATAGAATTTCTACAGAAGCTGCTTCGCCCGAAGACTATGATGAATATGACAGTAAGTTTGCTGAAATTTATTTTCAATTTCAATATTCTCGGGGCCTCAGTTATATTGCCCGCAGTCTCATACAATAATACGCTGCGTATTTTTTTAAGTAAACTTTAGTTATTTCATCTAGCGAATTATATAGCGTTCAAAAGGTATTATTACTTAGATATGCACAACATAAACATTTCTTCTAAATCAAAGTCTCCCACTGTGCAACATAAACATTTCTTCTAAATCAAAGTCTCCCACTGTGCTGCGTCTTAAGAAACCTACACACTTAAGCTTTTTTGGATATTCGAAAATTTTAATCTGTTCATCGCATAAAAATGCAGACAAGAACTTCACCAGTTCATCTATCTTTTGTTACAGACTGAGTCGATAATGCTGCAGTTTTCTAAAGCTTTCGGATTTGATTTAAAAAACAAAATATGGGTATCTCGGGAATAAAATTCCTCAATATTGACTTCCGGATTTATCCCTATAGGCGTTAAATCACAAGTTTTATACGGTCAATTGACTTATTTGCTTGAGTCTGTTGTCGTTCTGTTTGTCACCCATGTCTTTAATAATGACTCAATAAAACATAAAACAAACCAAAAGTTCAAAAACATTTATTTTCTGCTCTTTAAAAACATATTAACGAAAAAAAGGTCTTAATAAGAGTGTGTGTGTGTGCTCGTAGCAGCGGAGAAACCTATAACGGATGACGGAAGAATGATACACATTCTACGAATGGGGGTTAAGAAAAAAGGTTACGCTTTCTTTGTCACTCTAATAGTTTAATATTTCATTTGAATTCTGTGGAAAACTGAGTTTAAATTTAACAAATTTTGTTTCAATTTTGTATTCAACTAGAATGGTTTGCCAGTTGGTTTGGCCAAATGAAGCCCAGAGGCAGAAAAAGAAAAACAACAACGACATCAACCACCACCACAACCCAAATACCAAACGTTCCCATATTGACTATTGTGGATCCCATGAAAAATCCTCAAAACTGGATTGGCATACTGGCGCATCATATTATCAATCACACTTCAACCTCCACAGCAAATCCTCTGAAGGATATTTGGAATAAAGTCATCTCCACAACAACAGACAACCCCGAAGTACCTCGAAGAGTTTCTTATGACAAATACCAAATATGGCGACTTAAGCCGCAAGATGATAGTCAGGTCAAGGCGTTGGAGGAATACAAGAAAAGCGAGGACGGCATCAAGTTGCAGTGGCTCAAAGGTCCAAGTTTAAGGTAAACAATTTCGCATATATTTTTAATTTTTATTTGTATGCCACAATTATTTTTCTCTTTCTAGAGGTTTAACTGATGTGCTGGTGCCACCAAAAATGTTGGTTGATTTTCAGGCATCATTAACATTCGAACTGATTGATCATGAGGTTTTAATTTTTGATGTGGGCAAAGCTATAGCGTATGAAAAGAGTAAAGAGGATTATCTCTTTACCACAACGCAAAAGCCTAAGAGACATCATAACAAACTGGGATCTACAATTGCAACAATGGGTTGGCATAAATACTACCAATACGATGATATAATTAACTATTTGGAGACAATGCGCATGCGTTTTCCACACCTGGTGGATTTAATTCATATTGGACGTTCCTATGAGGGCCGCTCTTTGATTGTTATGAAAATCGAAAGTAAAGAAGCGGCTGCAGTGAATTCCGCACATTACGACGGACATAATCGGAACAAGTTGCGGCATAAGAAGCGTATTGGTTTAGCAAATGCTGTATTCATTGAGGCCGGTACACATGGCATGGAGTGGATTGGACCCGCAACGGCTACATGGATTATAAATGAGCTGCTGCGAATTATGAAGAGTGAGTAGTTTATTTCTATAAAACTTGCCGTTCTAAAATTCGCCAATAACACTCGCAACAAAATTCAATTCGTTTACAATGTCTATTCGTATTCGTTGCGTTAGCACCGATGGGAAAAAATATTTTTAATATTCAGCAGAATACGTATATTTTGAATATACGTATCCTGCTGTTAACGCAACACTTAACGCAGTCAGTACAATATTGCGACGAGTGAAGCAACTACAGTACAATCCACAATGTTTTAAAGTTTTTAAAGAACTATTAAATTTAATTTTTTTTTGTTGTCAGGAATAAATACCGGTTGCATATATTAATTTTTTTTAGTCTTAAGCAAACTTGCTTTTCAACTAAGTAAATTTTCCACCCTGCAAAGCTTTACTTTTCACATCAATCAATTGCATTTATGGATATTCAGTATCAATTCTCAATGGTTCACTATAGATTTCGTTACTATTTGTGTTGACAGGATTTGCTGTTAATGCTAGAGAGGTTTTTTAAATTGTGCTGAATTCATTCGAGTTAACATTTACAGAAAACATGGGTTAGGTTTCTCTTTCCCTGCGGTTTTAAATTCAGCCCATTTAATTCCACTGTGATATTCATTATAAAGGCATATTTTTGTAATCATTTATCGTTAATCCTGCAATTTTCTGTTTGAATAACTTTTTTGTCAAATAAAGAAAAAAGGATATTGAGATTCAGATTATTTCTTGTTAAGAGGAAAAGATGATCTGTTGATACACATTTTGAATTTTTTTTTGCATTTTCTACGCATTCATGTCAAATAATATTCTTAAAGGTTGGGAATGTCTGGGTTTTTTTGACGTAGCCCCGCGACTTCAAAATAATATTGAATTTAATATGAAAATTTGGTTCTCTTGGGTTTACGCCAAGTCGTCAAAAGCATAGAATCGCTTCGATTTTGTTGAAAGTAGATACTTATCAACACCTGCCTTTATTTACGTCTTGTGGTTTATTTCGGTCTGTAGTATTCGCCAGTAGCATTCACTGCTAATATCGTCACCAAAATAAAAGTCTTCTTGCATAAGTCTTTCACTAAAATTCGCTGTTGGGTCAGGCTGGGGTTGTTCAATTTTGTGACAGGTCGCCTGTTTGTTTCTTCGTACTGGCCACGTCTTTTTTTGATTCAACCCGAGTAACGTCGAAATTTGCTCTATGCCAAAACCTAATCGACCGATTATCGGTAAAAAAAATATAAAAGACTGAACTCTAAGGATTTCCTAGAAGCATTCACAGTTGCGCGGTTGCATTGCTTTCTGTTTGTATCGTCAACTTTAATTTTTTTTAAAGTTTTGTGTTAGATTAAAGTCGCATGGATTGTCCAAAAATGTGAAGACAGTGATTACGGTCGTATGACCTGCGTTACATCACTACATCAGTTGCTGTATGACCATGACTTGGCTATTTTATATTAAAAGAAAGCAAACATACTTACACACAAGGATTTCCGAAAGAGATTTTGTTAATATTCCACATCACTTATGTTCCCAATTCAAAACTGTGACCCCGTGAAAGAATTTGCTGTTGATCCCGTTACAATTTCTATAATATTTGAGAAAGAGGGTGGAAATTTCATTTCGCAAGCAGCAGAACTCAGTCTATACGTCTTGATCATTTCAAGGATCTCTTCATCTGTCAATGAAGTTTGGGAATTGGAATCAGATTTAAATGTTTTCGCGCATAAATCACACAACGAGGGATTCCTTTTCGTCTCCTCCAAGCTATTGCTAGAAAGTGACTGGTTTACATTTTGTTTTTCTTCTTGCGGTTCTTCTTCCGTAGAGTTTTTTTGCGATAGCAGAGGATCTGAGGATATTTTTTCCAATGGAATGTTTTGTTGGTGCTTGAGACAACTCTTAAAGGCATGCATGGTTATGCTGATTGCAAGCAATAATATTACAGCCGAAACTAATAATTTGAGAACTCTGAAAGACATATTTACATGCATACATGAACGTTTAAAGTGTAAATTTAATCTTTTATAGAAAAAAAGAAGTTGTTGCCCTTTTACCTTCCAGATTGAAGCACCATTTTACCAACATACCACAAGTATTGACTGACAGTAAACCAAAACATAAGCGACCCCAAGATGAAAAAACTGATTTTTTTAAAGAAAAATAAACTGCTTTTCAAAATATGCACTCAGGCTGACATGCCAATAATACTTACGAAATAATTCCTACAATATCGAAAAGAAAGGATTCAAAATTGGATGGCGCAAGATTCGGAGGTGTAGAACAAAGTCCAATTCCAAAACGCTTTGATTTGTTGGCTACTCTATTCGATGGTCCCCATTCATTTACGCAATCCTCAGCATTTTTAAAAATGTCCTTGTTTATATTTTCACCTCTGAGGTTTAAACATCGTTTTTTTATGCTCTGATCAGGTTTACCTTCAGATCTTAACTGCAGGCATTTTTCACAGCTGCAGTCTGGTAATTGACATACAAGAGCACATTTGAGCGATTTTGGAAAAGTACTGAAATTTTGCATATTGAATATGATAAATTAATGAAACTAGAATTTAGACATTAAGCTATTGAATTTTTCAAATTAATATTTTTGAAAGTATTTTTTCATTATTTTTATTCTCTTTCATACACACCGTCTTTCAGAGAACGTTACCGATGAACACAGTTTCATACGGAATACAACTTGGTATATTATGCCTGTTTTGAATCCAGACGGTTACGTTTATAGTCATGAGTTTGATCGTTTTTGGAAAAAATCTAGATCACGTCACATATCTCGGCCATCGGGTATATTGAATTCGGCCATGACTTGGTTGCAAAAGAAACGGTCGAAGGAGAAGATTTGCTATGGTGTTGATTTGGACCGCAATTGGCAGTATCAGTGGGGTAAAAGGGGCAGTTCAAAGTCGGTATGCAATGAGTTTTATGCTGGACCCGCACCATTTTCCGAACCGGAAACAAAAGCTCTATCGGAATTTCTAATGGATTATAAAACACAAATTAAAGTAAGTTTAAAATAAGTGTATAAAAAATTTATAAAGTTTTTTAAAATATATATATATATATATATATATATATATATATGTATATATATATATATATATATATATATATATATATATTTATATATATATATATATATATATATATATATATATATAAATATATATATATATATATATATATATATATGTATATATATATATATATATATATATATATATTTATATATATATATATATATATATATATATAAATATATATATATATATATATATATATATATATATATATGTATATATATATATATATATATATATATATATATATATATTATTTTTTTAAACATGCCAGCGCTACTACATTTTATAGCCGCGGTCATGACTACGATAATCATAATAAGGCTAAATATATTTCCTGATAAGTAGTGATGCGATATTTTCAAAATGTTTCAAATCCAAGCAATTTCAATTGGGCTCAATATCTTTTTGAAATGAAATTTCTATATTGTAAAGCAAAAATGAAATTTTTTTTAAAGAAATAATTTGCATTTATTAAAGTTATCGTAGTCATGACGAAACGATAACATCGTTTCATTTCGTCTACCAATAAGATGAACCCGAAAAGGGTCGTTGGAATTTCAACAAAATATTGCGGATACGGTCACACCTCCAAACTATTTTCGAGCAGTGCGCATTGCAGCACTTCATCAAAGCGAGTGGGGTCACAAGACACTAAAGCCACCTGGAGGTTACGAAAAACCCAAGCCCGTGCCAAGATAGAATATATGACATAAAAAAAATCAGCCATAAGGGAGGTTTGATGACTATGGTTACAAGCAGTTGTCGTTTACAATTTTCTAAATACAAAATACACATGAGTACAGATGGGAGAGTGTAGCGAATTTCGAAAATATCGCTGTTATACTCTGCTATGAGTTGAAAATGAAATTGATGTTGCTTCATTAATAGTTTAAGAATTTTTATGTCAAACTGCTCCAATGTGCTGCGTTAAATAAAGTGTTGCTTGTTTAACTCTCATATTAAGGAAAAACTAAAACAGATTTGATATCTCTCTTGTTAGAAGTTTTAATAAAAATTTTGACTGAAATGCATTTCAAACTAACATTAAATTTTGTGAATATTTAGTGAAGTTTTCAGAACTTCTATCTTATTTACTCGAAAGCAACACACGATATTTTTAAATATCATACCTTTCGAACCCGCAAGGAAAAAAATGTGATGTGGTGCTGGAGATGTAGTGATCTAATAACATAAAAAATAGAAGAAAGATTGAATAAGATCAGTTGATGCAATATTTTGTTTAATTATATCCTTTAGCTATTTAATAAAGTTTTTAATTCTAAATAAGACACGAACCTGAAATAATGTTGTTCCTAATTCCGTAACAGCTTTTTGTATCCATGCAGTCTTATGGACAGATTATAAGTTATCCTTATAAAGCTAATACTACTTACGATACCGAGCGTTTAGATGACTTGCTGGATGTGGCGATGGTGGGTACAGATGGTTTGCGCAAGAAGGGGAGTAAATCAAGATACAAAATTGATGCCTCTAATGATTTGATTGAAAACAGATCTGGTAAATAATGGTTTGAATTTTTTATAACTTTCGAAATTGAGTTCGAACGCGTTCAAATTTTAGGTTGTTCTGATGCATTTGCCGCTTATGAAGCGGGCATACCTTTTAGTTACACTCTACAATTGGCCGATAATGGAGTTCATGGCTATTTGTTGCCCAGTGCTTCAATAGAATCGACGGCTAAGGATTCATTTGAGATAATATCGAGCATGTTGGACTATATATAATAAAAAAAAGTATGTATATATATTATTTAATTGGTATGCAGCTTCTGTTTCTGCTTCTTTTTATTTGCGCTAAAAACTTTTGTGCAAATAATTTTTATTTTATATATGCTGGTCGCTCTTGTAGTTGAAGTTTTCTTGTATCGATTAAAATTGTATTGAAGATAAAATTCCTGGTAATACATGAATCATTTTTGACAAACTTTGATTGAAGTTGTGCAAATACATTTTGAAAAAAATATAGTTTGTGACATGTAGAAAGCTTCTAAATCACATAATTTCAAGTTTACAGAATTTTAAAAAATGTATTGGAATCACAAAATCAATTTCGGAAATATTTCCAAATTACGGCGTTTCTATATGAGACCAACGACATGTCAGCAATCAAAACGTTAAGCTAAGCTCTTCCTTGTTCTGAATTTTTTTGTGCACCTAATACCAAGTAAAATATGTCCATCCATACATGTGTAGGTGTATGCTATACACATGCATGTTTTAACAGATACTAAATTTATATTTTGCTGTGAGCTTTTATGATTATCCAAAATTATCTTCGTGCGTGAAAGCACGCTATTACAAATATTGCGTTACAGAGTTTAACTAATGCCATGCGTGAATTCATCGTGCGTGATCTTAAGCTCAACTCATGCGCACATCTTTAGAAAGTACTTCCTGTCAAGCTCGGGTACTTGCGCTTGATGTCAATGACATCCAAAATCGAAAATGATTTCAATCATGCTTCGCCAACCCTTTATGGTGGTCAAGTTGTTTTTGTGTTGTTGTAGGACTGTCCATAGGTGATAAATTCTTGTTTATAATTATATAAAAGCCATTGAATAGAATGAGCAAAACGGGAATTGAAATCATTTTCACACAAAATAGGAATGGACCGCTACTCAGAGTTGACTTTCAAATCCAAACCAACTGTTTTTGAAATGTTACAATTCTACTTTCGTGAAATCAGTTGCACTAAACACTGAGCATCACTCATAACTACATATGTTTACTTAAATCATGTACAATTTTATTTTAAATAGCTCTTAAGAGTAAATATAATAATAGTATTTATTGAAAACAAAAGCAATCGTTTGGCCCTGCGTTTTTTAGAGGATTTTTCTTATTCTTATTAAAGGAAGCTTTCACAAAATTATTAATTTTTTTTGTTAATCAAATAATAAAATTCGCAACTTGTTTATATTTTCTTAGGAGGGGAAAAATAAACAAGATTTTTTTAGTATCCCAAAAATAGAATTTTGACTGATTTTTCCGGTAAATAAGAAAAAAAAACGTATGCATATTAAAAAAAAAAAAACATATAACTAAAAACAACTGAAACTGAAGGCTTCTATTGAATTGAATCGTGTTTATCAATTTTTTAGTTTGTTTTTTTTTGCGATAGATTTTATAGTTTCATTTATATAATAATAATAATATAATATATTAATAACACTCACTTCTTATTATTATTATTATTTTATGGTAATAATAAAATTAGTATATAATGTAATAATGTGCTTACTTACAATGCTATTAAATTATGTTTTATTTATTAATGTTATATGTTTTCTGTTTTTTGTGTATTTTTATGTTTTGCTTTTTATCTACAAGGTTTAAAAACTAATATATTATTAATTTAAATTTATACTTGTAAAAATATAATAAAAATAAACACTAACTATAAAAAATGATACAAAAACATTATTTATAAATTTTATATTTCTTGTTTTTCTTTCCTTTCTTCATAAAAAATACAGTAAAATAAACTGCTTAAAATGTTCTTAAAGGGAAAATATAATCTACAAAAGAAAACAGAACAATTTAATAATTTGTCAATTAAGTTTTCCATAAATTAAAACAATGCTTCCAATTAATATATTTAAGAAAAATTAAAAGTTTTGTTTTTTAAACATTAATTTCCAAGTAGTTAAAATATTAATAAACTAAAATAAATTAACTCCCTGTTTCACGATGTCGAAAGGCTTCCTTCTTTCGTACAAACGTATATGAGACAGAAGAAAATTTTAAAAATTGTTTCTGTGTCAACTGCAATTCTACGAAAGAAAGAATTCTTTGGGCATTGTGAAATATGCAGTTAGTTCAAAATTCACTTTCTTTGAGGGTGATTTTAATGCCAGTCATATACAAATTTAAATGCTGTTTAAACAAAATTTACAAAGATTTATATTCCCTAGATATGTTGGACACGAACGCTTAGCATAAACAGCACTTTAATTTTAAACAAAACATATTTGTAAAGAGAAAATTGTCGGAAAAATTTGGTGCAGGAGAAATTGAAAATATTCTAGACAATAATTTTGTTAATGATTGTGGCAAAGGAAATGGAATCGGTTTAAGTTTGATTTTATTTAAATAATGTTTTTTTTCTTAATTGTTATTATACGAATTATAATAGTACTATAATTATTCAATTGTTTCATTTGTTTTTTTTTAATTTTGAATTTTCCTCTATTTTTTTCCTTTATTCTTTGTTGCAGTTACACTTGTTTTTGCGTTTCCATTTTAGTTCCTTTTTTGTTGTTAAAAAAAAAAATATGTGTTGAATGGATTTGAATGTAAATGGTTGTATTTTGTTTTGTTTATGTTTGTATAGCATGTATTTATTTTATTGCCTCAAAACATTATATGGGACACAATGCATTTAGCTTTACTTTTTTTGTTTTATAAAAAAAAAACAGAATCACTCTGTTGCGTCTTGAAATGCTTTAAAATTGATTGGCTAAAGATCGTCGGACATGAATGAATTTTGTGATTTTGATTCTTCTATTCGACGACTTTGTTGACGCAAATACATAATCCTATATTGAAAGAAATATTACGGAAAGTTAAAAATAAGAACTGAAAGGTGTTATTGGTGGAGATTAGACTTACTTTTGTTCTTGTAGTGTTGCTGAAATTTCAGTTATTCGAACTAAACTTCTAGCACATTTTAACTCAGCTGATACTTTTGTACATTGCAAATCGCCATATAAATGTGCGTCTTCTGAACATTTTTGGGTCTAGAAATGGAAAGATGACATTATTCTATATTCGAACTTCTCACTTGATAATTATATTAGTGCCAAAAGTTGATTACAAAAGTTTTGAATATATCAACAATGATTTTTATCGATTTTCCGATTATTTTATTTAATTTTTATCTGCTCAAAACTTTCATTTTTGACACCGAAATGTATATTTCTCTATTTAAGTTATTATAGCAGAAGCAAAATCAATCATTTCTGATAAGTTGAAGAACGAGCCCACGAGCTTTTTTATTTTCAAAATTTGTTTTAGATTACAAGCAACATTTTAGAGAACTCTTCACTTGGGAAAATGCCGGATTAGCATATAACGAACACTAATGGACATACACTTCGAACAAATCGAAGCAACGGAAAGTATGTACAAGAGTATATTCTATTCCAATTTTACATTTCGGGGTTATAACATTAAAACAAGGTAGAAGCAAATAGTTGACTAGTTCTAAATTAGACGTCAGCGCTTCTCCAAAATTGCCGAAAAGGTTTACCCTACTCGACAATTGAAATTAAATACTAAACTCAATATTAGATATACAAAAACGGTACTGATATTCGTATTTCAAATTATTGCAGGATGTTCTTTTCTCCGATGTTAAATAAAATTGTATTGTGTTCATATACAACACATTAAATAACCCAAAATCAATTGAACTATCATAACTTCGACATTTTATTTTGGAATCTTTTCTTTTGTTATTGATAGAAATTGTAATTTACGCAGTCGTAAAGCAGCTCTGACACAGTTAACTGATCGTTTACTTTCTTTCGAGACTTTGGCGTCTCACTTGCACTAGTTATCTTCTAAACGTCAGATAACTGTTTATTATTGCGGTTCTAGGTTGCAACTTCTCATTTAAGAGCATAAGTCGTGTACGGTCAAATAAAATACGGGTTAACAACATCGGCATGTCGGCATTTGTGCACCGATACTTTGTATTTCAGTCAATGTAATATAATTTACTATCATGTAATCGGACGTTTGCTACAAAGTAAAGGAGCAGACTTGCAACCAAACTTTAATCTGAAGACTTTGTCTATTACTAAGTGACACTTGATGATATTTATTAAATTCAACTGAGTAAAACGAAAACTACTCCTGCACTCACCTGTTTTTCCAGTTGATCCGCTGCCCAATTAGTAACGTGATTTATTAAATCGCCTCTAAAATATTTGCTAAGTTTTGTAGAGATTTCAGGACCTTGCGAGCGACCAGCTTGTATTGAATTGGAAACACAACTCTGCAATGTACTTAAAGAGGCCGATGATGTGCCATCCACTTGTGTAAAACAAATTGAATAATTAGAAACTCAAGTACGTATTATATTGTATTGATGGGATATATTTTTAAAATTTTTTACTTACATTTTCTTTGTTGTTGATCTATTGAAGAACTACCACTTAAATCTAATTCCTGTGTAGGGGTAGGTGGGCCCTCGCCGGGTATAACACCCATGCCATTCCCGCCAACAACTCCACTGCTACCGCTGCTACCACTACCAATTGCACCGCTAATATTAACATTGGGATTAACAGATAAACTCGATGAGGAACATAAAGCATTGTTGCCACCAACACTAACAACTCCCCCAGCAGCATTGAGAGAATTAATGCCAACATTGCTATTGACGCCACTACCATCGACAGTCTTAAGTCCATATGGATTAGTACAAGAATATGAGGCAGTCATTCCGGCGATATTAAGACCGCCAATGTTATTTGCATGTGTCATAGTCATAGAAACTGCAACGCCGGCAGATGAAACGCAACCACCACTACTGCCAGATGCAACTGATGTTATAGGACTTTTGCTATAACCCATGGGAGACATGCCATGAGTATGCGTCAAATTATAAAGAGGGGAGTTTAAAGCATTTTCTCTGTTCGTAATAAGTGGTAGAATTAAGTATAATTTTTAATTTCGCTAATAAATCAATTATCTTTTATATATTACCTTATATTCATAACTTGACCAGAGGCAGCAGCGTGATTATCTCCGGCTGACGAGGAAATGAGATGACCATCTTGCGAATTTATATGATGATGATGCTGTTGCTGCCTCATCAAATGTGTAGGGTCTTTAGAACTCATTTTTGGCGGACCTGGTGCATTCGAATTTAGATGATGATCCACTTGACTCGATAAAGATGCCATAGTGGACTGAAACAAAGAACAGTTTTTACTTTATAATACATACAATTTCATAATATTGTGCAGCTTACATTCGGTGAGCCTATCATGTGTGATTGATGTTGCAAAGACGCAACAGCATCCAGTTTCCTATGATTACTGCTGCTATTGTTCGGCAAAACTCCTTGGCTGCACACTACTGGTATATTTGACGAAGCAAGGCCAGTTGTGGGCAACATTGTTGCCCCTCCAGCGACAATTCCGGAACCACCCACAACACTAGCGGCAGGATTTGCACACGCCACGGCATAGTGCATAGATGATGACGATACACTTGGTGCTGTTGCACTGACAGAGGAAGAGGTCATATTACTAGAGGCATTGGGATGTGAAGCTAAACGTGGTAACGCATTAGGTAAGCCCACTGTTGTCGACGGTAACGCTTGGTCGTTGTGCTGATTGCCACCGCCATGTGTTGTTGGTGTGCCAGTCAGTGAATAACTGGCTTCAGATGTGGGCGTTGAATCGCCTGGACTTATATCCATATCAGCATTATCAGCTAAGCGAGCTAAAAATGTAAAAGAAATCAAACAGTTTACTCTGATAATTATGTGACATGAATGATCTTTTTGTTTACCGTCAATACGCCTTCTGTGATTTGGTGGTCCACTATCATTATCGTAGTTCCACCTCAGTCGAGAATTACCACGAGAACTGGAATGTTTGTATGCTTGAAGTAAAGAGACAAACATATTTAATAATTATTATTATATTTGATAATGCTAATTATTTAATATTTTTTTTTTAAATCTTACTTGATCTGGAAAAGCGTTCTTCGCGATCTCTATCGCGTTCTTTGTCACGATAATCCTTCTCACGGTGTTGATCACGTGCCATATTACTGAAAATAAAAGTGTAGTTTATAATTAAACATAGTAACTAACATATCGTTTGTGTCATGTAGAAAGACCTTAACCAATGCTTTTTAAAAATTGAGGTATTAGGGATTCACATAAATTCACTTCGTAAATAAAAGTAAGATTTACTTTCCCACATGATATATAACTTCAATTCATAACATATTGTCGGAATTATGTCTTAATAAAATTTAATATTTTACTATGAAAATACACAAACAGCTTCGTATATAAAATTTATTATTAGTGTTACGCATATCATATAACTTTCGACTTCGTGGATTACGTTATTGTTGTCTAAGTGCTTTTTTATGATTTGTATTTTTGTTTAGCTCTCAAATAAGAATATAATACTGCAAAATTTCGGTAGTATTCCAATGTTTTCTTATATCAATTTAAAATATATAAGAAATCGGAGGGCCAACACTTTCTATTCTTCTTTTCTGTGGGCTTAGAGTTTGCAGAATAAATCAAGCCATGTGCGAATAGATACAAAAATTCTTTAGAGATCAAATTATGGTCAAGTATATGTATATTATGAAGAAATTTAAAATCTTTGGTTTTTGTAAATCAAGAAACCCATATAAAATTGGTATTGAAATATAAAGGAATTGTGGTCCGTTGATTAGCTTTACGAATATTTTTGGTATATCGATAATTAGCACCAAGTATTTTGTTATTTTCAATTTTAAACATTTTATTTTATGATCAACTCACCGCTCACGTTCAACCCATTCCTTTGGTTTTTCCCACTGTGAGACTTCTGTTTTACAGTTGTAATAATACATTTTTCCTAAAATAGGAATATTGTTAATAGTTTAGGTTTAATATTAGGCCACAACATTTCATACCCGATGAACTAACATGTTCACTCCAGTCCCCACATCTGGCAATACGTTCTCCTCTATCGTTACGATCGCCACTGCCACCGCCTCCTCCACCGCCACGATCTCTATCACGATCATCACCACCACGATTGCTACGATCTCTATCACGATCTCTGTCGCGATCGCGTTCACGATCTCGTTCTCTAAGAGAATCTCTTTCACGTTTGCTATCCCTCAAATCACGATCTCTGTCACGATCACGTTCCCTTTCCCGCTCACGATCATCAGAGCCTGAACGTTTATCGCCACTACTGCCAGAGGAACAGAGCTTGGCCCCGCTACCACTGCCACCACCACGTCTGTCAATCCTGTCGTGATTAGTACGATGTGTATCAGAATCACGATCACCACGACGATCGCGTTTATCTAAAAATATTTAAGCATGATAATTGCAATTATTCTGTTAAATAATATTACCCACCTGAATATTTGTCCTTTTTATATATATCACGTTCGCGATCCCTCATTTTTTGTATGTAACTGAAACGATCGCCACCACCTCGATGATCGCCACGATCTCTTATGTCGTGTGAGCCACCGTGTCCCCTTGATGATGGTGAATCTATTTCGGGTGACTGTGAACGATACGATGAACTATTACCATTATTTAATGGTCCACCACCGCCTGCCGGTGAAATGTCGCGATCGCGATAATTCGACGAACGATCACGCTCATAATCTCTTTTCGAACTATACTTTGAACTCTAAAAATAATGCAAGATTTTAAATTGTAGTATTAGAACCAGGTTTGTGGCCTTTATTTAATTATAAACATACAAACAGAACTCATACAAATTTAAAAATTATTGCCAACTTTTGTGTAGGGCTATTTCATTTAGCAAGGCAAACACTTTTAAACTTGGATTTTATAAGAAGCATTACTTTTAATTGAAAGCCAATATTTTTCTTAATAAACAAGTTTAAACAAAATATATTTAAGTATTGAAAAATGTATAATTAAATTTTTTGTTAACAAACAGGAGACAAACATGAAATTATGATAGTGCCAAAGAGATGCAAATATAAAATGTTTATTTTTTAACTTTTACAAATAAAACAACAAACATTATGTTTGTATCCTATAGAATTTTGAAAAAGAAAATTAAGAGATAATCATAATTTTTATATATTTTTTGAGACAAAAACATAAAGCAAAACAACAGAAGAATTAATAATAAAAATGAATTTTGTAAGCAGTGTAGAAGGTATCATTTTACTTTTGGGTTTATTATTTTAATTGATCCTCTAATGACCACTACTTACATCTACGATGCGACACAGTCCGATAGCAGCAGCATTTTTATTACATTCGGCTGCCAGTGTTGTTGTGATATCGAGTGCAATACTATTTGTGGCAGACATAAACTGTATCAAGAGTGGGTATATGATTCACCCGCTCGTTTAAGAATTTCAGTCTATTCTTTTTCTCTGTATATTATTCTTGGATGGGACGCTTCGTTTTTATTTTATTTCTTTACTTGCTTGCTAGCTTGTTTTTTAATTTGGTTAGTTCGAGTAGTGTTAAGACATTGATGAAATGATGACTTTTTACAACAATACAATAAACAAAAGTTCTGATGACTACAAACAACAACAGTAACAAATGAAGTGATTGCTATTAAGAGGAGCTAGGAGGAGTAGTTGCAGTATGCTTTTGGTTTTATCCTAATTCAGCCTGTTTGTCTTTTTGGTTAGATTTAAAACATATTTTTATTATATTATACAAATGAAAATATACATTTAACATAATTGCACATTTAAAACAAATTAATACTCAAATTGAAAATAGGAAAAGTAATTTTTAATGTACTGCAGAGAAAGTATTTTTAATAAGAATCGAACAGTTTAAGAGATATGCTTATAAAGTTGGTAACTTTAGGGTGTTCTTATTAAAACTATTTTCTTAATTCTAGTCCAGCACATGTAAGTACGAAAAATTAATTTGGAAATAAACTTAAATAACAAATGCTTTTCATTCAAACACAAACAAGAAAAAGAACTTGATTATTGAAAATTCAGCTCACCTGATACGAATGAGATTGATGCTTCTCAAAGTAGCTGAAATAAGAAAAAGAAATAATATATATAAAATTATAAATTTTTGATGCAATTAAAGCTAAAAAAAAATTAAAGCAAATATACATATATAATAAAAAATAGAACTCATTCGCATGACAACTTCGAGATATCTATCTGTGTAAGCATACAAACTCTCATGGGTTGATTATGGATGTTATTCGATACGCACTTGGATTAAAGAAACATAGTGAATGACATAAAGGCGATAAACGCCGATGATTTGCGTTCGACAAACAACATGATACTTTATTAAGTTAAAAGGTCAGAATTTAAATAGAACTCTATTGAAACACATATTACACTTACTCAAATAAAAAACATTACAAAGCAGTATTCTGTTCTAGGGGAATTAATGAATATCAGCAGCTTACAATCATAGTTCATTTATAACTTCAAATGAGAGAACAAAGAATTAGGATTGCGCAACAATCAAACACTATTTCTCCTATATTCATTTAGTGCCGAGAATTGTTTACAACAAGATCCTATTAAAAAGTTTCAATTCCAATTCTTGAAGAAAATGAGTACAGAAGTGTTTTAATTTTGAAATTGTCTTGATGTTGACAAATATTAGAGAAGAAAACGGAGTGTTCATATGTCTAGTGGCAAAATAACATTGGCAGGTGCTTTTTGCAGCATATATCATTAACAGAAGGAACAAAGTAAAAAAGAGATGTTTTGGGTTCTCAATTTTATTCCTAACCTTTTGAGGATGTGTCCCATAATTGACGACAGCATTTTGTTTTTAATTATAAAAGAGGAAAGAAAACTGAAGAAAGTACCAGTTAATTCGAAATATGCTCGACATGTTCTGCAAGTCTTTCAAGCAACATCCAGCATATCTGTATAATTGCACGCCATCAACTTATTGACAAAATACTCGTATTAGAGTTTGATTTAACTTACATTACGCAATTTGCCAGATATGACAATTTCGCAAGTTTATTTATTTTCACACAAATTGTAAAATTTAGCATTCGATCTTCTGCAATACGGGACAAAGTTCTCAAAGTGCTTTAATTATCCTCATTAATTACTTAGTTAAGTTTCAATGTATTTGAAAAAATGTTCATAAAGAAGACGTGTATATTAATGCTTCTTTTTTACTCAATTCAGTTTTAAACCATTTGCTATTTTACTGAGTTTTTGTAAGCTCAGGAAGGAAGTTTCTTCTCGAAGTTGTAATCGAGTTGCTTTGAGTGTAGGTCTGAGAAAGATTCAGGAAACTGAAGAATAATGGTCAAACTCCATTCATTGGGGCTGGCAGTCCCACACAATAAAAACTTTATATATTAACTCGAATGAAGATTGCTCTGTCGACTTGGCTTGACGGACCAACATTCCTCTCATTTTGAATCGTATAAGACCGGCACTATAATATCATCTATTCACAAAACAGCTTGCCGGAATGCGTAACTTCCACAGCACCACACTACCCTATTATACCATCAGTCGCACGGGTAACAACCTACAAGTCTGTCAATATGTAGAATTTCTTCAGTATCACACATTTCGTATTAGTTTGCTTACATTTATGATCGTTAGATGATGACGTCGCCTTCTAGACCAAATCGACATAGGCGGGAAGCTATTATGAAATAACACACTGCACAATCAATTAAAAATGCAGATTTTTACAAAAAAGGCATGCACACCACTACATAAAAGGGCAAGAAACTTATTTGTTATACATTTCTTGCAAAGTATAGATGAAATTCATAAATTTCATAAATAAAAGAGTGACCGACAGCAACAAAAGACAAAAAAATTTAATAAACAATTGGAAAATGTTTATAACGATTAAGAATTGCCGATTGGAAATTCTTAAGAATGATTTAACAATTTGAGGCAACAACAGTTCTGGTGTATGTGGAACTTTTAGATATTGTATAAACATATGATTTCGACTGTGGCAGCTACTGTAACAACAAAACTTAAATTGTGTACGATGCAGAGCCACAGCATAAAACAGTAGTTATCATATACAAATTATATGTATGTATGTATTGATATACACAGACTCCACATACGCAAGTGGAGGAGACATAGGAAAATGAAAAATTATATTTTAAGTAGAAAACAAAACATATATACATATATTTATATATATAAGAAAACTAGATGGGGAAACCTCACAGCAGCAAACATGAA
Source organism: Linnaemya vulpina (assembly GCA_963675445.1). Lineage (NCBI taxonomy): Eukaryota > Metazoa > Arthropoda > Insecta > Diptera > Tachinidae > Linnaemya > Linnaemya vulpina. The sequence goes on along the minus strand of OY776280.1, from coordinate 2,485,867 downwards.
ATAGAAGTCAGCAGCAGAGGATGTTAATGATTATGTATATGAATTCGGCAGTGTTTCGAGCTGTAAACAATATGCATACATACACTACTTTTGTTACAAGAATGTGTTATTTTATTTTAGTTTCTTGCTTAAGTTCGATATAAATATTTTAATAGCACTAGCTTACGAATCTTCACAAAACTTTTTTATTTCTTCCACCTTGTTGACAGCTCAGCGGCAGAGCTGCCCTAAGGTGGTGTATAAAGAGACATGACAGCGCTAGTTGGAGGTGAAATAATAAAAACAAAGCAAAATTGTAAAAAATATGCAAGTTAAATGAAAAAGAAAATGCCGTATATACATACATACATATAAAAAATGTTAAAAAATTTAATAAAAATTATTTACCCATCGTTCATGCGTTGCGGTTTTCTAGCATGCATTACCATCAATGCAAAGTTTATACGCCACAATTTCCTTTCTTTTTACGTATGTCTGTGGGTTAGCTCTGACCAAGTTCCAATTTTTAAGATTAGTTTCTTTAATTAATTGGAATATCTTTGAACTCCTTATTGGGCCCTGGTGTTACGATTAGTTATTAAAATATAGGGTGGCCGAATGCCGCCCTTTTTCCCGTTTTCTCGAGGTCCCGTAAATTTTCTTCTTGTAAATTTCTTCGATATTTAATTTATAACTTCTTTTCAACGAAGGTGAATAGAAACACCTCTTCTTGTCATTCCTCAGCCGAGAAAATATGTAAACTTTTGACGGCTGTGGAATACTGGAACGTGTTTTCTCCACTACTTGCAAAGCGCCGTGAACTGATTTTCACGTCAATTGATTTTGATGTCAAAGCAGAGAAAATATATATTAAATTAGAGATTTCAATTTACTTGCGTGTTGGAGATTAAATTTTGCAAGCAAAATATGCGACAAGCATTCAAATATGTTATGGGTCTAATTTAAAGAATTAATAACAAATTTCAATTATTTCAAAATCCGAGTACAATAAGAATTAAAATTAGAATATATTTTGCTGTCGCCTCTACACTTGATGAAAAATTTTTTTTCTTTGCTTGTTTTTCTTTTATCCTCATCTTCCATGCACAGTGGTGAGTATAGCACATACGTGACGCCATTTTGGCCGTTTCCACATTATAGAAATACAACTGTTGTGCCAACAGAGTTGCAAATTCTTACGTATAATAGTGAAATAATAGTACTTCACGTTTGTATTTCCTTGTAAACTTTACTTACCTGCTGGCATTATTTCCAGTTTTTCGCGCGCAGCCAATAAGATCGCAATGAATACTCTGTCGGAAAAAGTAAAAAATTGTTTAATTGTTGCAAACTCATCGAATTACTTGCAAGAACTTTATAAGGTAATTAATGGAAAATATTATCAAATCAATACATAAATTCATGCTACTTTAAGTTGTGTTTGGAAAGCGTTAAGAATGGCTGTGTGGTGCTCCTAATTACCGCTGAGCATTATGATTTTTCAAAATTACTTGATGAACTAATTATAAGTAAAGACCAATTGAAAAATTTCATCATTATGTAAGTTGTGCTGCTGGTAAAGCTCCAAATTGTATAGCAAGTATTTCATTTAAGGTACTATGACGCAATAGATGACATATCTCGCAAATTGCTCTTGCTGCACAGTTGGTCCCTGTTACCGCATGTAGTTGCTGTTGATTTGTCACACTTACTGAGAAACGGGCTAGACACTGTCCACACAACCGATTCAGTTATGCAGAAAGTTGCACTTTGTACCGTTTCCCTATTGGCATACTTGGAAACGGTTGCCGTGAAACTGTCTAACAATTCAGTATATGGTTTGCTGATTCTACAAACGGAAGAGGAGCACTTTCTCGATGCCCAAATTCAAACTATAAAAGACTTGTATTTTTATAAAACGGACTTGCATCGAAGTTTTGATAGCATCCGAAGTTTGATGAGCGTCACAGGAAAGTTGTAAAAGAAGGTAATTTCTTTTTTGTAACTGAAATAAATGAATAGAATTTTTGTGTCTAATCATGTTCTGTTGAGCCATTGAATGTGCAGATAGTGCACATTTTGCTCAATAGCCTAACATTTAATTAAAATTAATATAATATCAATGAGCTTTTGCATAAGATTTGTTGTTGGCTTACAGTTGCATTTCTCTTTATGATGATTTTTCTAACCATCAGGTGGTTGGTTGTCTTTGTTCTTGGCGGCGACGCATTTGTTGGCCGACATCCAAAACATGTATGAACTATATCCACAGGTCTGTAGCGTAATTCAGATGGTTTGCGAGAGAGTCGTTGCACTGTTTCTTGGTCTGCTTGTGAACAACAATGCCAATGTTTTGTAATTGCGACATATTATAGACATTATAAGTTATTCGATTACAAAGCAGTTAACCTTAAGAACAATGGGTCAAGAACATGCCTGATAGATGTTCTGTACATCAGTCTTTAGCAAATCAATATAAAATTGCAGAAGGTTTAAGAATACATTTATATCTCGCGATTTGTTAAAATCAAGGCAGAAAGCATTTTTCATTTATAAAAACGGCTGAGTGTATTTTTATTCTGCGTTAAGTGGAAATACTTAGTTGTATGTACGTATTATGAACGAAAATTTAGAAAAAACGACCGACTGTCTCGCAAGTTACATGAGTATTCGCACCGTCACGTAGAAAAGAGTTTAACTTTGAGGGAACCAGGTAGCATTGAACGTTGTTTGTACTGATACAGCGTTGTTTGTTTCAGAACAACTTTAGATGCTAGATTTATGTATATTTGTACTGCATTTGCAATAGGCCAACCAACACTGTTACATATACATATATATATGTATATATATATATAGTTTGTCATTTAGTAGAAGTGCAAAATTTTTTGGAAGTTGACCTGAAAGTTGGCCATAGTGCCGAAAGCGTAAGTCCGTTGATACAAACGTTTGGGTGCATAGATTTTCGAATTTACGCTTGATCATGTGAGCGTTAAGTAAAACATAACGAGCACATCAGGTTGTGTGTTGTTTAATCGTCTTGCTAGAAAATTCGAAGCAAAATCGCGACGGCGATCTGTAGATTCAGAGCATCTTTTCAGTGAAATCCTTTTAGTAAAACAGATTTTTGGAGAACATCAGGCAAATATACTTCTGTATTAATTCATAATTTATTAATTTAATTATAATTGCTAACTCGTTTATAAGAATATTTTACACATTTCACGGCCGTGTCAAGCGTTCATGAAGATGTTCGCTTTGAAATGTCAGACTTCACATGAGAAATAATCGCTTAAAGATGACACAGGTATTGCTCACACCTTGTCAATATCTTATACAGGGTGGTATTTTTCAGTAAAATGGACAAACACTCATGGTTGTACTATAATTTGTATTAGACTGTGAATTCAAATTCGAAAGAGTTTAACTAATTTCCAATTGGTATCCAACGAGATGAGAATTTTAACTCAAATTGGATTTAGTACACCAAAAACTTATTAATATACAGTGAAAGCTCTCATAGGCGGGCACCCTGCGTCGAGGAAGATTTTGTCCGCGAGGTGGAGATATCCGGTTATTGGAACGAAATAAAAAACAACTATATATAAAATTTTTATGAAAGCGGTTCTGGAGATTTAAGAATTGCCTGTTTTAAAGAGATGTCCGCTTATAAGAGCTGTCCGCAAAGAGAGCTTTCACTGTATATCTCAAGCGTATATAAAGCAGTTAAATTTGAGTGTCCAATAATAGTAAACTTTTCGATTTAAATACAGCACAGTTTCTATAAATAAAAACGAAGGAACTTCAGTGCTATAAACTTTTACAAATTGTAATAATTACTCAGAAATATATCAAATGTTGCTCTTGGCTGAAATAAATTAATTTAAAGGAGTCAAAGTGAATTCCACTTAGAGAATTTGAACGCATGTAATTTATTTGTTGCTTTGTATATAAATAACATACATACATACATCATACATCATCATGCGTTGCGTGGGGCGCTCCAATTCCTTTTGATATTTCGGTTAAGCTAAGAATGCTTTAATACTACTTTTCAGAATGATGGCGCAAATTTATAAATATCAAGAAATTCTGTTGACCTACGATTCTCTCACAATTCTACGATTTTCCTCACAATTCAAAATCTAATTTTCCACAATGACAATAATAATCTGTAATCACGAGGACTTCTGTTAGTGGATTTATGTCACTCCTTCATTTAGTTCGGCACATTTTTGGTTATTTAACCTGTTTGCAAGCTAAAAATCAACAAGATAAATTTTATTTTGCACGCTTCTGCGGTGTCTTTTTGAATTTTAAATCCCACTGAAGGCTTAAGCAATTTTTTGTCGTTTATTTTTAAAACAATTTTTAGTTTTATTAAAAATATATAAAACTTTTTCACACCGTATAAGAGTTTATTACACACGCACGTACACTATGAGAAAAGGAAGAATGAATTATAATTACACGTCGCCCGTTCAGCGCTGAACGACAACTGTGTGTGTTTTAATATATTATTTGTAAAAGCTAATATTTTTTCTCTTCGTAATTGCAATCGACGCATTTTGAATATCAGTTGACGTTTTCTGAATTGCAACTGGCCTCTGCTGCATGCATTCTGAATTATAGATGGAAGAGGTGTAATCTAGTGTTAATCGGATAGTGTTCTGGAAAGCCTGAAGAAACAGTGTAGTAGAAAATTTTGGACTTCTGTACCTGCTGAAGACTCACTGCTGTGCTCATAAGAAAATAGCGAAGACTTCAACCGCATCCTACCAAAAATTCGCAGACGGTGCAAAAAGGAAAATGATCTCCCGCAACATATACATACATACATACATATAACTCCGACACAGTTTTTAAGTCCATATAACATTTTTATGAATATAGTTCGATAAGCAGACAGCAAGAAATAATTCGCTGGGCAGATATTTTGAATTTCCACTAGAGCATAGAGGCCATTTTATTTTGAAAGAAAAAATAAAACATACTGCATACGAGTAATTGAAAGCATCTAAATAGAAAGCTCTTGCGCTTTATTTGTTCAAAGCCAAGAAAAGCTTTCAATTTCCGACATGTAAGAAAAATTTCAAATTTATTACGGTTAAACAAACAAATTTGTCAATCGCATTCAGTTCTCTTATTGTTCACTGTTGTTCTCTTTTGTTTCTGTGTCCTGACATCGTTGGCTGTCATTGTCTGCAGCAAGTTTTTTTCTGTCCCATTTTTTCCACTTCAAGTAACTGTTGTTTTGCAGACATGTTCTGTTTTGTTTTGGTTTGAAAGAAAACACAGCAGCAGCCATGAGTGTGTGAAAAGAACTGACACCAAAACACAGCATAACAAAATATTGCCAACAAGTAGCAGCAGTAGTTTCAATTCGACTACGGCAGCGAACGTTTGCTGTTAAAACAACAAATACGAAAAGTGTAAAAGTGTTTCAAATAGTGACGAATAAGGATCGCATACACACCGGATTAACAAGAAATAGAAAAAAAGTAATTGCAGCTCACGGTAGATATTCTAAAGTGCAGTGAATTCAGTGTATTAAATATTCATGAAATTAACAACAAAAAAAAAAAAAGGAAAACTAAAAGGTGCATGCGAAATGCACAACAGTTGCTTGTTCTTGTTGTGTCGTTAATGTGAGATAATTTTGAATCTAGTAAAGAAAATATTTATGCAAATTTTCATGTCGCATTTTAATTAGTCCATCCCAGTATGAGTGTGTAGTTCTTGTTGGCGTTGTTGTTGTTGTTGTTGTCGGTACTCAAAGGATTGAAGTTTTGATTAACGAAGAAGTGAATTTTAGCAGAGTTTCTGTGAAAGAACATATTCTTTTCCATGAGAGCTTGAAATGCTTTTCGGAAGTAAATTTAAGATTTTACAGAAATTTTTTTGTTGTGTCAAACGATTTAATTATTATTATTAACTGATTTAGAGCCAACATGCCTAACAAATCAAGAATAATTTCATATATGTTTTTTTGGCAGCTTGAAAAATATATCTTTGAACTAAAGTTTTATAATCTCTGAAAGTTGCACTTATTTACAGATGCCTTTCAACGTTTATAATCGTGTGTTCTAAATTTGCTCTTACAACTACAAAATGGAGTCCAAATAGAGTATATTTTTTTAAATCAAATTTCAAACGCTTTTTTATGCCTTTTTTGAGATGAATTATAAAAAAAGATTTATATCGTGCATATCTGCATGAAAATATCTTTGAAAACATAAATCTTTCATCCATGTTGGTGGATGATAAGTTGCCTAAAAGTGTACTACAAATAAATGTGTGGCACATGTACTTACACAGACACATATAAGAGTCTTTTTGCATGATAAGAACTTCACGCCAGTGATTAAAATGAATGTTTTCTGGCAGTTCATGACCACTGGGTTTTTCCACAAAACTATAACGGTAAAAAAATCAACTCTGGCAACAGAAAGTGAATTTTAAACGACAAATATATTTAATTGTCATCGATTTCACTCGAAATAGGGGGGTTAATATTGGCAGTGGATTGTAGTATGTGACATTAATAACATTAATTTATGTCCTTTAAGACAGCAAACGTCTTTGGCGGTTAAGATACTTGACGACATTCTTGATATCAAGTAATTATTGTCGTTAGCAAGTTATTAATCATCTGTTTAATTGGTATTCTAATTGTTTTTGGCACTTGTTTTGCTGTACTTTAAAAAGAGAATTTAAGTTTTAGCCACACTCTAACTAACACTAACGGTACTTAACACCGCTTTTATTCCTGGACAGATGGCCGAAATTATCCTTAATAATAGATTTTTGTCCAAAAAAACGATTTTCAAATAGCATTTGGAAGGCTTTATTTTTGAGGTTATAGTTCGATCGAAGAGGGATAAAACTTCTTTTTAAAACGCACACGATTTGAGCAACACAGAACCAACTTACTTTGACAATAAGTCTGCAACAAAGAAAGAAAGACCTTCTTGCGCTGATGAATTTATATCTTCACAACTTAATAGTGATACTCACTAAATTGAATGTCGGCAACTACGAGAACAAACTTTATGTTCCAGCAAAGTTTTGAAGGTTATGAGAGCGGAAGACGGTCTCCCGTTATACAAATCAATTATTAATTTTTCTATATGCGTAGAACAACAAGACGAATTTCTTGAAATAAACAAAATCTAACAAACGTCACAAGGATCAAATTCATATTCCACAACGACGCCAGTCATATTCCGTCACACACAAATAATATTTAACACAGAACTTAAATTTAAAAAATTGATTTGGTCTTAAATATAAAATTAAGCTGCATTTATTCCTTCTCCATAGTAACATCCGCGTTATATGTCTCCCTTTTGGTAATTCATATCTCACTATGCAGCTTTTAACGTTTACATTTTAATAAAATATTATACCCAACGTTAATTCAATATTCATGAATTTAAAGTACAAATACTAAATCTAGTCATCTTTTAAATGGGCCACAGCCCCATTTAAAAACCTCAATATTATCGTACAGCCAAGAAGGATGTTGATTAAAATGTGTAAACAGCACCTTTTTAATAATTAACCACTTAAAGAGAAACACACTCGAAATAACGAAACAGTTTAAATAAAACCGTTTCGTTTCATACTCGTCGCCTTAAGGACGCTTAAATATTTATTATTCATTCCATATTTAAAAACAACACTTTTCTTTTGTTGTTCAAAACTGCTTCTGAATTTATCCTGTTTATTTTTCAGCTTGAAAAGCAGAAATATTTCAGTGCTTTAAAATTAAATGATGGAGCGGAGTAACATCGACCGACAACACTAACAACTCAGAATAATGTCTAACCGTTAACATTAAACAACAACAACAGCAACAAAATACCATTCCAATATCATAATCATTATTATCATCATAATCATCGTTATCATCGTTATTATCTGCCTGAACGTGTGTAACATAAAACTCTGTACCATCTCTATTGTTTCCTCTCACATTGACTCCATTTTATAGCTGAGGCTCAAATAGAAAATGAACAAAAAAAATTAAAAAAAGCTACAGCTAAGGATTTGACGGTATTGTTTTTCATCTGAGGTCTTTGTGTGTGCGCGTGTGTTTGTGTAAATTTGAAAACAACAAGTTTATGCTCTATTTAAAATGTTAATGAAATTCTTTTGTTTGTATTTGGGGAGCATGAATGAGCGAAAACATTTTCATAAATTATAAAGCATCGTTTTTTTTATTCGAAATAAGCAATAAAAAAAATGCAACAATTCTTGTTAACATAAAACAAGTAATCAATCACCATCAAAATTGCGAAAAGCGGAAAAGGACTTGTTTAATACAACCACAAAAGTTAACAATATCTAATAAACCCACAAGCAACTGTTGCACTCAATTTAACGAAACAAACAATCATTATACGACGCTCAGCATTATAAGTGAAAAAGGAAAATCAATTTATTAACATAATCTATAATTGAAAAAAGGCCATTCAACAAGCAGTTAAAAGATATCAACAAAAAAATTAAACAACTCGACAAAGAAGTGTGTGTGTGTGCCACATAAATAATATATCAAACACAGACTTGTAGGGTAAGTGAAAAACAAGCTTTAGCTCAGTGGAGGGTGTTTACATCATTATGTTGTGCCATTTTCAACAAATTTTTATGCATAGTGGGGAAAGCTTTAAGTCTAACGTTCCTTTCAATTTTACTCTGGTTTTGATTATAATTTTTATTATACTTTGCATACTTTTGGGCGGCTGTATTGATAGGAAAATTTCTGTTGTTTGCGTTCATGAGTTTGAGGGTGTACTGAATTATTTTTGAAACCCGGACGGATGACTGACAGTTTTGGCATCATTTATTTTCAATCTTATAAATCCTATTTATTTGATTTATTAAGCATAAGACGTGACAAACTTAACCATTTTAAAGCCTTGGTAATACCTTAAAAAATTGCTTGTCGTACTATTATAGAAAAATTATTCAAAAGCATCTGCTTCTTCTTTGAGTAGCAACCACATTACCCTACTGATCACTACCCCTTCCAGCGGGTTACTGTAACTTAAGTTATATACATACGCTCCTACAACTGAAGTAAAGTCGCCCAATATCGTGTTAGCACGGATTAGGTAATATTAAGAAAAATAATGAGTTTGCAAGTCCCGGTGTGTTTAAGCAGCGCTTATAATAACCCATAACCAGCTTCGTGTTTCCAGTTTCCGCTGCGCAAAAATCCACATACTATGGTGCTCCCTTTTATCTGCTTTAGGACACTCTTGGCTTCTGATGACTTTTATACAATTCTTACACTATCAAAGAATGTCACAAACCCACTGTGCACAGCAGAAATATATATTTTTAAATATATCTGCTTTAATTTTGACAAATTTTTGTTTAGGTTTGCAAGTGTGAATTAAAAACTTAACGCCTCATCATAATAAAATGTAACGACTCCCAACTTCACTTGTGCCATGATTTTTACTAAATATTTTAACTTCTTGTGTTCTAAGGGATTTTCCTCCATCTCTATTTTATAGTGTTTCAGTTTGCTGCAACAAAAAGTGGCAGTCAGCCAGAAAATAAACTTGCATAAATAAATAACAAAATGATTTAGTGAAACATAAGCAACAGCCAAGAATATAAAGAAAGAAAAAAAAAGTTTGAAAGATAGAATTAGTTCGAAAATATTATAAAAAGTTATTCAAGAAAAAGCCAAAATATTCCTCTAACTAACGCCAGCAAACGCTAAAGTTGTTATAAGGCGTAGAACCAGCAGCAACATCCGCATCGGCAGCAGCTGATAAAGCAGTCACCGAATCCGGCAGCATCAATGGCAAAGCCCTTGAGCCTTTCATGTCACACAAAGCGTTAAGCAAGTGGACAAAATAGCGGCAAATAATGAAGCAGATATAAAAAAAAAAACCAGTCATGCAACACAAAGTGAGTAAAATAAAAATATTGCTAGATTTTATTATAATAATTTTACGGAAAATACCAACAAAAGGGAAAGTAAAAACGTCTGTCTAGTTGGCATATTTTTATTCATAATTTGGTAAAGAGAAAAGATATTTTACTTTGTTGGATTCATTTTACCGTAGAGCGCCTGTAATTAAAATTTTAAGCAGTAATTTATTGCACACTTAAGTGCGTACTAATGCCATGAAATATGATTTATTTATTATCCGCGTTTCCTTCATTCTTCATGTTTTAATAAGATATTTGATTGCCTACATTTAGGAGGCCGGGAAATATTATTTTATTAGCCTACTTTTGGCCGATTAGAGACCCTTTTTCCACTTTAAAAGGAACAACATGGATTTATATCTCTTGTTTTTTATCACAGACTTCTTAATGAAATAAGTTAAAAGGAACTAATTAATTAGAACTCAAAACTAAGAAATTTATTATTAAATAATTCCTACTAACAGGCAGCTGCGAGCGAGAAATAATGAGCGCCAATGAATCTTTTACGTTGTACAAGAACAGCATTTTATTATGTTCTGCTTTAGTGTGAATTAACTTAATTCATTTTGTCTGCGTAGAGCCAAAAATTAATTTCTCTAACTTGTCACAATTAGTATGAATCGAAAGCAAGTAAAATAAATTTAAGTTGTAAATTTATAATAGAATTATAAATTATTTACATCTGCAAAAAATACAGCAAAAATACCAGAAAAGTTTATTTATTTATTTAAAAAAAACTCCTTGGGAATTTAAAAGTGGCTATAAAATATTAAAATCGGACTAACCTTCTAGAAGTCGCAGGATTGTTTGTGTGTCTAAGTCCCCACTGTGCGTTTTGTTACCTGGAAACTTCAAAAAATCTATCTGCTTTATTGGCAACTAACCCCACGAATTGCGTAATAATGGGAATTTGAGGCCAACAAGCCACAGCAGAACCCTAAAGTCATATAATTTCTTATGGCAAATTAAAGTTTTTGAAACGTTTAATTTTGCTAAAATGTATTTTTGAAGAAAAAGCAACAGCTTCTTGTTTTGTTTAATAAAAAAAAGTCCATTAGAAAAGCAACCCATAATATATTTCGCGTGTCTACAAAATTTTTATTAAAAATTCAAATCAAAATGCGGCGGACTAAAAGCTGTTGCGATATAATGGCTCACACCAGCAAGTAACAGTTGCGCAAGAAGACATAAAACATTTATTATTTATTTGCGTCCTCCAGCTTTTGGAATCGTTGACTGGAAATCATATAATTTTTGTAAAACGTTTCGCAAGAAATAAAGTAACGCTCCAGTAATTGGAAAAACAATCTAAAAATTAAATTTATTGTCAAAGAAAATCTCTCTCCCATTTAACGAGTATTTTTTGTTTATCCCATTCCAACACTCCCCATTATTATTTCCCCATTATTCTTTCGTTTCATTTAAAGTTTCACACTGCGTTTTGCTATTAAATTTATTGTTAACAAGTAAAAAATATATATAAAAATGAGCCAACATGATTTCAAAAGCTTCAATAAAAATAACCTCATTTTTATTTGTTGTTGTTTTTTCTAAATGCTTTAAGACTGGTTGTAATAAAATATTATCCTGCTGGCTTGTATAATTCGCAACAATATATTGAAAATAATGTATGAATTTTTCTCGAAAAGGTCCCAGAGGTTAAGAGGTGAAACAGTGTTAACTTTAAAGGCAGCAGGCCCTGAAAGATATTTTTTAAAATTAAAATAAACATTTAATAATAAAGCAAACAGCTCACAGTGGTGCGGTTGTAAAAATAGTGCTAAAAACCTGAGTTTCTTGAGAGAGCCAGGCGATATCATTTTAATGCACAGTGGTATGTTTGAAACAAAAGTGAATAAATAATTCTGCTACTTTCAAAAATCGTTCTAATAACTCGGAGTTGTTTTAAAGAGCGATTCGATATCAAAACAATGCACAGTGGGATGTTTGAAGAAAAAATTAATTCTGCAGTTTCTAACTAATTAAAATCCTGATTTTTTTGAAAGAGCGATGCGATATCAAAACAATGTACAGTGGGGTGTTTGAAGAAAAAATCAATTCTGCAGTTTCTAAAAATTAAAATCCTGAGTTTTTTGAAAGAGCGAAGCGATATCAATTTAATTCACAGTGGAGTTTTTGAAAAAAAAATAAACAAATAATTATGCTGTATCAAAAGAATGCACAGTGGGGTCATTGAAAAAAAATTAATTAATTCTGTAGTCCCTAATCTCGATAATATTTCATACAGAATTTAGGATTTTGTAACTTTAAAGGGGCGGGGACACTCAGGTCAAGAATGGTTTGCTTCAAGGTGACGAAAAATTCTAGTCTTTGACCAGCTGCTAGTTCTGATCATTGAGAATATCAGAAAAGCTGCCGGCATTAAAAGCCTTATTTGCTTTTACAAAATAATTCAAAGAACAAATCAATCAAAATAAAATCATTTTGAAAAATAAATAGTGGGATTTACAGAACACCAGAAAAGCACATGTTATTTAAAATCACTTCCTTTTCAGAACTGGTCTTAGTTTAGCCGCCTAAATGTAACCCATAACATGCGCCAGTTCCGCCCAAGAGGGTCCCCACATTCTGGCAACAGCCACTAAAAATAATTCATAATTTTCTTTAAACAAACAACAAGACTCAGGCTTTTATAAAAACACGCCAACGAAAGTGTGAGTAAATTGAATGGCAACCGAAAACCTCTTGGAAACAGTGTTGTCAGATCGGGGGATTAGTGCTGAGTCAAGGAGATTTTTGTCATATATGTGGACACTAGGGATTGGAGATAAAGTAAAGGAAAATTTCGGGAAATAAGAAAATATTTAAAATAATTTTAAATTTAAGAAACCACTGAAATTTATAATTGTGGGTTATCGAGTAGCAGGCAAACAGCTGAGGAGGGTTTTCGTAATTTTTTTTTAAGTTCTCTTTAGGGTTTTCATTTATATTTTTAGAGGATAGAAAATAAAAGATGCGTGTGGCATCCTTTGCTTGAAAACCTCTTCAAAACTACTCGGTTACCACCGAGTGTGCACAAGTTTCAAGTTTTTTTTTGAGGTGCGGATTTTATGAAGAAAATATTTTTTTTTTGAGTAAAAATTTCTATTAATTTCGTGTTGTAGGTTAAGCAAATTTCCTTCCTCACTCCTTCTCTTTTCTCATTCAAGTGCTGTTTTATTCACTCGTGGGCAGGCAGGTGGCAGGACGGCAGGCATTCAGTCAGTCAGTCAGTCGGTAGTTGTAGTGAGAAATTGTGGCACCAAATAATCAACATAAAAGAAAATATATTTAAATGAATGTCGACATGTTTCAGCATTTGAAGTGACATTTCATGTTATTTTTTTATTGCAATTAACGGGTGTTTTTTCTAGGCGTCACATTAGCCGCATTCATGATTCGAATGCATTAAAAACTGGTAATTGCTTGCCAAATTATGCGTTTTAATTTTCTTGTCAATTTTGTATTATTCGAAGCAAGTATATGACTAACTGCTACATATCCTTTTTCCATTAAAAATAATTTAAGCCGCGTTTATGTTTAAAATGAACTGAAAATTAATCATTGTTTGAAAGGTTATGTGCTGTAGTTCTGTGATAAAATCTGTTTCACTCGGTAACAGGACATAACTGTCATATATCCTTTTTCTCAAAAATGATTAAAATACATGAAAAATTAGCTACTTTTTCTAAAAACATGTATTCAATCTCTTTTGTAAACTTTATCTGATTCGGTGTAAGGATGTGGTTGCTTCCCATATATCCTTTTTCTAAAAAAACTGATCTTTGTCCGCATTTACGATTAGAATGCATTAACAATCGCTGACTATTTCTAAAGTCGTGTGCTTTAGATGGGTGGAAAATTCTGTTTCACTCGGGGCGAGGACATGAACACCTCCTATATATCCTTTTTTAAAAAAAATTTTATTTAGCCGTATTTCTGAAAAGAATGAGTTCATAATCAGTTACTGTCTCTAAAACGCTTTATTATATCTCTGTTATAAATTTTGTTTCAATCGGTGCAAGGACATGACTGCCCACCATATATCCTTTTTCTTAAAAAATTAATTTCACGCATATTTATGATAAGAATGCATTCATAATCAGTTACTGTTTCTAAAATGGTACATTTTATCTCTGCTATAAATTTGGTTTCATTGGGAGGAAGGATATTGATACCTCCCATATATCCTTTTTATTAAAAACTTATCTTAAACCGCATTTATGGTTGGAATACTTTACAAATCAGCAGTTGTGGCTAAAATTATGCAATTTAGATTTCTCTTGACTTTTGTATCATTCGCTGTACGGACAAGACCATCTCCCACGTATCCGTTTTTGGTATGAGCACCTGTTTTTTATGTACGAAAGAATTGCAAACAAATTTTTTTATCAACATGTTTCAGATGTTTTTGCTCGTTTTTCAAGAAGAAAGAACCACTTGACTATAAGAAATGCTGTGTGTGAAAATAAAAGTGTGATGAAAGCAAATTAAACATAAATTCGTTTAATTTTCTTCTCGTCTTGTGCTCAGAATAGGCACGTTTCGTATTAACAATTTGGATTGTCTTTCAATTCGGGCGTTTATTACAAACAAAATAACGTTTCCTCCAACTTTTGCAATATCAAACACCCTGCACATCCTTCTTTATTTATTTGTTTTTGTGTGTTTAAAACCGCAGGATGTTGTTTCGGTATGAACTAATTTAAGATTGTAGATCATGAGTTGTTTCTTTTCTTCTGTTGATGGAAGGCTGGTTTATTTTGTCACTGACTCAGTCTCCTCGTGCGTTTTGAAAAATTAGAATTGTTGAAAGTCAAACATGTCACTGAAGGCCAAAGATTATTGCAGATAATTTCGTTTAAGCAGTTTGAAAGTTTTTTACATCAACATTTTATCCGACTCGAGTTGTTTTATCAAATCCCTGCTAAACATTTCTTTTTGGCAAAAAAAAAAAAAAAAAAGCAAAAAAGGAAACACGAACGGAAAAGGTTAAGTAACATTTTGTATTCCAAATTTTATTTACTTTTGAAAGAAACACACCAGAACTAACGATTGAAATAAATTTGATGCGAAAGTAAAAAAGAAGAGATCGAAAGTGTATTTAAGAATTTGTAACTGATTTAAATCATTTCCCAACACACGTGCAGACGACTACACGACACATTGAAATTCCGTATTCGTACGAGGGTGTTGCCAAAACTACTCCACTGGATGCTGAGGATGTGGAAACAGTGAAAAAGTGTCAGCCCAAAAGGTTTTCCCTTCCATTCGTTTGTTGTATCGTAACTGAAGAGTGTTGCGATTGGGAAGACGCAATTGTTTGTTATTTCGTTACGGGTTTCACGTGCGATTCAGCAGCAACTAAACGTGATGAACTTGACAATTAGAAAGAGTATTTATTTGCGCAAATGTCACAGGTTGTTGAAACAATAATTCCCAATGGCGAAGAATTTGATTAATGAACTGCTCCGTATCACTCAGAGGATAAAAAAATGTGTGAGAAGTTTTTATGTTTTCGATTTGGACCAGCACTCAGGATATGAACTCTACCTGCTCATGCACTGCAGTGCGTGAAAATTATGAACGGAGGGGGATAGTGTTGAAAGAGCAGATGAGGGCGCTGTGGCACATCTTTTAGTACGAGAAAGTGTCAATCGGTGTCGGTAGTAGCCAGCGACCAGTGCTCGGCTCGACTATAATTATTTTATTGCAACTAAGCGTTGAAGCAGATCGAAAAAATGCGATGACTCAGCCCGGGATTTTCAACTTCGTTGTCTATTTTAGTGAACAACATTCTGTGGCATCGGCTGGTGGCATAAATTTCACTTGAAGTTAACAAGTAAAATCAATTTCAATGTTTCTATAAACGATTTAGGGACACTAACAAATGAATTCTTATGTATCCTTTTATTCGTTGCACAGGACTCCTTCCAACAGCAACTTAAAGCGTTAAAAAAACCAAACAGAAATCCTTAAGTGTGTACAAATATGTTTGCAATAAAAAAAACTAACAAGGACATAACTGTCATATATCCTTTTTTCTCAAAAATTATTAGAATACATTAATTTTTTTTAGAATACAGTTACTTTTTCTAAAATAATCCATTTAATCTCTGTTGTAAACTTTATATGATTCGGTATAAGGATATATACTTTCCATGCATCCTTTTTCTAAAAAAAACTAATTTTTGTCCGCATTTACAATTAGAATGCATCAACAATCACTGACTATTTCTAAAGTCGTGTGCTTTAGATATGTGGCAAACTCCTTTCCACTCGGTGCAAGAACATGACTAACTCCTATATATCCTTTTTCTTAAAAAATTTAAAAGAATGCATTCGCAATCAGTTACTGCTTCTAAAATGATTAATTTTTTCTCTCTTATAAATTTGGTTTAAATCGTTGCAATGTTATTGTTGCTTTTCAAGAAAGTTTAAAAACGAACTTGCAAAAAAATTTATAGTTTGCGTAGTTGCACGAAAATACCTTCCAACTCATGCCTGTTTCGTAAATATTTGTGGCCCAGAAGGTACTTAAAAGAGTACCACAAAAAAGGGACGTCTTGTATATGAAAAAAGATAGCTTGGCTTGACAATACAATAATTTGGATGTGTTTGACTTATAATTTAAATAATCTTCAACTGTAATGGTCGGGGTCATCTTTCTGTCGGGAATATTTCAGGACTAGACTTTTTACGATCTACTTGAAAATCTTGCACGTCACTGCTCAATCTCTGGAGTAGCAGAGCAATTAGCGAAGTTTAAATATTTAAAAGAAGTAGATAATGCCTACACCAGCCTTTCCTAATATATGCTGAAATATCATGGACCAAAGGACTCAAAAACGAGAGAGTTCTGGCTCGTTCGCATACAGATTTTGGATACCTGCGGACCTGCAGTATAAATTTATATGGAATCTTCGTATATGGAATCTTGTGCCGGTAGATATATTTTAGTCAGGACTTTGAAAATCAAATGAAGCCTCGGCAGAGAAATGAGATATGGATTTCTCAACTCAACTGTAGTTCATAATCGCCCGTATTATGAAAGACGACGTCGACGTCACATCAACACGACAGCTAAAAATCTTCAATTGTCTAGCCAAAATGGTCTTCTGGTGACATGTGCTATTAATATTATATGCCTTGGAGAATACCAAAAGGCTGTTGATAATAATTAAATATTGTCGACAATTAAATGACA
Source organism: Linnaemya vulpina (assembly GCA_963675445.1). Classification (NCBI taxonomy): domain Eukaryota; kingdom Metazoa; phylum Arthropoda; class Insecta; order Diptera; family Tachinidae; genus Linnaemya; species Linnaemya vulpina. Next base: position 2,468,727 of record OY776280.1, on the reverse strand, counting down.
AATGACAAGTGACAACTTTTTGCGGTCGTGATGAAGTGACGTCGACGTCGTCATTCATAATATGAGCGAGCCACTATTAAAAGTGGGAAGAGGAAAGGAGAGATAAACTGCCACAAAGTGCTCTAGGCCGTTAGCGAGAACTCAAATCGAGTTAATGATATCATGAACGAGCAATTTCCTCCGCTTCCGAAAGTGGGGGTCAAGAGGTATATGAGAACCAGCTCTGGGTCCTGTGAATTGATTCAAGTAAGAGGCGAACGGAGGTCTTGTTCGGAAGGGATCGCTGAAGCTAAATCACAAGTGATATGGAAATTAATATCTGTCCCAGATATTGGCATGAAGACTAGCAAAAAGGACTCTGAAAATAGACGGACCACTGTAAAATGTAAGAAGAATCGTCGGAAGGATGCTGAAAATACGTCGGCAGTGTGTTATGGGAGAGCAGGAGTCTGGCTGGACACGAGAGGTTAGCCAAGGAGTTTTGAAAGCGAGAACTTCGAGGCCAACGAAGTAGCTCAACTGGAAAAATCTACAGGTAAAGTTCGCTCAGATTTTACTCTTAGCCAGATGGTGCCCACAGCTCCAATGTCCTTTTCAGATTAGGTTATCCCTGTGAAACTGATCTGTCATCCTTCCTATAGGATCCCACTTCCTGAGGTTCTTTTCTTAAGGATACTTTCTTTTGCATGTATTTAATTTTTCCACTGAAGTGACATGGAATTTCCTCGATTGGCGTGGTCATTTTAGGACTGCCCGCCCACTTCTGTCTTCACACACACGCCATCTCACAACAAATAAATGAAAAACGAATAGTACAATTAACAAACAAACGTGCGTTTTATATTTCTTAACAATTCTCTCATGTATTCCATTTGCGTACAGTGTGTGCATGCATGAGCATGTATTCATTCACTTGTATGTGTGCTCAATATCACACATACGCACGTACTTACATCTGCTTCTTTTTATTGTAATTTTATGGAAATTGTTGGATTCCTCTTAATAGTTCTTCCTCTTCCAGAAAATCGACTTTTAGTTTTTCTCTTCTTCAAAATTTTTCTAACGGATTTGAATGAGTGGGTGTGTGTGTCAGAGTTGTCAAATATTGCAATCGATATAGTGGAAATCACACGACTCCGTGTTAATGTTACAGAAGATCTCAAATTGATTTTATAAATTTGAAATCTTTTGATCAATGAAACTGTGAGAGGTTCCATACGCTGGGTCCGATTTGACATATTCTTTACAACATATCCGCCGGTATCTCACAAATAAATTCTTCAATATTGGCTTCCAGTGCGTCAACCGTTTGCAGGCTTGTCCTTATAGACATGCACCTTAAAGTGGCCCCACAAAAAATAATTCAATCGCACGATCTAGACGGCCAATTAACCTGCCCCGGTAAGCCTTCAATCCCTGACTCGTCTGGAAAGACATGACATCAAGACAGTTTGGGTTCGGAGGCATAAAGACGTTCAAGGAAATAATATATTTTAGTAGCGAAAGAACAAGAAGCGCATCCCACATAACGCTGCTAAAGAGAGTCAATAAAATTGTCTCCCATGAGTTTTTTCGGCCTCTCCTGTACACGGTCGAGTAACTCCAAAATAGTCTTTGGAGCTCCAGCCCACAAATGAAAATGATATCCCATTTTCGTTCCAATGCTGCCCAAGTTCTGAGTGGTTTTCAGAAACGAGTAATCATCACTTCATAGGAAAGAGAGAGAGAGAGAGTTATTCTTTATGGTTGAAAAAATTGCTTCAATTATAAACTTTTGCAATTTTGACAAGTTTTCATTTTGAAATTAAAGGATGATTCCAGGTTGTTTGAAACGACTTTAATCTCATCGTCAGATGATCGCAGCGTTTTACAGCACTGTTGTGCGTTAGAGGAGCCTGCTGCCAATTCATGTATTGTTTTCACAAGAAACAGAAGAATATTTTATTTCAGTGTTAATTTTTTATTATACCGGCCTTGTTTTTTTATTTTATTTTCATGTCCTTCTTTCTATAACTTTGTTGCTGTTGTTGTTGTTGTTAGGGGCTACTTTATGTGAATAAATACAGGATAATTAACATTAAATGAAATCGTTATTCACATCAAATCTCGGCAACGCATGTGTGTAAATTTCCATTTAAAATCATGATGGCGGTAAATAAGAATTCAGATTTTTGGTCTTAAAAATTGAAATTGGAAACTTTTGGAATTGTTTTTTATTTAATGGGAATAATTATTCATGGTGGGGGTAAATTTGATATAATTTATCAATTTATAAGTTATCGATACAACTTTACAACAAACGGCTTGTGAGTTGCGAAATTACACTCGTCTACATATTATTTCTGAAGTGAAACTTTTGCTAAACACAACAAAATTTCTTTTTTTCTTCCGTACAATAAAGTTGTTCTTTTATATAATGAAATTCTGAGTGTTTTCTTAGGCCACAACGAAAACTAATTAAATAGTCGTTAGAAAAAAATTTAAAAACGATTTGAACGAGCGCTTGAGAAAAAAACGAAATAATATTTTTTGTTGGCAGGAAATGCTTGAGAACTTTGAACAGAACGAGCGCGTGTGGGTGTTTTAAAAGGAATAGTTATTAAAAGTACAGGGTGGTTCAAAATAACCTAAGAGTTTTAATTCTTTTCAGTATTTCGTAAGAAAGACTTGTGGAGTTAAAAATGGAATCGTGCATATTCGAACGATGTGTCCGAATCGTTGAATTTAATATCTAAAATCAGCAGTCTCAAATCAGCGGAGTGCGCGGGTTGGACTCTCGGGATCAATAATACACCGTTTGGTTGTAAACTTTGGATAACAAGCGACCGTAAGAAACTTCCTTCCTGACAATATTGAATGGGCACGGCAGAGATGGAGAAACATTAACCAGGAGACGTTCAACAAAACTTGACCTGTTGCGAAAGTTGCTGCAGGACATTTTGCATGAAATAAAAATGTTGCAATACAGAACTCGGCTTGTCTAAGAATTGAAGGCAACAGCAGCGGCTCCGTTACGCAATTTATTTCCGCGAAAAGCTTAGGAAAATCATGATTTTATTCATAATTTACTTTTGAACGGGGGACCCCTTTTCTAATGAAATGGGTTCGTCAAAAGACAACACTGCAGGTTCTGGGCTACGGAAAATCCAAGACTCATTCAACAGCGACAGTTACAGTGGTGTTCTGCTTGATGCGCTCCAGCGGTGTTCTGTTTGATGCGGTGTTTCGTCGGACAGGATAATTGGCCCGCCCTCGTTTTTATATGATAACAGAGTTGCCGTTTCCTTCAGTGATGTTCGATTCGGGCAATGGTGGAAACACTTTAAGGCCAGCGGTGGTTTCAACAGGATTAAATGACACCACATCTTTGGCGAACTAATTGTTGCACCTGCAAGGCGCCCGCGTTCAACGAATTAAACTACACCAGACTTTTTCCTTTGTGGACTGTTTTTGTGAATAGAACCAACACTCAGGCGATGTTCCCTGCATATGCAATGCATTGCACCAGAGCTGGGAATACAGAATTTCAAAAGGATAATACAGAATTAAGAGTGATTCAAATCAAATATTCGATTTGAATCTTCTCAAACTGTAAGCGGCGGGGAAGACATCTAAAATAGTTTTGTTCCATTTACCGAAATGGAGTGTGTTATGCCATCATAAAATACGTGTTGTACTTAAAAAAGAATGTGTTTCGGGACTAAGTTTTAGAGCAACTTCTGTTATAGCAGCGGTGGAACAAGGAAACGCGGCCAACATTGCAACGCTGCTAAAGAGAGTCAATAAGCTATTCCACTGTCTGTGATGCATTTTTTCGCTCTCTCTTGTTCGCGATCGAATAACTCCAGAGTAGACTTTGAAGCTCCAGCCCACACATGAGAGTTGTATCTTATTTTCGCTCGGGTCTTATTGAGGAGATAAGGTGGGGTGAAATATCTCTTCCACCGCCTCCAGAATCCGAAGCACCTGAATGTTTCTTTTGCGACTAAGAAAGTTGTGATCCATCCATCTGACGCTACAGAACAACAGGCCCCTGATTCCTTAATATTTACACCAACCTTATCGGTAACTATTGAACCACCCTGTACCAGTTTATATTCGCAAAGTATCACCCAACCGTAAAACGTTGAAAGCCTAAATGTTTGATTATTTGAAAACTTTTTTTTTTATTATTTTATTTCTTTGCTGATTTGTTTTCTTTGTAAAGTTTTTCCTTCGGTGTTTGATTTCAGTCGATTTGTTGTTTTCAAAAGAAAAATATTTTTCTCTTTAATTTATTTTGTTGGTAGTGGAACAAAAATGAAACAATAAAAAAAACTTTATTTGCCATAATTAAAAGCACAGTTTTGCTTGCAAAACTATAAAACGTTTAAAGGGGGGCGTTAAATACTTATTTCGTAAAAGGCTGTTAAATAATGAGGCAGATTTTAGCAACATTTTGCTGTCTTCCTGTCAACAACTTACGAGTGCTGTCACAAAAAGTTTTTTAACAGACGGTAAAAAACAATTTTTTTGGATGAATTAAAAAATCTGGAAAAATAAATAATTGATTACGATTAACTTCCAAACGAATTTCCTTTCATAACTCAAAACTAAAAGTGTGTAAAAGTTTCCAAAACAATTAATAAATAGTTCAGTTTGTTGTGATCAGTCTTGCGTGAACGAGGCCTGTTAAAAAATGGGCAATTTCTTAAATTTCACTCGTAACGAACACGCTCATGTCTTCACAGTTTCCTCTATTCAGCAGGTTTACTTTGTTTGAAAGAATTATTAAAATTAGAAGTATTTTACGCTTTCAGAGACGTTCTGCTCTAGAGAAAAATGTCTTAAAGATCCTTGGGTCTCTACGTCAATTTAATGTTGAAGGAGTTCTCGTCTGCGATTCTCCCATAAAAATTTGTGTAAATGGAAACCGCTTTCACATTCATTTCAGCTACTTGATCAGTGGTAGTAAACGAATATGTATGACCACTGACGAGAAAGTGTGGCGGCCTTTGAAAACAGTGCTGTTCGAAAATCAAGCTGATGTCGATTGATTCGTGTTCCCAATACTGAAGGAGCCAACAAAAGGACAGGGTTTTTGAGGGTTTGAAGAGATAAGAACCGAATGGCTGAAAAAGCTCAAGGACATGCCAAAACATGCATATAAAAAATGATTAAAAGATAAGGAGAAAAACGTTGGACAAGTTATTTTATGTCTGATAGGGACTACTTTGATGAATAAATAAACACATTTTTTAAAGAAAAATTAAGTGTTACCTTATTATTTGAATAGACCTCGCATAAAACCGCAAGGAAAAGAATCAACTGTTTGAAAGGGCCATAATTTTTAATAGGGAGGATTAATTCTAGGAAAATATGAATGTTTTGTTACCCATTTCAATGTGATCCTGGATGACTTAGTTTTCAGCAGATAAATCATGAGATCTTCTTCCATTTACTACCTGCTTCGGAGCCCTTTAAAAGCTGTCACGGCGGCAGTAATTATTTTTTATTACCCCCTTTCCAGTTCCTATTTTAATGAGTCACCGCAGGAGATCATATCATTCATGTCAGCGTAAATGATTTCATGTATTCGAAGGTCATTGTAAGTCTCCTCCAACTCTGCACAAAACTCTTCCGAATGCTTTTACATCAGCAGTGGCTTGTGTTCTTGGATACAAGACTTGTAAGAAATACAAATATGGACTTGTGTGTGTGTGTGTATGTGCGCGTGTAATTTGATATAAGAAATCTCTTCAACATCTTTCTAAGAAAAATATTTACAAAAAAAGTGTGTTTATCTTGTGTCAATATAACGCACGAGGAACAAATTGTTAACACTATCCAACAAAATAAACTTTTATTAATTTCTAAAACAACAAATTTGGCGATTTTTTTTTATTTAGAAAGAAGTTTCTTTATCCATATTAAAATAACAAAAATTTATTAAAATAGTAACAAATAAATTCAATTGAAATATTTTGGAATTACATATTAATTAAATAAATTAAAGATAAAGGAAAATCAATATGAATTTAATTTAATTTAATTTCGGAAGTCGGTTGTTTAGCTTATAAAAATTTTGTGAGTATACGAGAAGTGTTAAACTGATGTTATCATTCATCTTGTGCGATTTCTGCTTGAAATTGTTTTAATACATGCAGTGTGGAGCAGAGTTCATCAGGCTATTTTAAGGTGTCTTAAGTCGGTCATAATTTTTTAAATTGAAAACTAGGCAGCGACAGCAGTGAAGTAACGAAAGCAGGACCACGATGACTTAGATCCCGAGTTGGACTCCGCATTCAGCCGCGATATGGCCAGCATTATGGCGGTCTCATTCAAGGACGGGGGCTTTGGGACAGCGATTAAAACCGTCATGTATTAAAAAGAAAAGAATTCAGCATCCTCCTTCGCCGGTACCTCTAGCAAATAATTCACAGTTTAAAAGGCAAAATTCTGTATCTTCTAATTTGTCTCCAACTTCAAAATTGGCTTGTAAACAGTAGAGTTTTGACTGTGATTGTTGGTCTTGTTGCTTAGTGTAATCAAATAATAGGATTCCAAAAAGGAAAAATAAAAGCGAAAATCAAATGACTCACGTCAAGAGATTTAAGTTTATTTGGCTCGTCATTACATTGACATTTTTGTAATATTTCGTTATTCCTTCTTGACACATTTTCATAGATGCTGATTTTCTCTTCACGGTTTCATGTTGCACAGTGGGCATATTGGAGTAAAATGAAGTTTTATATTATTGAACAATTTCTAAATATGTTCCCAAGATAATTCTTAATAATTATTTAAATTTTTGGTATTGAAGTCATTTTAGACTTTTAATTGTTATAGTTTTTATATGTCGGTCTTTTTTTAATATTTAAGGAAAAGTCTTTGGCAGCTGTAAAGGGTGAAGCATTTCAGTCTGTTGTAAAGTCAAGTGCAAAACCTTCCTCTAATGTCATAATAATTTTGGAATATTAAGGCGGACCACTTCTGTAACGGATTCCCTTCCCATCCCTTACGTCTCCCGGCAAGTGATTATCTGGTCCACCCTTGAATGGACCTGCCAATAACTGAGACATTCGTCAGTACCAGCTTTTACTGTAGTCTTGAATAATTTCTTGAAGTTGACTATCACTTGCCACCTTTCGTTCTCATTACGGTGCTCTTAATCATCTTTAGCTTCTGATTTAGGCTGAATAGCCTCCCAACTAAAATTTATGGGTCGGTGGTTACAGGTCTAAAACTAGCCCAAGCACATAATTGTGTAGGCATGTCTTTCAATTATCATCCGGTACAAATTATCATCCGTTTTAGCCAAATTGTATCTATAATTAACGCTGTTACCCTGGCTAAACTATTTTGGTTACACCGAAAAATATTATCTGCTCTGCTGTCCATTGGCTCTGCGATCTTGTCTTATGAGAGCCACTATTTGGACACGCTAGAACCCCTAACATTATTAGGTTTGAAAAAATGTATCGAAGTCAAAAAATTAAATGTCTGGCAAGAGTTTAAATGAACCCTAGTCGGGAGAAACAGGAAGAAATGAAGATGAACATTAACGAAAAACTTTGTAAATGTCCTTGAGTCGTTCCTAGAAGAGTAAAATCTAAGACTGATCTCCACTAATACTTTCTCCCCACTCCCACAGTAAATTTTAATAAATCAAATTAGTCGCCACCACCCCCAACAAGAGTCAATTGTATGTCGATTGACAATGATTTTGTTATTTAAACATATTTAAGAAATACATTTGCCCTCCCCATGCAAAATTATTTAATATATTTTTATATATGAAAAATTTGTATATATTGTGTATATCTGCAGAAAAAGATCTTTTAAGTCATAAAGAATTCATTGATTTCGGTGGACGATAACATGCTTGAAAGTGTACCACAAAAATATGTGCAATATTTTTTTTTAATTATGCATTTCCGGTTATGGAATTATGCTGCAACAAAATTTAATATAAAAAATGTGAACTCAGTCCACATCTTCTACTCTTAAATTTTATGAGCAGCAGATACCCGGTAGAATATTTTTTTATCACAAACTGTATTTTAGTCCCAGTAATACCCCCTTCTCTGAACAGCATAATTGAATGTCATTATTTTTTTGTAATACGAGTGTAAAATGGAAGAGTGAATTCGATCTGATGCTGCTGGTGATGGTGGTCATGATGATGATGGTGCTGGTGACATCAGAGTTCTGTTTCTTATTCTGCTTTTCATTTATTATTAACAATTCAATTTATTCGTAAATATTTTCCTATAATAACTGGTTAACTCCCTCTCTCTCTCTCTCTCTCTTACACACAAACATATTTATAAGTTAATATTATGTTAGTTCGCATTATATTTGGAAAATATATATTTTCTAAATACAAAAACACTTAAAGAAATTAATGGGAAAAGAGTTGTCAGCCAATTTGTTTGTAGTCATATTAAATAAAACTAAATGGCGGGCGTGCAAAACCCAATAGACTCCAAACTGGGGAGCATCAAAATTCTTTGCAGTGGAACGTAGTTGGCTGTTCTTGTAAAGAATATGAAGTTTTGCTGCAAAGTATTTCCAAGTTCAGGAGTTCATCCAGACTGTTGAAATAACTTTCTTACGTAAAATCGATTTTTACAGTATTTTTGCTTAACGCCACACTGTCTGTTGGGAGGGAGTATTTCGAATATTTGCTTGAGATTCCATGGCTGTTGTAAAATAGAATATATAAAAAAATCTGTTTCTATAGGGAATAAAGATGAAAATTTTTTTAACAAATTCCAGGTGGAAAGTTTTACTATGGAAATAAGAATGTTAATGCGAAAGTTTTTGAAAATAAATGAAAGCAAAACAGCTCAATTTTAAGCTCTTTAAGTACAAGAATTATTAAGAAAAAACTTAAGTTAAATATCGAATCATTTTTATAAGTGTACGAAGGATTTTTTTCTGTTATGGATTTCATAATAATTTTGTTTGTTTCCGAATAAGTATTTGAATTTTTTTCCTTAAAATACTTCGTGTGTAGGCAGGCCTACAAGACTATTTATTTATTTATTTACTTTTTTTTTTGCTTATTTGCCGCTTCGATTAAGTTTTATTTTCGTTTTATTTTTTATGCGAATATGAGATGACACAAACAGGATTGGGCAATAAAATCAATTTTAATAGTTACAATCTCCTCCCTGCAAAAGTTCATGCTAAATAAATTCAAGTCCTTGAAGCAGGCGGCGAGTGTGGGTGTAATAATTTTTACCTTTTTTTATGGAAGATTTTGTAATAAAATTCCCTTTTAATATTTTTATTGCCTTCGAGCGAATGGAACTGCAGTACTTCGCATTTAAATGTTCAGATTCACAGCGCCAGAAGCGACATTTTAAAGGTTTTAACGGAAAATATTATGAAATTCATTCAGTTCGATAGATTTTTGGAGTTTTTATTAAAATTTTTTAAAATAATTTTTAAGCCATTTGACTGGTTGAAATAAAATCTAAATAATTTGCCAATACAATTTTATTTTTCGTTGATTTTATTGTTGCAAAACATTGAACTGCAGTGCTACCAAGTCTTGTTCGTTTTGCTTTTGCAAACAATCCAACTTGGCATCACCGCAAAGCGTTTTAATGAATCTAAATAATTCGTCAATAAAATTTTATTGTTTCGTTAATTTGTTGCAAAACATTAAACTGCAGTGCTACCAAGTCTTGTTCGTTTTGCTTTTGCAAACAATCCAACTTGGCATCACTGCAAAGCGTTTTAATAAATCTAAATAATTCGCCAATAAAATTTTATTGTTTCGTTAATTTGTTGCAAAACATTAAACTGCAGTGCTACCAGGTCTTATTCGTTTTGTTTTTGCAAACAATCCAACTTGGCATCACTGCAAAGCGTTTTAATGTATTGAAATTTCTCTCTTGTTTTCGGGGGATTTAAATATTAATTACGGGGAAAGGATCATTCTTGGTTTTATTCTATTTTTCGTTTGCCTACAAGCGCTTAATATTTTATGATCACCTCACGGGAGTGAATTCCAGTGATCTGACAAAAGCTTCTGAATGGAATACAACACTGTTTCTGTTTAAATTCATTGTAAATTTTTTTTATTTCTTATGTTTGATGCTGGTTACTGTGTTCTTGTTATACTTTCCAAATTGATTTTATAAATTTAAAATCTAAATATTCTTTTGAATAAAAGAATTTAAAAGATCTCAAGCAAACAGATTAAATGCTATCAAAAGGAAAATTATAATTGTTGTACATTTCCTCCCACACAAGCAACTGAAATGCATAGAAACTGCCGGAATGCATTTTAAATATCCATTATAAATTTCATTTTTTTAATGTATTTGGATACATAAATTTTAAGAAACTGCAACGATTAGTTTTTGTACTTTTAGCAATTCTTACTGACCCTAATAGAGGCCATTAAAAATAGAATAATTGCAGATATATTTTCTTTCTTTTGTGTTATTTAAATTTTATCTTTAAACTTTAATGCCTGACAAACCTAAAAAAGTTGTACTGCAAAGAAGAAGAACAAGAAAGCACAAGGATACGAAGGAGTAGGAGTTTTATGGGCGACCAAGTTTTGGAGCCAAAATGTTGTAAAATTCAGGGTGTCTTTTTATTTAATTTTATTTACTTTATTTGTATTTCCTTGCTGGATGTGTGCAATTAAAGTTGTGTGCATTTGATTTACGCTTGTGTGTATGTGTGTAAATAATGATCGATTGAAGGATTTAAGTATTGAAATAAATTGTTGCTCTTTGCTGTCAAGTTTCAGTGAAACTGCTTGTTCAGAGATATTCTTGTTTAAATAAAATATATTTCAAAAGATACCATCAATAAATGTATGCAGGCGTGTGCGAGGTCTGTTCAAAAAATAAGAGGTGTCTTATTATAGTCCCTCTTTCGGCTGTTTAAAATCTGTACTTGTGAGAATTATAAAAGTTCGTGGTGTTCGACGATTTTCTGTTTAAGAGTGGCACAATTTTTTCAAAGAATTTCAGGAAGATGCAAAACCCTTCAAATAATTGTGGTACTTTTTCAATATATTTATTTGTTTAAAGCAAAAAGAGGTAAAAATAAAATTTGGTACTTTTTTCACTCCATGAATGTTCTAAAAGATAGTAAAAAGCGGAAATATTTTTACAGCGTTGTAATCTTTTCAAAAATAGCTCAAATATGTTGTGGTACTTTTTGAAACTTTGGGGCTATAAGGGGTAAAATCGTACCCTTTTCCCACTCTTTTATTGTTTATAATAAAGCACAAGTGTACATAAATTTAAATGTAATTCAGACTCTACCATTCAGTAGCACTAAGAACGAGGAAGAAATTCGCATGCGAACAGGGTAAAAGGGGAAAGGGGGCAAAAAAAGGGTAAAAGTGTTGATTTTATAACGCAAATTGTAATAGATATAATCGAAATTTCAAAAGCATACAAATTAAATTAAAAAATTATAGTGTTTGGTACTTTTTTTTTTATAAAAGTACTTTTTTAGGGTAAAAATAAAATTGGTACTTTTTACACTCTATGAAGCTTTTGGGATGTAGTAGATTTTTTGTCCATTTTGTTCTTCTGAATCAAATCTATCAAATATTTTTGTACTCTTTGAAAATTTCCAGCTACAGAGAGTAAATTCGTACCCCTTTTCATCTCTTTTTTTTTGTTTTGTTAAGAATAAAGTGCAAGTCTAGAAACATCTTGATAAAATATAAATTTAAAAAGCATGGACTTAAACTCAAAAATAATTCGACATGTGTTTGGTACTTTTAGACGGTAAAAAGGGTAAAAATTAAATGTAGTACTTTATTTTTACACTCCACGAATCTTCTAACACAGCGCGTTTTGCTCTGGTACTTTTTAAAAATGCTAAGATTTAAGGGGTGGAAATGTACCCTTTTTATAGTTGAACTGTGTTTAGTTCATTGAGAAAGTACTTTTTAACGTGTATGTAGCAGTTTACAAATCGCGCAGAAGTTCATATTTTTCGCGTTGGTAACGTACTCTAATGAAGTAGCGGCTAAAAAAAAGACCCAAAGTTTGCGAAAAATAGAAAAATTTACTTCTAAGATATTTTAAAATTTACTATTAAGTACCAAAATGTAATTTTGGTACATTTTCCACTCCATGAATCCTCTAAACATAGGAGAAAGATATTTGGAGCGCTTCATTCTTCCGAAACAAATATCGAAAATGTTTTGGTACTTTTTGAAAATTTGCAGCTGTAAAATCGTACCATAATAAAGTACATATATCTGGAAGTTTGATTGTTAAGGAGGTAAAAGGGGACAAAAAGGGTAAAATCGGTACCCTTATATCTCGCGAACAATAGAATAGATAGAATAAACATTTCAAATATATAAAAATTAAAATAAAAAAATAATTCGATAAGTGCTTGGTACTTTTTTTGATAAGTGTACTTTTAAGGGGTAAAAAACAGGAAAAATTGAATACAGTACTTTTTTCGGCGCATCACGAATCTTCTAAACTGTAGAACATATTAAACAGCGCGTTTTGTTGTGCCACATTTTAAAAAAGACTAGCTAGAAGGGGCAAAATTGTACCCCTTTTTGGTACTTTTTTTGTCAAACTGTGTTTAGTTAATAGAAAAAGTTACTTTTTTAAAAATGTACTTTTTCAGAGAGATATTAAAAAAAAAAGATAATTATTTTAAAACAGTTGGAGAAGGTACTTTTTGAACGTGTTTGTTTTAATTCACAAGTCGCATAAGAGACTCCTATCAAGAGACGAAATAACGGTAAATATAGGGTTATATAATTTCAGTAAAATTTAAAAGTTGTATTTTAGTTTAATGTTGATTTCTTTTCTAGAAAAGAACATTTTTTACACTTTTTACCAGAAGGACGCATCTTTATGTCATTTGAAAATAAAGAATTTTTTAAAAATTAGTCCAACATTCGTTACGAAAAATTGTTTTCATTTTGAAACTCCTCTCAACTGCCGCCTTTAAAAAACGAAGTGAAAAAATGTTGCACGTTTTCCATTAAAGAAAACGCCATTAGACTCTTTAAAATTTCCTATTCATTTCTTTTGTTTAAGAACACCAAAAATGAATTATAAAAAAGACTTGAAATTCTTTTCTTTTCCATCGTTAAATGCTCTTCATGAATATTTAATATGACTCGAATCACTTCCCATGTTACGAGTTGTTAGTGGAGTGAACATGAGAGCCAGATGTTGTTGTTGTGTGTTTACAGTGAATTTTAATTGTCTAGTTTGTTTTAATTCCATCGTGTTTAGAATTGTTGTTGTTGGCTAACATTTTTATGCTCCAAAAGGCGCCGTACATTATTGACCACCACATGCTCATCGTCCTTCTCCTCGTCCTTCTCCTCGTAATCACTAGAGTTGGTACTCTTTTCTTTGGTTACAACAATAAAATTTGCTTGCGATTGTAAACATGAACGAGTTTATTATCACCGTTGTTGCTGCTGTTGTTGCTGTTGCTGTTATTGTGCTGACCACGTATTAAATAAAATAAAAGCAAAAAAGAAAACTGTTGTAAAATGAATTTCCTTGTTTGTTGCTGGTTTAGTTTTGCGGTTTTGTTTTTTGTGTTTTAGTTGGCCAGTCCGCTTGCAATTGAATAAAAATGTATTTGTGCGGTGAATCTGAGGCGGCTGGATTATGTTGTAATTCCGATTGTTGCCTGGACGAAGTCGGCCAAACATTTGCTCTGTTAACCGGTTGTTATGCCACATGAAGGGATTGACTGAAGAAAAAAAAATTCTCTGCGAAATGGCTGTTATCCAGCCGGTCAATCGCCAATAAATTACTTTTCCACCAGCTGCGAGTATGTCGTCGTGTAGCTGCAACCACTGCACTCGTATCTGGTCAATTTGCAGTATTCATGGATTCATTATCTGCTGCCTGCCAACAAAGGCCAGCAGCGCACATGCATAATGCATTCATTAATTGAATGGATGCTTTTTTTTTTAAATATATTTTAACAATTTATTATTTGGCTGTTGGCTGGTGCACAAACTGAAAATCAGTTCAGTTGTGCTTTTGAATACAATTTTTTTTAAAAATATTTTTTGCCAATTTAAATTCAAAGAGGAAAATAATTTTTTTATTAAAAGCTTTTATTAGTTTATTTAATTCAATAGAACTGCTAAACTTATTTGGATTAAGTGGACTTTAAATGCGGGTGAAAGTTATTTTGTTTTGAAATAAATTGCTTTTGTTGGGGGTCAAGTGGAAATTTTTTATAAATTAATTGACACAAAATATCTCAAAGAAATTATAGAAAATTTATTAATTTAATTACTATTGATTTAAGCCACCTTAAAAGTGTTAATAAACAAAAATACTCGGGAGTACTGCCTATGCCGGTGTAGCGGTTTTCGAAAACAGTTGTTCTGCTTTGTTGATTATTTCAAAACAGATGTTTGGAATATTTATCTAGTCTTGCTGAATTAAAAAAACCTTTTCGAGCAATGGGGCTTGAATTTTTTATTCAATTATTTGCTTGAAAAAGAAAACACTTTTTAACCTTTAAAAAGCTGCTGGTCCTTCCTTTGGCTTTTGAACAGCAGCTAACCAGTCTTATTTGATACGAAGAAAAATAAAAAAACATTGTAAATTATATTTAATGAGAAGCAAATAAACATGAGCATTTTATTTATTTTAAACATGAACCGACAGCTGGCATGTTGAACGAAGACCTGATGTATGGAAGGATAAACAAAAAAAAATATATAAAATAATTGGCTTAATGAGGAAGTACTTCGTAAGCAAAATACAAGAAAAAAACATCAACTGTGATAATAATAAACAGAATGTACTTAATTTGAAGCCAAACAGTTCGTAAAATTAAATAATTATCAGGCAAAAGGATTTACCGCGGAAGGATGAGGAGCAAAAGTCCTGAAAAACGAATTACACTTATATAATTTATGCCAACAGCAAGCAAAAGCTTAACAGTACACATTCATATATAACGCCCTTATAGAATTTTCCACTTACATATCGCCACTTGAAATACAAAAGGTCTCAAGTGAAGAAAATTTTAATATACAAATTGAAATTGAAAAAATATTAATTATAATCAAATAAAAATATGTATTTTATAATTTATATTTATTGTCTTATGAAATTTAATTTCAAAGGCTCGAAAAGGGTTTTTTTAAAGCTCAAGGACATGCTAAATATTGTGAAGCACAAGGAAAAGTCAGCATCAGTTTTATATATATAACTTATGCAGAAAAGCAGAACAGCTGTTTTCGAAGGCCACTACACTTTTATCATCAGTACTCTGGTGCAGTTTTGTTTATTATCACTTATTATTTGGTCTGGTTGAATGTGACAACAGTTTCTATTTTCACCAATTTAATTATGAAAAATGATACGAGAATTGTATCAAAAAGATGGTAACACAGTTAAGTCCCGGTGTTGCCTTGTGATTTTTTTGTTCTACGTTTCTTACTTTTTTGGTAAGAGTTCTCTTAAGTGCTTTTGGTTGTTTATTTTTGCCCTTTTATTTAATATATTTTACTTTTATGTGGCCTTCTAGATTCCAGCTGACTATACAAAGTGCGTGTATGTGTATGTACACTATATGCTTTTGGCCTCGATACTTGTTACAATCGATTTATAAAAAAAAAAATGATCCATAAAATCTCTGTTAAACGCAAATATTTTGCCATTCTTTTTTATTACCATCGCATACGCCCCGAAGAACATGCAAAAATAATCCCGGCATATGTGTGATCACAAGCACAAGAAATTAATTTTTGTTTCTTTAGGGTTCTTGTGGCCTTTTCAGGCCAAGATATTAAATAAAATTCGTACCTTCCAGCAGACGTCAATACCGAAACAAACCACAAGTCGTGATCTGCACACACGACACTTGAAAAAGTTATATGACTCGGGGGTAAAATAATATTTAAGTGGCTTTTCGTGCTTCAAATAACAAAACACACACTTTTAATGACACAAATGGAAAAGTGTTGCCAGCATAGTGTGCCGTTCTTAAGTAAAGAAAAAGGTATTCAAGTCTGGAACAGATTTTTCAAGGACATTCTTTTAATGAAGTGAAATAAGAGTGTGGAAATTAGAAGGTTTGAGTTTAAAATTTTTCTTCCTTCTAGATCATATAATGGCGGGCATATTTATGAAATCTTCCCTACGCAGAGGGTTAATTACTGTGGTTTTACCTGCGGTTCTCAAGTGTTTGCATTTCGTACTACGCGTTTTAAAGTCGTCAAACTGTTCTTAATTCCTTGTAAGAATTGTTCGCCGTTCTGCTGCTGAAGTAGCTTTTTTCATATCATTTCTATACATGGCCTGATTTCTTAAGAAACTACTCAGACCTGCACTCCATTAATTTTGAAAGATGTGAATGACGACGTTTGCTCTGGCCGCTCCAGCACATCAACAATCTTGCAACAAGAGCAACTGAATAGAAATTGTTCTCGATAAACGTCGAGTCGTGTTTGCCCAGTTAATGTTACAATGTAATGCCTCAACGGCAACACTGGATTTGTGTGTCATTTTATTTTTTTATTCTTCTAAAAGTATTTAATTGTGCGAGTGTAGGAGTATTCGATGTTTAAATGCATCCTGGCCGTTATTGTTTATATCCAACTTCCACTCCCTCTCTCTCTCTCCCTCTCTTTCCCACTATTTCTTTCTCTTTAAGTCTTAGCGTAGGAAAGCGTTTAAGGAGCTTCACTAAAACTGTTAATTAAATACTTAAGACTTTTGCCAAAATGAACAATGAATAACTTTTCCATTTTATAACGACACATACACGCACGCATACAAACAAACATCTGAACAAATTGTTTTTATTTGAAGGCATTCATTTGGCAGTCAACCGGCGTGTTTGTTTTAATTAAACACACACAAAAAAAGGTAAAACAAATAACAGTAGGAAAAAAACAAATAAAACAGTTAAAAATCTAAAAAAATGTTCGCTTCAGCGAAAGTCAACAAAAAATAAATAAAAAATTTAAAATATTAAAAATACTTTCGTAAAAAACATTGTTCGCAGTGTGACCGTTGAAATTTTTCAAAAAAAGGGAATTGTGGGAATAAAAGGGTAACTCTTCCGTTGGATGTTGGATATGGAGTTGTAAACTCTCGATCTGAAATTTTTTAAATCTGCAAGCACAATATTTTTTTTTAAATACTAAATAAAAATAATATCGAATTTTATAAAAATTAAAATAAAGCATTAAACGCAATAACGACAGCAGACTACAAACTACAATTTGTCAAAAAATAGAATCCATGTGCGTATATACGAATTTACTACCGCAGACAACAGGAATATGGGTTGCTGTCCATGCTGTTTTTGTGGTTGTAGTCAAATTAAAATTAATTTCTATTTTGGTGAGCTACAATGAGTAGTTGCCAGTGCAATATAAACAAATTCAATTATTGTAAACTTGAAAATATACTGTTTTATTATACAAAAGGAAACAACAAACTGTATTTCCAAGCTAATGAAATGATTTATTGTCATATACTGTGGACTTTGAATACATTTTATTGGAATAACTCTATTTAAGAGTATTAAATATATGAAAGCGGCTACACTGGCATTTGAATAGAATTCCACTATAAACAACAACTCATGGTTATTGATTTGGTGGTGTCGTTTTAAAAATAATTCAGTAGCTGACTACGAGGCGACGATTGTAGCCAACGACTTTTGTAATCGGTGTCCGTGTAGTCTGCTGTCGTCATTGTGTTTAAAGCTTAATTTATAAATTCCGCACGTTGGAACTTAAATCTGAATAATAATTCTTGTCTGAGTATTTAATCCTAAAAGTTCGATTTCCTGAGCGAAACATTTTTAGGAATAAAAAGGCTGGAAAATATCGAATTCGAGCTGACTAATAGAAAATCGCGAATTGTATCAGACAATTTGTAGGAAAAAAATTAAATTGTAAACTTCAGTTGTAGCCTTCGTTGGTCTCCAAAGTTTAGTTTTTATATAGAAAAATTAAAAAAAAATTTTACAATAAAAAATCGCCCGCCTTGTAACAAAATGTTTCTCTTTAAAGTTGTCACTTTAAATTGGGCTTGCAAACAGACCCGTTTCAGCTAATTCGCAATTCGAACTTTAACCTTCCAAGAGGGGAAAAAACTATTATATGTCACCTGACTGGTCTATCAAACTGTTTGAGTTCCGAAACTTTTTATAAAAATTATGGCTAAATTTTACATGGAGTTGTTAATGGGGAGGTCGATTGGTATACTGGGAGACAGGCTCTAAACCACACCTTTAAGAACTTGTCCCGCTGTGGTGCCTGTGGAACCACTGCCAGTTAGGGTTTCATAAAAACCGGCAAGAAAAAAACTATTCTAGAGCAGCCTGTCAGAAATAATTTGGAAGCACTTTTCTTCTGGTCTTGCGATATGAAGTTCGCATTTGGTACTATTTCGCATTTCATCAGTCGTAGGAGACACACGTTCAAGACAATTGATGCAATATTTCCCGCAGCGCAGGACAAATGTAATATAACTCGGTAATTACCCGGCTGGAATAAAAGAAGGCTATCCCAGGAAGCACATCTCCATGAAAAAATTACTACTCATTTTTATAATTCCAAGGATTTTGCTGGGATCTGTTAAGTCCCACCAGATTTTAAATTATTCGCTCAAAAAGTGTTACAGAGATTTAAAGTGTGAAATTTAATTTCCTGATTTCGCTATAAAATTGTAGCTGATTTTGTCCCAAAAATTAAAGATACAAACAAGGGAAGAGGATACATTTTGTTCAGCCTCCAGCAGCAAACGAAATATTTATAAATAATTGGCACGCAATAACAGTGAAATGGGTGAGCATGTAAACGAGTACACAAACTGAATAAATTAAAGGATTTACACGGACACAGCCACTCACTCACTCACACAAACACGCAGTTGAGCGCATTTTTACAAACAGCAAAATTGAACATGTTCAAGGTTATTTGCAGGAATCGTGCAGTCAGTAGAAAAGGCTTAAAGTTCTTTTTTTTTAATGCAAAAAAAGGAAAAAGATTAAATAAAAACATAAAAGGCCGAGATAAAAAAAAAAGGATTCCAGGTCTATTGCGGTATTTGAAGTGAAAATTGCATGAGAACAAACCCTGATATTTTTGTATTTGCGCACACACATACGCACACAGCCACACACACACGCATAAATATTAATGTGTTTGCCAGAAAAGTGTACCCAGCGGCAAAACCCAAAAAGGGAAAACGAACGTTTCCTCTACTGAAATTTCTGTAGAAGAAAAAAAAGTTGGGAGTGGAACTCGAGTCTACTGAAAAAACATTTAAACTTTCTAGAGAAAAATGCAACAACTTTTTTGTCCAACATTATTTCCGGCTGGAAATTATCATGAAGGAGGAAAAGATCCCAATCGTTTTCAGATCTCACGGAATTTTCCCTCCATATCCTACGAAAGTGTTGTCAATGTTTAGGGTTTTCTTTTCTATATCCTTTAAATATTTTCAGGACACTTAAGGGATGCCTGTTGAAAATACTTTTAGCTAAAATGATTTTTATTGAATCGAATGAAAGAAAAAAACAGCAGACGCTCGATATACAAAAAATAGGGCCCAAAGCGTCAGAGATTTTCTTCACCACAGTACTTGTGTTTTGGTTCAATATTGTTTTGAGCACATTCGAAAATTTACTTTTAACATTTTAGTTAAGTTTCTTTAAAAAAAGGTGTGGTTTTATTCGAAATCGTGTAAAAATATTTGCACTTAATGGGAAAATAAGAACATGAGTCAATTCAGCTTCTTTGGGCGAGTTCAATGTGACGTATGAGCGACATTATTAATTTCCGAATTTGTATCATGTGGTGCTTCAAACGTAATCACTTCTCCGGCATTATAGGGATATTATGGAAGGACATTTAACGCTCTCAGTTATTCCGATAACACAATATGACAATTTACAACGTGTTATTTGTGTTGTCATTTAGAAATTTACATATAAAATCCCTTAATGTTGGAACATTTGCGAAACTCCGGATGAAAAGTGTGAGAAAGTAATCGAAATCTTTAAAGGATCTTCTGGTGACACAAAAAAGCCTCATCCAACTTCAAGGCTTATTTGTGTTTTATGTTACGACTTTTCCAAAGTAACGTTCCATACATTTGTTATTAACATGACCAGTCTTGCTCAACGCAGAAAACAATTACAATCAACTAGAGTTGTTTTTCGATTGTTTTAACTTGTTTTCAAAATCCTAATTCGAAAAGAATTGTAATATATTTTGGTGGGTAAGTAACGTTCAATACACATATTATGCCATCAATTACCAAAAGTCAGTTCTGGTGCTACTGACTTGCTTTTATCATACCAAAATCCCACTAATAAGCAATTTACGGCTTTTGTCAAAGTAACGTTCAATACTTTTATTATTGATGCCATAATATATGCGCAAAAGATAAGAAATAATTTCAATCCAATAAAGGTTTTTCCATGTTATTAACTTTTTTATTATACTCATTCGAATTTTTTTGAAATATATATTCGGGTGCAAGTAACGTTCAATACACATACTTTGACATAAATAGCTATACGTTATTTATGGTGCTGTTGACTTGCTCTAGTAAAACTTGAATAAAATATTCATTACGAGTTTTGGAAAAGTAACGTTCAATACATGTTTTATTAATACAATTGAATTTCGGCACTCAGAAAAGAATTTGAGTCAAAGAGAGTTCGAATCCTTTTATTTTTATTTGTATAAAATTCGAATTATAGTTTTTCTCAGGGTGACGTTCAACACGTATGTAGTACGTTAGGATCTTCTGGTGCAACAAAAAAGTTTCATCGAACTCGAAGGTTTATTTGTGTTTTTTTCATCTTCACTTTTGAAACCGTAAAATGGATAACCCGTTGCTTTCAAAAGAAGACCTTCGCGAAGGAATTCGCACTTCTTGCTGTTCTCACTGGGCATATTTTATTAAGGATTTTCGTCATTATCCTACGACAATATTAAGAACGTACATAAACAGCGTAAATATGCACATGTGTGAGTATGAGCATATGTGTGTTATTGTGTGTGTGTGTGTGTGGGAATTATTTGTTATGATTTCGTAGCAAATGGGCGTCAAAGTCATTATTTATTTACTGGCTTAAATGCCAGCAACAAAAAAAAAAAAAAAAAAAGAAGTGGAAGAGGCAGAGGAAGCAGATGAAAAGAGTAAATACTTGAAGGTTAAAAGTTGGAGGCGTGAATCAGCCTTTTGACTCCAGCAAAAGAGCAATAAAATGAATGGTCCGAAACAATTCTTCCCATGGGCTTTTATTTGTGTTGGTGGAATTGTTGCTGGTTTCCTTTCGATAAACAAGTTTTTTGCTTCTCTGCTTTCCTCGAATTGTTTGGGCACATTTTGGGGTTGAGATATCAAAAGTGTTTCTCAATAGTTTATTGCCTCGACAAATTGTTTGGAATTTTCTTTTTTGTCAACTTCGTTTTTCTATCTGATGTAAATTGACAAACGACTATGAAAAAGATCAGAATGTCAGTGTGATTTCGTGGATTAAATTTAATGGGTTTTCGACTTGAGCCATAAACAGCAGGAAGAGGTGGGGGAGGCAGGGGGAATATATTATCAGTGATTATAATTAAAATTATGGGGATATAAAAAAGCTGTTGGTGGTGTTTTTTTTTTGTTGTAAATTGTGAAATAACATTTTGTTCGTGATGGTATTAAATTTCCTTTGTGAAGTCTAGCAAAATCAACAAGTCCTTCTGGATTTTCAAATTCAAATACGAGAAATTCAAACAGACGAATGCGGGGTAAAAGTATTTTTGAAATTCTGTTCACGTGTTTCAGCCAACTTTAAAACAAGTCCGGTTTTGCTCGTAGCAAAAAAAACCCTGGAATTAAAGCAGAGTTAAATCATGTTAAACTACGAGCCAAAATATTAGGATGAGCTACTCGTCCTTGCAGCAGGAAAACCTAAAACATGATCTGAAAGAGAATATTTTACAATTATTTCTGATTCGATTTCTGATCTAAATAATTTTGAAGTAATTCAGGAGTTATTCGTGTTGTGTTTTTATGAAATATTTTCTTGTTTTTATTTTATTCGTGAAAAACTATTTAAAAAACCAAAGAAGTTTGTACTCAAATTCCGTAAAAAAGTTATTAAATGTTTTGAGAGAAAGTAACGTTCAATACATATATGGTTTTTGATGCCGGTGGCTTGATTTTATTGTCCTAAAGTTGAAATGAAATTGTTGTTAAAAAATTTGTCAAAGTAACGTTCATTACATGTGTCATTGATAATTTAATATATTCGCATTAGTCAGAATAATTTTAATCAGCGAAAATAATGTTATCAGTTGGTCTAATATTCTAAAAATGTTTTTAAATTATTTTGAGTGAAGGTAACATTCAATACATGTCCTAAGAAGTTGATTGCTAGAAGAAATTCGTGGCGTTGTTGATTTGCTTTTCCAGATCTATAATAAAAATTTAATTCTGAGCTCTGTCCAAGTAACGTTCAATACATTTTGTTATTGGTATCGTAATATGTTAACGAGAGATTCTTTTGGATGGTATTAACTTATACTTATTGTCCTAATTCCAAAAGTCTTTCAATATAGTTCGGCAACGTTCAATACATATGCTATGAAATTAACAGCTAGAACAAATTTATGCTGCTCTTGACTTTCTTTCCAACATCTCTAACAAAAATGGTGTTATAATTTTTCCAAAGTAACGTTCCATACATTTGTTACTAACACGACCAGTCTCGCTCAACACAGAAAATAATTTCAATCTACTAGAGTTGTTTTTCGATGGTCTTAACTTGTTTTCAAAATCTTAATTCGAAAAGAATTGTAATATATTTTGGCGGGTAAGTAACGTTCAATACACATATTATGCCATCAATTACCAGAAGTCAGTTCTGGTGATTTTATCATACCAAAATCCCACTAATAAGCAATTTACGGCTTTTGTTAAAGTAACGTTCAATACATTTATTATTGACACCATAATATATGCTCAAAAGATAAACAAAATTTTAATCAAGTAAAGATTTTTCCATGGTATTAACTTATTTTATTATACTCATTCGAACTTTGTTGAAATATATATTCGGGTGCAAGTAACGTTCAATACACATGCTTTGACATAAATGGCTATACGTTATTTATGGTACTGTTGACTTGCTCTAGTAAAACTTGAATAAAAATTGCGTTATGAGTTTTGTCAAAGTAACGTTCAATACATATTTTATTAATACAATTGAATTTCGGCACTCAGAAAAGAATTTGAGCCAAAAAGAGTTCGAATCCTTTTATTTTTATTAGCATGAAATTGGAATTATAGTTTTTCTCAGGGTAACGTTCAACACGTGTGTAGGACACTACACCATAAAATCAATTGTTAAACATTAGAAATCGGATAGTACGGTCAACGTTATTCCAGAAAGAATTTTGTCTTACGAAACTATGTCGGCACATATTTCTCCCTTTTAAAGGTTTTTAACTTGAACAGGAATTTGCATTTCTGTGTTGGAAAATTTAATTTTTTTTGCTTTAATTCATGAAAATATTTGTAAAAACAAAATGAATTTAATTCTATTTATGAGCTGGTGAAAATATATTTTTACTATTTTCATATTCGAAAAATATTTTATAACAATTTTTAAAGTGGCGGTAACGTTCAATACACTTGCCAGAACTTATATATGAAGGCGGTTGCCATGTTGTTGTTTTTTGAATTTTACAAATAGATTGTGTAATAATTTTGGCTAAAGTAACGTTCAATACGCATGTCATTAATATAATATAATTTCACAACAGAGACAAGAGGTCCTATTAAAGAGAACCAGGAGTCATTTCTGTTGCTGCTTCACTCATTCCAAAGTTCGCAAACATCTTTATAACATTAATTGTTCAGGTAACGTTCAATACATTTTTTTATAAATTTAGAATATTTTAAATATTGAGAAGAAGGCGGCAGTCGATATCGATTGACATTTCCACCGATATCTCATGGGTTTATATGACATCCGATAATTTTTAATTATCAAATTGAGATAAAAGTTTGTTTCCAAAATTGTTAAAAAATCGTTGAAAATTATTTTCAATTAAATTTTAGTTGACAAGTTGACAGTTGCGTTTTTTAATTTATCAACTCGATTGAAAGTTCGTTACAAAAAATGTTTGAAAATTCACTGAATTTATTAATTAAAAATCAATTTTAGCTCTTCTTGTCTATAAAAAGAGACGTTTCATTATGTTAATGGCATTCAAAGTCTCTTAAGGAACTATAAAACTTTGTTTGTGTTTAGCTTAACTCCGTTATAGAAATACAAAACATTTTTAATTACAAGACATGCTTGCGCCTGCCGCGGACATGTCTGTGCAGAGTTGCAGTGGAAATTCAATTAACATTCTTTTCGATGTTGCCATAATTATATTGTCGAGCCATAATGAAGATTAAAGTTGGTTTCCTTTCCTCTCTTTTCCTCTCCTTTTCAAGCCAACGAATGAAATAATTGAAAGAAATACTGCGGAGAAGGCTGCGCCGCGGCGGCACAGTTCATAATCAATTTATTTAGTCTGCACAAATTTAATTACAGAATTATTTCTTCTTCAAGCATTTCAATGTTTACAGAATTATTTGTGTGTGTTTATTTCGAGGTTATTAAGTTAATTAAAGCGCAAAGTTCAACTTTAATTAGGAGTATCGGGGTGTTGCCAAGATACTTTTCATGCAATTGCGTTGGTTTGTTTCTTCAAATATTTTCTGAATTGAGGCCTATTCAGTTGATTTGTTTTGTTCTTTTCCTGCTAAAATGTTTTCTATGGGAATTGAATAAATTCTTGATGACGTGATTAATTATTTTGAATTCAAATTTCTTTTTCCTTTTATCAAGAGTTTTCTTCAATTAGTTCAAGTGCTGCGAGTCATAAATAAAAGCGTTTAATAAATAATATTTTCCCATCAATTATATTGAAATGAAAAACGATCATTAAATATTCAATATTTCTTGCAGCCCCGAAAAGTTTCGTTCAGCCTGTTTTTTTGTGGATTAAAAGTTTAATTTCATTGAAAACATCGGATTTATGTGGCGGCTTAAATTTTGCGTATCAATGCTTGCAAAAGCAAAATTAAACACGCACAAAATGTCCTGCCTTCCCTCCTTCAGTTAATTTACATCGTATCGATAATCTGCTCAGGTGATAAAAACGTTTTTTTCTTGTTGCCCGCTGTTACAATTGAGGTGAATTAATGCGGGAATGAACCGCACAAATTTTAAGAGCAGAAGATGAGCAAAAAAAACCATTTTGATGTCGACATAATTATAAAAATAAAGTCTTTTTTTGCACGTTCTCAAAAAGGACGCTATAAAATATTGAAGGTTTTCTTGTTATTAACGGGGTGGGAAATATTCACAAACTAATTCAAGAAAGAGATTTTCAATTCATTCACAGTTAATATTCCGATAAAAGACCAGTGTGACCAGCTAGAATTTTTATAATTTTAAAGCCATAATTATAAAACAATAATTCAGACTTAAAAATTAAATTTAAAATACAAAACTCCCAAAATTTTTCTCACAGTGCGTTTGAAATAAAAAAATAACTTCTTATTAAATTCAATTAATATTAATACGCCATTGCTCTTAACTTGTTCTGATTCAGAAAGAAATGAAAAAAAAATTATCAGAACAGAGTAGATGTTTTCGAAAGCCGCCACACGTTTTTCGTTAGTAATTAGGTGTTTGTGTTTGCACTTCTTGCACGTTGAAAGTTTTAGTGTGATCACCCTTCAAATGAAACGAGTCTTAAGCTGCAGAACAGTGGAGCAGCAAAATATTTCACCAGAAAATTTGTTGCCAACTTTTAGGAGTTTTTCTAAGGCACATATAAAATATAGATTTTAGAAAAATAGAAATTTTTTGTTCACCAGTTTCATTGATTCAATCATAGAAAAATATTTTTATCAAATGGCACATCCGTGATATTTAAAATATTAAGTCCCCCTATTATGAAAGACGTCAACGACAGCCACAAATGTCTGGCTTGTCTACTCTTTTGCGACAGCAACAATCTCCTTCTCTACTATTTTATGATTTCTTAGCGCTTCATCTGTTGTTGTTCGTGGCTGCATGCCGCATCAATGCATTGACTGGCGTATTGGAATGTGTTGCCATTCTCCAGCGTTAATTGTTTTGCAGAAAATGTGTAATTAAGTGCTGCCTGTTTAACGCCTCCGAGTGTGATAAACTTTAAATGGATGCTGGCAGACACATGGAAGTGCTAATTGATCTAATTACAGCACTTGGCTTCCGTTTCTGTTACTGTTGCCGCTTTCGTTATTCTGCTTATTAATTATGGCACAAATTCTTTTGGATTTATTAAGTGGAATGCAAGTTTGTGGAATGCAAGTTTGTTTGTTATAAATTTATAAATAAATAACTGAAAAGGGATTCTTAGAAATCTGGCGCTGAATTTTGATGATGGTCAAACGTACTTCTGGTTGGTAATATGAGTCCTTTTTGTGATTTTTTGTAGATTATGGGTTAATTAACACACTCACGCACACCAACAGAGGACACGATGCGAATGTAGGTGGTTCACTTAAAGTGGAACAAAAACAACAAACAAAAGAAAAAAAGTAATAAAAAATGTGTTCTTGTTTGAAACTCTTTTTTTCTGCTCTTTTCTTGTGTAATCTGCTACTTTAAATATGGCTACGAGGTGTATTCAAAACATACGGTGAATTCAATGTTCTCGGTTCCTCAGATATAAAAAAAATATAGAAGACCAGACGAGTTATTAAAGGAATTTTAGAAAAAGGACACTAAAAAAGCTGTTCATGTTCAAACTTGTTCTTTTCTATTTTGGCAATCTGCTGCGCTAAATATGCATGCGAGGTCTGTTCTAAAAGTGAGGTTAATTTCTTACATCTCCCAATAATTATGTATTCATTGATTATTTTCTATTTTGTCCCCTTCAAAATAATCCGCTTCAGATGTAAAAAACTTATGCCAGGATATTTTCTAATCACCGCAGCACACTTTTTGCTATGCCCTTCAGCTCTCTCAGCGGTTCGACTTCGAATTTCATCGACTCGATGGTGGCAAAATATCGTTCTTTCATGTGTCTGTTTAATTTTGGGAGCAGGCGAATTTCATAGGAGGCGTGTATACGCTGTTGTTTTTGAGGGAAAAACTAAAAATTAGTTTTTGGTCAAAACTCAGCCGTTCTTGAACAAAATTTGTAGCCCGGAATTAAAAAAAAAAATCATGTGCTGAGTCCGCCGGTGTACTCTCTTCCTGAGCAACTTCGCCAATAATGATTCCATGATTTTACACAAACATTTTTTGAATCTCTCAACCTGTTGCCGCAATTGTTGATGTTTCTTGAAAACTTTTAAACCGTTTCTTGACTCTTGACACGGCCAATATATTAACTGCTTTAAAGCCTGCAATTCCATTTATTGCACAAATAAAACCAATATCTTTGATCTTTATTTTTTTGACAGCAGAAAATCGCTGAATGCGCAAAACACTTCTAAATTTTATGATTCTCGCAAAACAAGCCGAACAACTGCAATTCTTAACATCTATTCGAGACAGTTCTACGAATATAAAAGGCTCAAATCGAATGCAAAGTCACACAAAAGTTTCAAGTTTACCTTAATTTATGAACAGCCCTCGTACGTGCCAACGCCACTTTGTTAAACTGCTTTAATAGTACAGGGAATGCAGCTTAAGCACACACAGTTAAATAGATTTCTTTTGTCAAATCGTGGTAGACAGTAAAGCATCTTTTAGAAGTGGGCGGGGTACGCCCCTTTATTACTCAAAGCCTTATGTATGTACAGATGTTTTCGAAAGCTAATTATTGGCCACTTGGAAACAAAAAGTGGTCTGCAGGTTCGATCACATCCACCAGGCAAAAAGTATTTTGATTTTCCGAACTCGAATCCGAAGTCCGTTCAAAGACAAAATTTAGAGGAATTTCAGAAAACAGTTTTTTATTCTTATTTTTCTGAAAATTTAGCAAAAACTTTTTTATTAAATAAACGAGCAATAGGGACATGCAATTCCAGGACTCAACAGGGATGGTAACTACAAGACACTGCTTTTGTATAAGGAATGGGTGCGGGCCACGCCCACTTTTTTGCAAAGCTTTTGTTGTGTTTGCAAATCATTTGTGCCAAATTTTATTACGATACATTCCCCAAAACTAGATTTTAATTGAGGCCATTTCGAGGGGCAAAAAGTTACACTGTGCGACCGGCACTGTTTTCCATTTTTATTGCGATTTCCCTTAACACATTCTTTTGCCGCACGCTTTTCATTTAACGCTTGTGTGCCTCTTTCTATTTTTCGAAAGAGTGAATTACAATTTTCCTTTCCCGAGAAATCCTTTTTTGCTGCAAAAAATCCTTCTTTCAAGTTTGTCTATTCATTTTTTTTTGTTACTCCTTTTCCGCTTTTCCTAGTGCCTCAATTTTGCTTTGGGTTTGTAAACCACTTTATGGAGCATTTTTTTTTTTGTTGCAAAATTCCAAATGGGTTTTTGTGCTGTTTGTTTTACGCTGCGCATTTTGCCTCCTGCTTTTTGCTGTTGCCTAAAAACATGATCTCATTCCTTAAACTGTCGTTAGTTAATCGGAGAATCAACAATCAACTTGTTAATTGTTTGGCAGCAAACACACCGCCCGCATCTTCTACGCAGTTTTCCGCAAAAAAATATTTGAGGTAAAAAAGAAATTGAGGAAACAAAGAAAAAGGAGTTTTATGGCAAAAAGTTTTAGCGACAAGAGTATAAATGAAATTCGAAATAACAGAATTCGTTTGTGCTGCTCAAAAGAACTTTTTAATTTATCAGTTCTTTTATAAAAGAAAAATTTAAGAAATTTTAATTCTGGAGGTTTTTTTTGTTTCTCAAAAGTAGCGTGTGACGTTTCTGGTGTGTATTTGCCTCGCCAGCCCCAAGCACTTGTCCCAGCAGATTTCGTTAATAAAATTATTTATTTTCTTTACTTGTTTGCAGTAAAAATTTTATTTAAAATTTTGAATGACTTTTGAAAAGTACTTTTTTTATTTTCACATTCTCATTGAAACCATTTTTATTGTCCTGTTTTCTTACTTTTTATCCCTGACCTGCTTAAAATTCAAGTGAATTATAAGATTTTCTTCTGCAAAGTTCGAATAAAAACACACATAATTTTCTTAAAATATTTTAAATTATAATTTTTTTTTCGTACAACATTTTTTTTATTTTGAGAAACTTGGAAAATATTTCATATGTCACAAAGAGTGTGACAAGAAGATGTGAAATATATTTAATAACTGTCTGATCAAAAAGCCCGGGTTAGACATCGCACTCAGTAACGAATTAGTATTGATTTTTTCCGATTTTTTATGGCCAAAAGGTCTAAGCCCCTTATTCATAAAAATTATGAGCGGCTTATAAGAGTGTAATAGATCAAATTTCATATGAAATTTTGTTTTATCACGCTGTTATTAGACTCTCATAATATCTTACGAATAAGTGGCTAAAATTACAAATAGAAAAATTAATTTCCACTTTAGCCCCCGCAAATCCCACTGTGCATTACTTCAATTATTGGAACTAATAAGCCAATGAGTGGAACCACTTCCAGTTAACATGCCAAAAAATTTATTTCGAAATAAACCGATTCTTTGTTGATATACTAAATTGTACAGCCGGACAAATTGTTTCCTTGCAATTTTTGTGGAACTCTGTTTGTCCTTTAAAACTTTAATCCCGTTTTATAACAGTTATTTTGTTTTATTTTAATACTTTCCTCAAAATGTGTTGTCCTTATGAAAATATATGCGAAAAGGAAGCTTTAAAATAATAAATAAAAGAAATAAAAAAATAAAAGCTCTTTTGGCTCCAGTTGACTTTTAACGCGTACGCATTTTCAAAATGAGAACGACCTGCATTAGGAAATCGTCTGCATTAAGACTGAATGTGATGACAATTTGCAACATTTACCAGCATTTCTTATGCACTTAAATATGCTTTTGTGCTGCTTAACGAATGCGTTTGTAACATCCCAGCAAACATATTCTATTAAGTTAATCGGTATAAGTCATTTCGGATATTGCAGAAGTTAATTTATTGAATATATGATTTATTTAACAAATTTTATTGTTAAATGAAATGCTTTTTAAAAACGAAGCGACTTTAAGAAAAAGGGTAACAAAAATTGGAAGTATTTCCCCAGTTTTTTTGCGGGTAGTTCAATTGTTGCTAAAACGGGCTTAGTCTTCGCCCGTTTAAGCAACAATCGAACAATTGTTTTTTTATCTGTCCTGGTTGGAGTATCTCTACATGGCCTAACAAAATAGTTAACCTACAAAATATATAAATATTTCCTAAAGAAAAAGTATTTAAATATAAAATCCCCCATATTATTTTATGTCGTTTGATTTTTCCAACAAAATTTTTCAAATTAATTCTTTGTATGATTAAAATAGTTCGTTTTGCGGGTAATAAAAAATTTCTTATTGTAATTAAGTAAAAACAAGGTCGAATAGAATACAAAAATTAGTTGTAATAAAAAATAATAATATAATAATTTAATATGAAATGACAATATGTCAAAAAATTAGTTTATTAACAATATAATAATTTAAAAAGGCAAACCATCAAAAAATGAAATAGTCTGATATAAAAGTAAAGCAGTCGATTTTTTGTGGTCCACTTCTAAGCGCCTTATTGTCCATTAATTTTTTAAAGTTATACATGAATAGAAAGGTCTTTTGGTGTAGATAACCACAACCTAAAGAAATTTGATAAATTTGAAACAAAAACGGGTTAAAAGAATGTTAGAAAAATGGGTTAAAAAAAATTAGTGATGATTGCAAAAGCATTATTTTTAGCAAATTAAGCGTCATAAATTGTTTTTATTACATAAAAATATTAGTGAAATAATAAGTATTTTGAAAATCCTTAATTTAAGCTACACTAACAATATTTAACTGTTTATAAAATTTTTTTATATAGGGTGTTTTTTTATAGAGTGATACAACTTTCAGATGGCGTCACTGCTTTACTTGAACACCCATTTAATAGCTGATAGTTGCTCTCTGTTTAGTTTGCTTTAACATTTCATTATGGGTCGACTTATACTAGAGAAACGCGTGCAAGTTTTATAAATTTTTAATCAAAATAATGGTTCTGTTCGTCAAACTTATCGTGTACTTCGTCCATTCAAAATTTTATTTTCCGATTAAACCCATTTTTGGTTGAATGGGTACGTAAATAAACAGATTTGTCGCATTTGGAGTGCGGAGAATCCACAAGCCTTTGACGAAGCACCATTACATCCAGAGCAAATTACTGTTTGGTGCGCTTTATGGGCTGGCGGAGTCATTGGCCCATATGCCTTCAAAAACGATGATGGTCAGAATGTTACTGTTTGTGAAACTTGGTGTTTCAGATTGCGCCTTGTACGTGCCAGCCGTGGTGGCCACACGGCCGAAATCATATTTAAACTTTAATGTCATAAAATTTTGTATCCAAAAAAGATCGTTTCATTGATATCAAAAATATTTTACTATGTTTTATTGTGATTTAAACTTGCACCATTCTATAAAAAAACCTCATATTATTATATTTTTTGTTTGTTAATTCTACCATTATATATATATTTTAAAATTTCTTAAACTCCAAATATTTTATTAAAAAAATTAAGCTGACTTATTAATTTTCACGGAAACGATATCGCCGATGCATCATTTTGAGTATCATTATCGTATCAGAAAAAGTGTCAAATCGCTACATTTTTAGTTGGCAGACGACACTTTCCTGCATTTTGCGTATTAAATTTCAAACGAAAACAAAATCCTAAATGAAGTCTTAAAGCCTTTTTTTTATTATTCTCTGTAAAATGATTATGATTTGTAATACACTTTTTGGCGTATTAATAAATCCTTAATAATTATTGATACGCCTGGGTGCCTCCTCATGGCCAGCTCTGCTAAGAAAATAATATATATCTTTTCGATATGTTTAATAAACTCTGCGACAACTTGTGTTTTCTTTCCTTCTGCTACAACTTTCCCTAGAAAACTAAACTCTAGTAAATTATCAACTTAACAAAAGGAAAAGAAGAACATTAAGAATCTCTTCAGAAAAGCCAACCGGAGTAAAAAGAAACATTTAAACTTAAATTATATACCGAAACATGTTTTAACACAAAAATAAAGAAAATAAAAAAATTTTTAAAAGAAACAACAACTAAATGCTGCAGTTACTCCGGCAGTGGAATTGCAACTCAATACAATCCCATGCCCTTCGAAAGGTTCGGTACATAAAGAAAAAAATTCAAAACACAATGGAAAAATATCATATAAAAGAAAAAACAAGGAAAAAAACAAGAAAATAGAGGAGAAAATTACCCAACCGAACGAAACAAAGACGAACACTATATCCGTTTCCTCTTGGACTTGTTTGTCTATATTGCAAACGTACGCGTACTTCAAAACAGTGGGTTGGTTGGAACAAAAAAAGAAGAGAAAAAATTTAGTCTTTAAAGAGAATAAATGGAACCAAGAGAGAGTATATCTTTTCATAGAAATATTTTAAGAAGATTTTTTGTAAATCTAAAAGGGTTTAGTTCGTAACAGGGTAGTTGGTAGAGTCCCAAATAATTATTTGAATTTAAATTTAATTTAATTTCAAATCATTCAAATCAATTTGATTTTCCTTACCAAAACGGCAGTACAGAACAACGTTGCTTTCGAAAGTTGCTACACTCCCATCATCAGTACTCATGCGCATTGTTGCTTATCCGTTACTTGTCAGCTGGCCTGGCTAAAGGTGACAGAAGTTCTTCTTCGGAGATAATAAAAAATATTCTAAATATTCCATTTTTAGTTAAAAAGAATTTGAGTGAAGATAAAATTTAAAAATAAAATTAATTTAAAATTCGTAGTCTAACGATATTCAATTCAGTTATTTGTAAAAATTTCATAAAACAATTTTATACGAGAGAGCCTGATTACTAAAGGCTATTTTGAATACAAATTTAACCCTTTTGGCCACCCTTGAGGTCTTTATTTGCATCTGAAATTTATTACCAGAGAAAAGCTGCGGCCAGTTTTTGCCAGTTTTGTTTTATGGGGAATAAAGGGTGTTTTTTATAGAGTGATACAAGTTTAAATCATAATAAAACATGGTCATATATTTTTCATATCAATGACACGGTATTTATTGGATAGAAAATTTTACGACATTAAAGTTTAAATATAATTTCGGGCATGTGGACGCCACGGCTAGCGCGTACAAGTCGTAATCTGGAACACCAATTTTCACAAACAGTAACATTCTGACCATCGTCGGTTTTGAAGACATCTGGGCCATGACTCCGCCAGCCCATAAAGCGCACCATACAGAATTTTTTGTGGATATCACGGTGTTTCGACAAAAGCTTGTGGATTCTCCGCGCTACAAAGGCGACAATTCTGTTTATTTACGTACCCATCCAACCGAAAATGGGGTTCATCGGAAAAGAAAATTTTGAACGGACGAAGTGCACGATAAGTTTGACCATTATTTTGATTAAAAATTTCCACAATTTGCACGCGTTGCTCTGGTGTAAGTCGACCCATAATGAAATGTCAAAGGAAACTAAACAAAAAGCAACGATCAGCTGTTAAATGGGTGGTCAAATAAAGCAGTGATGCCAACTGAAAGTTGTATCACGCCATAAAAAACACCCTATATATTGAAATTCTATTTTATTTGTTGTTTAATTAAACACCGATCCACTGTGCTGTTGCAACTGAACTGTGGAGTTGCGAACAGAAACGCATTAAAGTTTCTGTTAACAACCACAACAACGGGGAGCAACAAAGCAAAACAATACGAATAAATGAATGAATGAATGACTGAAATCGTTATGGAGAGACGTGCTGCGTTTATTTCTATTTCTTACGAGTGTGTATCTGTGTGTGTGTCTGTGTGTGTGCCTGAAATATATCAGGAGTATGACTGCAAAATAATGAAAAATTCACAAGTTGAAGTATCCAACCTCGTGTTCGTATCGTTGCAACAAGAAAATGTCGTTGTATTTTCATGTTGTCTGCGATGCCAGAAAAAAAATGTTCGTATTTATTTCACTTTATTTTTGTTGTACTACGAAAATGATTTTGTAAATAAATTTCATCCTGCAGACAATTGAAAACACCCGTCACTCGGAGTACTTGTTGAGGTGTTATAATTCGTTATTAATTTTGCTTATTTTCCTTTAACGAATCAATTCTGTGGACTTTCAATAAAACATTTCAATAAAATAAAAGGAGACATTGAAATTTCTTTAAAAATACTTCAGAAATATCTTTGAGAAAGAGAACACTGTAGACGGCCAGCGGCCAAAACCGGTCCATGTACCAACCGAATTTAACGTGGGCTGATGGAAAATCGTTTCTAATAAAAAGAAAGTATATAGAATACGGTTGACCTTGAAGGTGAATTATTTTAACTTTCAAATCAACCGGTTTCCACAAGATAAGGCCGTGATAGATTAAGTTTTCGATTGTAACACAAGAATCGAGGGCACCACTTAATTTTATATATAATTTCGGAGCTAAAAAATTATAAAATTACAAATCCCGTGTTTTGAATTTCTTCATTCACGATAACTCACAAGCGCATTAACCGATTTTGACCCGGTTGAGGCTGAAAGGCGTGGTTTTTAAATGTCTAGAGCTGAATTGATGGAATCGATCGGTGAAAACGTTTAATAGTTTTTCTAAAAAACACTTCGAGAAAGGGTTTTTCAAAGTATTTTTTTTTATTATCTTGAAATTTACCGGCTCGAATCGGTTCGGACTCACAGGAGTTTCAGGTTAAAGACCTTTTTTTAGAACTCTAACGAATTAGTTGGATTCGAATCAACAGTTCACAAGCTAAAAGCGGTTTATATACTTACACACACATACATACACACACACATGCACAAATACATACACTAATACATACACTAATACATACAAACATACATGCACATACATAACACACATTGAGACACCCTATCAAAATTAGTCAGGAACGCTTCCCGTTGCCTCAAAACATCGATATCCGATGAGAACTCAGTTAATGACAACCCCGTTTGTCAAATAACTTCCCTACTTCAAAAAAAGTTTTAAATTATCCTTGGAGGAAGTTAAAAATTAAATAAAAAAAAAGAAAATATTAGAATTTGAGAAGCCTTAAAGTTAGCGCTTTTACTACATCAAAATTCACTTTAAAAAAATTGCGTGCTTTAATTAATTCCATTTTAATTTTTTTTAGTATTTTGGAGTCCTAAATAAACCATTTTAAATTATATAAAAATCGAATCGGTGCATGAGATGGTTTTTGAGATATTGAAAAAATAAACTGAACAAATTAATAGCGTGTTCTTTTCTGAAAAACATGCAACATTTTTTCACTTCTTTTCTAAAGAGTGGCAGTTTGGAGGAGTCTTAAAACCGAAATTACTTTTCGTAAGGGATTTTGATTTAATTTTAAATAAATTGTTTATTTTCAAATAACAGAATGCTGCCATTTTCTATTAAAAAGTGTAAAAAATTTAACATTTTTTTTGTAGAAAAGAAATCAACATAAGTGAGTTCGGGAAAGTTGTGAAATTTTTTAATAAGAAATAAAAAAAAATATATGTTTTGAAAGTGTTAAAGAGATCGAAGAAGAGCATTTGACCTCATGCCATCCAAATCGAAAGGGGTCGTGTGGGATTTGACAGGGATTCACTTAATCGAAAGACTTGCAGGTGCTGCAGCAATAAAATTTTGTTTAAATATTTTACAAAATGCAAAATTAATTATAACTGTTATTTGCGTGTTAATTTTATTAGTTGTTGCTTTTTTTTATTTGTAATTTAAGAATTTGCAAAAAAAGGAAATAAAAATAAAACAAAATGGAATGAAAATTAACTTTCCTTTCACGCTCTCGTTGATGTTTCAGTGACATTCAGATCGAAGAAGATGAAAACAATTCATTTGATAATTTTTCAAATGCAAATGAAATCCCCACAGCAAAATATGCAAATTTTTGCAGTGCACATTTCATTAGGGAGGCTCCAGATGGAGAATTAAATGAAAGTGTGAAATCGCCACTCACTTGAGTCACTTATTTTTTCTTCTAAAAAACTAAACACCAAAAATCGATATATTGTGCTTATAGGATTTGTCTTATAAGCAGCTTATAAGGATGAAAATGTTTTATATAAAATATTTATAAAAAAAGTGGGTAGTCTACAGCTGCTCCTTCTCTTCACTTTGTTGGGATTTTAATTATATTAAATTTGGAATTGATCTTTCACTCTCTCTCTCTCTCTCTCTTTCATTCTGAGTGTCCCTCTCTCTCTATATCCCTCTCTCGCTCTCTCTGTCCCTTATGGGCGAGTGTGAACTGCCCTATTAATTACTTTCGAACAGACACACTTAAACACAATCAACTACTTGTTGTTGCTGTAGCATTGCAGCAGCAGCAATATTTTCTTGTTGTAGTTGAGGGCAAATGAGGAAAAATCATGATACAACTAACAAATTCACAATCAGCCTCCGGCTAAAGCGTCAAATCGTATTTCACTTCGTTTGCATTTGATGTCCTTTTTTGCATCATAATTTTATAGAATCCTTTTCTACTTTTTCCATGCGAAATCACATCAGCACGACTGGCAGCAACATGATGGAGTTGTAAAAGTGTTTTGGGGTTGTTTGTCATGAGTTACACATTCGAGTCACTTAATTTTTATTTGTCTTTTTCGATTTTTTTAAGATAAAACTTTGAATTATTAAAAGTTGGACAAAAATTGTTCAAAAAAGTTACATGTTCTCCAGGGGAAAATAGAAATAGAAAAATAAAAATATCCCAATTGATTTGCGGCTGTTTATTGAGCCTCCAACATATTTTAAATATACAGAAAATTAACGACAACAACAATGACAAATATTTGTATATGAAATGAGCCATATGTTCGTTTACCTCTTCGCCCTCCGCCCCCTCCCATTTACCTTCGCTTCTTCTCCTGGTTTATCTCTGCTGACTGTTTTTTGGCTGGATGTGAAGTTTTTGCTTCAAATGTCCTACGCAATTCCCAAGCGCCCAACAAACATGTTGCGGCATAACGTCACACGCAGTTGAAAACAAAATTTATGGTCTGGAAGTTTGACAGCAAAACCATCAGCGTACAGGCAGGCATAAACTCACGTTCCACATGCTGCTGGTTATTGTGAGTTGACTGAAGAGCGGAATGCAAATAAATTACAGACAAGAAAATTATTATTTGAAATACAATAAAAATTAATTTTAAAAATATGCAAATATTTTGGTGAATTTTTTAAATATATAAAACAAATTGAACTTCATTTTTTCACTTCATTGAAGTTTGTTAATTCAGAAAAGAGACTTGGAAAGATGGGCTGTTTTTCATTTAAAAAATTTTATAAAAATTTTTCGAGATATTCTCAGTATTTTACAGATCAAAAATATTTATTTGCTGCTTGTAATGGGTAATTTTTTAAATGCTTTGATCTTAGAATTTTGCAAAAGTGAATGAAATTTTTATTTAGGACGAGAAATGGGCAAGAGAATGTTGCCCGCATCCACGAGCCTTAATTTCGGTATATTTAAATTTATTTGGTGCATCCCACACGCGCTGCACTGTGCCAAAACTAAAAGAGGAAATTATTTTCTAACAGGAAATTATTTG
This sequence comes from Linnaemya vulpina, assembly GCA_963675445.1. Taxonomy (NCBI): domain Eukaryota; kingdom Metazoa; phylum Arthropoda; class Insecta; order Diptera; family Tachinidae; genus Linnaemya; species Linnaemya vulpina. The sequence continues at coordinate 2,431,036 of OY776280.1, read as the reverse complement.
TTTGGCCTCAATGATGGCAAATTATTAAAATGCACGAAAAAATCCAAAAAATGGTGTTTGTTTCTGCAAAGACAATAAAAACAATAACAACAAGGCATGCATGGCAAGAGCACCCAAGAGAAGAGAACTCGCTACATTGTTTTTGTTTGTTTAAGGCTGTGTTGTTTTTGTATTTTGTTAGTTGTTTATTACAGCGTTTGTGTGCATGTTTCTCAGCATTATTAATGCGTTTTTAGTTGCATATTTTGTGGGGCAAATATTTAGTACCTTTGGAAGCCATCTCATAGCAAAATACAGGGAATGATGGGATGGTGGGATATTTTAGAGTGATTTAAAACATCTCTGAATATTAAAAAAAAATACCTGTTGAGAATATTTTATTATCTTCTTCTTATTCTACGCAATTGGTGTGGTTGTTATTATCTGCTCTTGTTTGAATGCTGACGTTTTTTTTTTCTGGAATAAGTACGTGTTTTTAAGTTTAACAAGAAATTAATTTTAATATAACTTTTGGGAAAAAAGAATCAGCACGAAAATAAAAATTAAAGAGTAAAAAGACAATTCCCAAAAACATGTATTAAAGAAATGAAATTGTTTGCGAAAATTGTAAAACGTCACTTTTAAGACGTTAATAAATTCGAGTGTCAATAGAAAAGGGAAAAGTGGATACAAAAATAGTCACGCATTTCATATCACCGTGGTTTTTTTTCAATGGAAGATCTAGAGAAAAATGAATTTGACTTTATTTTGTATTCTTGTGAGCTAATGAGGCCCAGGGTTGTTGAATTTAGTTATCCAAAACTGTTGCCCGTTGCACGGACCCATTTTTGATACTGAATTTTGGTAGCTTTGGAACAAGTGCAGGCGACATGAACAGAAAATTTTTATTAAATTTGTCGTAACTTTTTTCTAATTGAAATGTTGATATCCAAAAACCCTTTTACTACACACACAGACACACAATGACATGTCAAGCATCCCACGCAATTACATGACTTGTGCACTCATACAATTACATGAAAACAAACACACAAATAAATGTTTTCGTTGCCATGTTTTACAACTCTCGTGTGCATCCCCACCCACACAAACATGTAATTACAATTGCAGACACACTATCACACTCCCATTAACCAACACCTACTCATTCCAGTGGATTAAACTTTTCTCACACGAATCAAAATACCTGACAGCTCTGAGCCCGATTGGTTGTTTGTGGGTAAAATTTTAATCCGAACTCTTGTTTAATGCGTGTGAGCGTAAAATTAAAATTTGAAAGATTCTTTCAAATACTTTTACAAAAAGTCTGCAACACAATTGTGGGGATTTTTAATATATATTTTTTACTTTATGTTTAAATGAAGAATACAAATGGAAAGTAAAAATATATTTTGCGAAAAACATATTCTCTTCGTAAGCCTTTTTACATAAATTTACAATTACTTGGCCGAAGGGAAATTTATGGAAAAATTCTATATGCAAGTGCTCATCCTTGAGCAACAATAATAATATTGGGGTGACATATAAATTTCAGCCGTTGGAAAAAAGGAAAATAATAAAAAAAACAAAATGTGAATTCTGTAGTTTGTGTTCTGCTAAAAACAACAACAATTTAGTCATGCCAGAGTTGCTGGATGTACAAGATTTTGCCCCTGCGAGTTTTATTCTTGTTCCCATTAATTTAGGAACTCCTGCAACAGTTGAGGAGATAAATCGGAATCATTAGGAGGTTTCAATGACATACCAAAACCTGCATTTGAGAACGGCTACGAGACAAGGCTGGCACAAGAGCTCCAGTTTTCATTCTAAAGGGGACCACTTTAAAGAGAACATAATAGAAATAAAAAATAATTTATTTCTTCAGACTAGAATTCGTTATAAAAGAGATACATTTTTTTAAAGTAAAATTCGTCTTAATTTGTTTTTTTTTTTGTAAGAAAAGAGTGCAACAATCCTGTTGCAATTTAAAAGAATCCTTATTTTAACGTGTCCTTTTGCAGATAATATTCTTGAAGGTGTGATAGAGCAAAAACAACTTGATATCATGACTCTGAGGCATTGAATTATAATTTTATGGAACATAAAATCTTCTTCTGTTTGAAGCTGAGGAACAGGCACGAATCCAAACACGTACATGACACTGAATACTGAAGTGCTAATAAAAAGAAACGAAAAATAAATGAAAAAAAAGTAGTTCAAGTCTGTTCATGCATCACAAACAAAATTCATACATCGTACAACGATTTTTTTAACTGCAAATTATGGGCGAATGTGCACAGTTTGTGGAATATCTGCTGCATCAATTCTTTTAAAAATATTAAATTTTTGACAACAAAAATGCAGGAATTTAGATACGCATGCACGAACGCACGATTGTCCTTTCAAAACTTGAATTTTGTGGGGAATTAATAGTAAAAGAATTTATAAAACCATATTATTTTTTTTATAAAATTGGAAATATAAAGCGAAATTAAAGCTCTAATCACCCTGTTTGTGGGCATGCCATTGTGCCCGATTCATGGGCGCTAAATCGCTGTCAGAAACTAAAAAATATCGTCATCATTCACCGAATTGTTGCACAATTTTTGCATTTATTTATTTTCTATTTTTCAAAAATTTGTTTTACCAATTTCGATATTATTTGTTCCTTTAATTTCACGTTTCACGAAGTCACCACAAAAATTAGAATTTTGAGAAATTTAACTCGGAGAAATTTAACCCGGAATTCTACCATAAATTATTTCAAAGTTTGTTTCGAGACGTCTTTGTTAAGTTTTTCTATTTCAAGGCCCACGTGGCTTGACTTATAAATTTTTTTCTTTGGTTTATAACTGGTTAAAAAAATAAATTCTTGAACAAATTTATAAAACGCGTTTAAATCCATTTATTTCTAATTAAATCGACAGTATTAAGCGAATCAAAAGCGATATTGAGCCCCAGTGTTGTATTCATACTCAATGATATACACGGAGAAAATAATACCAGTGTATTTATTCAAGATTTCAAAGCTGTTTAATATCGGGTGTTTTTTATAGAGTGATACAACTTTGAGTTGGGACCACAGCTTTATTTGACCACCCATTTAACAGCTGATAGTTGTTTTTTGTTAAGTTTGCTTTGACATTTCATTATGGGTCGACTTACACCAGAGCAACGCGTGCAAATTGTGGAAATTTTTAATCAAAATAATGGTTCTGTTCGTCAAACTTATCGTGCATTTCGTCCATTCAAAATTTTATTTTCCGATGAAGCCCATTTTTGGTTGAATGGGTACGTAAATAAACAGAATTGTCGCATTTGGAGGGAGGAGAATCCACAAGAAGAAACACCATGACATCCATAGAAAATTACTGTTGGGTGCTCTTTATGGGCTGGCGCATCGTCTTCAAAAACGATGATGGTCTGAATGTTACTGTCAATGGTGAACGGTATAGGAACATGATTCGAAGTTTTTTCATACCTCAATTAGCTGGCATTAATCTTGCTGATATGTGGATCCAACAGGACGGATCCACATGCCATACAGCGGGCGCTGCAATTGATTTACTCAAGGAAACTTTTCACAAAAAATAATTTCACGAAACGGCCCAGTTAATTGGCCCCCAAGATCGTGTGACTTAACCCCATTGGATTATTTTCTTTGGAGTTATGTAAAGTCACTTGTGTACGTCGATAAAACACAAACAATTGAACACCTGGACATCAACATTCGAAGAGTTATCAGCGAGATACGGCCGTAAATGCTGCGAAAAGTTTGTGAAAATTGGTGTTCCAAATTGCGTGTTGTACGCGCCAGCCGTGGCGGCCACATGGCCGAAATCATATTTAAACTTTAATGTCATAAAATTGTCTATCCAATAAAGACCGTTTCATTGATATCAAAAATATATGACCATGTTTTATTACGATTTAAACTTGTATCACTCCACAAAAAACACCCTATAGATATAAATTTATAGGTGTTTTCTCTATGAGAAGAGTTCTTAAAAATGTTTAAATTCAGCTTCTCTCTGTTTGAAATCAAATAATTTATTTTTACTTTAATTATCTTCCGAAAAATCCTCTTGATTATCAATTATCTGAACTTCTATTCCTTTCCAGTCAATTATGTTGAATGGTTAATCGACTTGAGTGCAATACTTTTGTTACAAATTAATTAATTAAAGTTTTTCTTGTATTTAATTATCAATTTTCTAATCAAACTTCTGGCTGATGGCAGAATGCGAGTTTGAAATTCATGTTGTTTGATGCCAATAATTGCTCGTATCTCTTTCTGTGCAAATATTGTTTCGTTTTAATCGAAAACATCGTTTAATTGTTTGAGTTTAATTTATTTTCATTATCTCTCATCATGATTATCTCTTTTTTATTTATGATTTATTTCAAATTAAGCACTTCCAGCTGCTGAACTAATCTCTGGGCTGGTGTGTGTGTGTGTCTAAATTATATGAGAGAGAAAGAGTATGTGCGTGAGTGTGTATGTGTTATTAAAGATTCCTTGTCTCGTTGCTAATAAATCGTAGAAGCAAAAAGTTATGCCCGGGGATTTGTGACGTCTACTGGAACAGTAAAAGTTCTTTTGAGCTTCTGCCAACACCAGCAAAACATGTCTAGGCATATGGCCCTTTTGCATTTCAGCTGGCTATATGAGAGTTTGCTTATTGTTTGTGTCGGTTGTTTGTTTAATATATTACGGTCATGCAAAGTTGCATGCACTACGTGAAAATTCAATTTTCTCTCCTGCCACAAGGCAGGAGTGTGGGTGTGCTGCATACAAATGAAGATGATTAGATGTGGCAGTGTGTGTGTGTGTGTGTGTGTGCGTATCATTATCATCATAATCATCAGGATCTGAAAGCAAATATTGTATTTTGATTGACATAGGAAGCTGTTTGTGTTATTTTGCAAAGAAGATGCCGCAGACAACTGCAATTAAAATGTATTTTCTCTTCAACTGAAATTAGTTTTTACCTCCCAACTCCTGCAACAAATTAATTGTTAATTATAATTTATTAAATTTTTAAATGTATTATTTTCCTATAAAACATTGGCCATGAGCTTCAGGCCTTGTTGTCGTGCTCTGAACAATTAAATTAAAAGCAAAAATCTGCACATTTTTAAATGCCTGTAAAACAATTAATTTTGTTAAATGAAATTTCGTTTAAATAATTCCAAATAATCCTAAACAAATAGGATTGTGTGTGTTTATCAGAAGAAAAATAGAAACTAAATAAATAAATAAAATATTTACAATTTTATTTGCAAACAATTCTGTTTATCTGCTGGCCTATAAATTCTGTCTGACACATGAAAATCTCTCAATTGAAAATGCAAATTTTGCTGTGGGGCTGCCACAAAAGGGAATTGTCCAAATCGGCCTAAACAATTTGCAATTGAGGGAGGAGAAACTACAACAACAATATCTTTTGCGATTAATTTTTTTTCGTTATTTATTAATTTAAAATATTGACAGGCTGGTGACGGGGGTTAATTTTCGAATTTCAGGCAGTTGGAGTTGTAATTGTTTCACTATTTGTGCAATTAATTTGTTTAGCTCTTGCAAAACAAATAGTGTACACCGCCGATTAATCCTAAACTTTTATTCGAATATTCGATTAAAAATAGAAGTGTTGTTGTGAAAAAAGGGGTAGCAGCTTGTTTGTATCCTATATTTTGAGCGCCCGTTGCTTTTCATCACAATAATTTTTATATTTCGATTCATTATTGTTTTAAATTTATTTCAAAATTTAAAGTTTAATTTTTTTGTTAGATTTTCTTAAAAAGCTTTACTTTTTCAAAATTTATACTCAATTTATATTCTATTTTTTGGTTTTAATGTACCTCGAAAGCGTGTAAAAATACTTACACATAATGAGAAGATAAGAACATGAACCACAGCAACACCCTGCAGCGGGTACAACGTGGCGTATGAGTAACATTGTAAATAATATTAAGTATACGCCAGGAAGCGCAACACTTTAACTTGAATTAAAATGAGGCCCATTAGTTTTTAGTGGTAACGTTATTTTGGGCAAATATTTCATAAGTCTGAATGTAATTTGACATTTTCTGTTGCTTTTTAATCCTTTTGAAGGCTTTTCAGGCTCCTTTTCGAGGAAACTTTCAGTTTTATTATGATAAAACTTGATAATGAAAATTTATTTCGTACAAATTGTAGTGAACAGCAACCCCTAATTTCCTTTGAGGGTTTTAGGTAAATATTTGAATACGAGAAGTGGGAAACTTTTTTTAAAAATGTTTGCTTAGTTAATTATAATTGGGAGCAAAATCGCAAGAGAACTTTAGATACAATAAAATAAAAAATACTCTTCCTTTTCTAAGTATTTAAAGCTAAAACCGAAAATAAAACAAACTTTTTCTAATTAATTGTTGTCCTTTAAATATTTCTTTGCAGGAGCAATTTGTGTACTCAAAAACTGATAAATAAACAGAAGTAAAAAATAAAGAAAACAAACGACCTGCTGACAAAGTCACCACAAAATTTATTAAAGCCAAACCAGAGAGTCAACAAAAACTGCAGACTAACAAACTCATGCGAAACCCTTTTCCAAACACAAGAAAGGTAAAACGGATGCTGAGAGAAGGAGACGAGCGGAAGCAAAAACTCAAACGAAACTTAAAATTGTGTCGGTGTTTTTTTTTTCTCATGCTCAATCTTGTGTAACTAAAACGAATATTTGCCAAGTTGTTTGACAACAACTCAATTTGTAAAAGATACAATAAAGAGAACTTCCCGGTAGTTCAAAAAAAAAAAAAAATTAAATACTAAATAAAAATAATAATAAAAAAAACGTAAAAATGAAACTGGAAATCATCCAAAACTCAGTTGATTGATAAACTGGAAAACGTTTAATAAATTTTAAGTGAAAAGTGAATAAAAAAAAAAGTGAAAAGTGTTAAAAAAAACAGACTCTTCCAAGTCATCAACAAACATCAACTCCATCCCATCAAAATGCAGACGAACGTGCAAATCGATTCGAAAAATCTGCGCAACAACGACGACAACTTCCGTTCCCGTGGCCACCACATCACTATCGAGGTAAGTTTTAGTCTCTTAAAACTATCGAAATAAAAAAGAGCTGCTAAATATCCTGTAGGCTGATGTAACGCTGTATCGTCTGTGTGTTGTATCCTTTAAATCCTGCCTATTAACTCTTGGCCTTTTACACTGTTGCGCCTTAAATGTAGCGTGCGTTACAGTATTTTCGTATCATTTAAGTGCCAAAAAGATTAAATATTTTTTTCTACTCCTAAAATTTTGTATCCAACTGAAACTGCTGCCGCAAGTAGAATTTCGATGTTCTAGATTTTTTGTAACTGCCTGCTGGTGTACTCGTATTTGGGGGAAGTGTTTTGTTAATCCTCTTTGCAAAAGGTTTCTCATTTCCAGTGGAATTATTTACTGCCGATGTTGCTATTTTTTTCATTTATTTTTATTTCCTATTTTCTCTTTCGCTTATGTGTGCGTATGTGTGTAATTGCGGCTTTAGAAGTATTAACTTTGTTTAGTCTTGTACTGCTGTTTTTGGCTTTTAGGTGAAACGTCAAAAGTTTGAAATATTTAAAAGAACGGGATTTAAAAAAATTAAAATTTTTCTTAATTAAAGACTTCTCGAGTTAAAAAAGCGTTAAAAAATTTGTTTTAAGTCTCTGTATAAATTAAAATCAAACATTTAGGGCGTATTAGTAGCAGTTGTTTATCAAAAGTCGTATTTATTTAATGCGATAAATTGTTAAGAAGAAAGTAGTTTTTATACTGAAGCTGAATGCATGCAGGTGCATGCACCGTATTATCCCTTTTAACTGGCTGTCGGGTTGAAACAACTGGGATTATTTGATGATATTAACTGTTTATGGATTGACATTTAAAGCCGACTCGAAAACACTTTTCGCCCGCAAAAATATAAATTAAATTTGATTGATACTCTTGAGCCTTAACGTGGCAGCTACCGAGAACTTTCTTTTTATAATTTGATTCGTTTAAATTCATCCAATTATTAAATTATGAACTCAAAAGCGAAAAGTGAAAAATAATTTTCCTTATTCTGTAACTTTTTGTCGACGTCACGTCACGACAATATAAAAAATACAACACTTGTGTACTTGTCTTTACAATTAATAATTGCTAACAGCCTGTAGCTTTAATCAAAAGTGTGTGTAAATCGTTGGGAGTATCTTTGATATTGTCTTGACGTGACGTCAACAAATAGTTACAGAATAAGGGAATTTATTTTTTACTTTTTGCAATATCTGAAAAAAAACTTACCAGTTTCAGGCATGTATTTATTATTAATTAATTTTTGTTTACATAATGTGATAGATTTGAAACTAAATAAAGCGTTTATTGAAAAAGAATCATGCGCCCTCTTGCGTGCTTTTTGAAATTCAAAACTTGACCAAGTGAATTCTTACAGAATAATCAGATATTATTGCGTGTCGAGCCAGTGGAAACTTAGCTGAGGTTTGAATGCCATTCGTGATCAACGTATTATTCTATTGAATGATGGAAGGACTCGTGTGCACAGTTGGGACTAACTCGCCCATCTGCTCCTGTTAAACATGAACCGCAAAGCAATTTAAATGTGTTCGACTATGAGGCTACTGGTATGCAATTTATGACCAGAGATCGGTGTTCAATTTCAATCTCTAACAAATTTCAAAAATTGTAAGCGAACGATGCTCGTAGAGTGCTCCTGCAGTCGTACCACGCCGAGTTCTCAGTCTTGTTCCTTGCCACTGACCTTGAAACGGAGCAAAAAAGCTTGTAAAAGAAGCATCTGTTCTTTATAAAATCAAATGGTGGGTCACCGTCGGCGTCTGTCACTTTCGCATGTGTTTCACTATTTAATAAAACTTATTTTTGTTGCTGCATATTTTGTGGCTGCGTTCAAGATGCCTATTGACGACTTCATGTTCGTCTAATAAAATCTAATTGACTGTGTGTGCGTGAGTGAGTGCGTGCGTGTGTGCGTGCGTGTGTGCGTGCGTGTGTACGTGCTGCTTGAAGACATTCTTTGCGACTCATTTTAATTTGATGCATGACGGAATTCCATATTTCATATTTTATTTCTTCATTAAAATTCACTCATCTGGAGGAGCTGTTCAGGTTTGGCTTGGGTTGGCATTAAACTGGTTTTGCGTCCGGAATTAATTTTGTTTTTAGTGGGATTCTTATTATAATTTTTGTTGCTGCTTTTGTTTTGGTGCAAACAGTTTTATTGCGTCTATGCCGGCTGGACGTTTTCGCTTTGTGGCATCCGCAGCACAAGAGGGGAATGTTGTCTGCCCGCACTCCTTGTCTGTGGTTGTTGCTTTCGCTTCCTTTTCTTTTCATATTCTGTTTGAGTGCTGTTTCCTATTATTTTTTTTTTTCGTGTTAATGTCGAGAAGCTTTTCGTGAAAGTTTTGCTTAAATATTCTTCTGGCTTTCGCTTTGATTCGATGCCGCCTGGCCTAAAATTATATTAAATTGTCATCATCAAATTTAATTTGCTTATGTCTTCTGGTTCTGTGTGTGTGTGTGTGTGTGTCAGTTGTCCAACATTTAATTGAGTTAAGGAATTTATGCCGTTGCGAATATCAAAAGACAAATCCGCCGGTTTCGGTTTTATTATAGAAACACGTCATGAAATACTTCTCCAATTTATTTTTGTTTGTTGGAACAGCGGGTTATCCATTTGTTGGTTCCAAAAGAACTCATTAAGTCGTGATTCCAATGAAAGTATTATTTGATTTTATTGCCTGTGCCTTTGCCATTATGTCTGAAGTATTAATTATATGACCGCCTCTAGATCGGCTGCAGTTTTCGGTGCTCTATTTCGTTCACTTCGGGCAGTATCCCGGTGAGAGTTTGACGAATGTTGGATTTAGGATGATTCACTTAGAAGCGATCGTGGACGCAGGCCCACAAAAAGGTCGAGGGACGCAAAAGATGCCCAATTGAAGTAGAAGAGCTGTAAAATTAAATTTAATTTCTTGGAAACTTCTGATACAAAAAGCGAGCATCAGTAGTGTTTTGACGCTTGTGGCACTATCGTATTATCCTCTTCTCAATTTCTGGGTACTAAAAGTCGTCATAATCACCAGTCAGGGACGGCTAATTGCTGGAGCGCCGTGGAATAGACATATTTGGATTATCTGCCACACTTTTTTTAACAGATTGAAATATATCGCATGCGCTCATTGCGCCGACGCACAGACCAGAGCACATTTTCTTCCTCTTTAATGTTTTTTTAAAATCTTGAGATCTCAATCGCCCGTTAAAACTTGAAAATACCACGAGTGTCAGCAAATTTAAACTGTTTTTATGCATTTTTCGATTCGTGAAAGGCAACTGCAGAATTTCATATCGAATAAAACAGTGAAATTTCGTTTATTCCAGTTCAATAAAGTAATTCTATTAGAATTCAAAGGGGGGGAGGGGGGTTGAGTTTACATGTTTCCCTCCCCTTGTAGTCGCACCTGCCTACTGAGCAAATATTATTTCAGTTCTCTGATATTTAACAACAGACAGTCTTGCCAGACCAACATTTTTGAAACACCAACTGACTTGTTCGCTCTGTACAGTGTGACTCAAAATTAAGCATCCTCTTTTATTTTTTAATTAAAAAAAAAGTAGATTTTGTGTGATAAAAATTTCATTTGAACCATTAAATTTGTTTTTTTTTCAAATGCCCGCCGAGAATGTTGCCACACATTTCATTTTATTTCATCAAATTTTTTCATTCCTGCCGCGTGTTCTTCTTAAGTGCTGCGATTGTGTAAAACTTGCTGGCATAGTAACGTGACTTCAAATAACACCAGACGTCTGGGGAATCTTCCTGCCATGTTCAAGTGGTAGACTACGCGTTACGGAAAAGCGCTGGATTCATAGCATTCAAAGAGGCTACTGCTGGGTATGCAGATCCATCGTGTTGTTGAAACAGCATATTTACCAAGAACCGTTTTCACTTTTCCGCTAGCAAGAAGTCGTTTATCATATCTCTATAGTGTTAGCCAGTGACAGTAATCGTATTCTGGATGACGTCTTAAAAAAAAGGGTTAACTACTCCGCCCGTGAGGGTTTGAATGGATGTAACAACTCTTCGTACATCACAAGGACACTTCCAGCGCCTCAAAAGTAAATGCTTTATAAAAATGCGCCTCGTCTTAAAGTCGTCCTATTCGTTGTTGTGATTGAGAATGTACTTACTGGGGATTCACAAGGGAGCTAACGATAAGCTGTCGTTAACTGATTCAGTTTCCGATTTTTATTTGATTTTGTGTAAATCTTTCACTACAATTCGTTGTGCAGCTCGTCTGATGATGTTCGCGTCATTGATAGACGCGATATCCTGCTATAGAAGGACCAGTTCATTAATGGCCACGGCTTGTGGATCCAATTTGTTCGATTCCAGCAGAAAAGCGGGATATTTAGCGCATTAAAATTGGGGAAGTCTTTAACGACGTCTGGGACCACACACACCGATTATTGGCAAAAAAAAAACCAAAACCATTGATGAATAAAAAGTTACTGTCCCATTTTTAATATTGTCTTGATGTTGACGTCGACAATTACTTACGGAATATAAAAAATTATCTAGAATTTTTTTGACTTAAAAAATGTTTTAATGTTGGCAGATGTCTGCTGTACGAATAAAAAAAGCTTTTGAGATTTCATAGTCCCATTGATTGCTGGGTTGTTGTAAAGCTTTCATTTGCAGAACTCTCTTAAATAGCGGATTTCTGTTTAAGCATTTTAACTCTTGCATTTTAAGAGCGAATTACCCGCTTCAATTAGTTTTAAACCCATTTAAGCTTTTAAGGTGCTCACCAGCATGTAAAAGCAACAGGTAAGCTCTCAGTAACGAACAGCTGTTTTACGAATTTAGCTTTTGAACAATAAATCTGAAAATTCATTCATGGTTGCTGGTATACACACGACAAGGAGAAAGCTTTGCAGTGGTTTTCATTTAAAGAGAGAAAGAGAGAAAGAGAGAGAGAGAGGAAAATAGTAATAAAAGCCCTGCGGCGTTTGTTGAAGGAAAAATGCCGCTTTTTAGCATCTGTTGGAATAAAGGCTTCAGCGTTTACATGTCCTTTATGCAATTTGGTCTTATTTGAAAGCTTTATTGAAAGTGTGTGTGTGTGTGTCAATGTGTGTTTGTGCATTTAAAGCTTTTTCGAAGAATTTTCTCAATGACTTTGGGCACGGTGTTTTTGTAAATTCATCCTTGTAGTTGTGAATGTCATTGTTAATTTTACTACCACGTTTGAAGGTGTGTGTGAGCTTTTTTCTCGTGTGTGTGTGTGTGTGTAGAACGTTTCAGGTTTTCATTACTGGCCGTGTGCCGTTCGTTCAGTCGCAAACATCATTTTGGCGCGTGTTGACATGCTCGAACAACCAACTAAATTTCGCTTATTTTTTACGTTGATTTTTTACTTCAACTTGTGGCCAAAAACAAAAAAATAAAGAACTTGAAAAATCTTTCTCTACACACACGTTTTTAACTCAAATCGCTTGATGTTTTCTGATGAGTTGCTAAAAATAAATATTTCTTGGGAGGAAAAAAGGAGGATGGCGAATGTGTTCGTTTTTTTTTGGAGAAAATGTGCAGCTAAAATTTTGATGTGAAAATTAAAAATATTTTTTAATTGTAAATTTTTGTTGCTGATTTAAGTTGGCCTGCAGAGACTCTGTTTGAACTGTTTAAAGCCTCGAACGAGTGCCGTGTTTTATTTGCATTTACGCCTGGTTTAACCTTATCTGTGTGCCGTTTTCTTGTTGCTGTTGTTGTTGTCGTTTGTTACTCTTATTTACACTCTGAGCTACCGCAATTACTTATCGCCCGCTGCCGCTGCTTGCGGTCCTTTTTTTTTTGAAAAGTTTATCAAGTTTATGGTGTTTGCGGATTACTTGCAAATAAAACAGCAGCGTCAGACACAAAATATGTGTCCTGCCATCAGTTTTATAAAGTGTTAATGTGTGCGGTTTTAAGTGCGAAAGTGGATTGTTCTTTATTTCGTTCTGCCTCCATTCAAATAATGCGTTCGAGTCAACTATAAAATTTATAACAAAGAAAGAAACGTGAACGTGTGTGTGTGTGTGCTGTGACTATTATTGCTGTCATTATTATATTTTTGTACAGCATCCATAACAATAACAATAATAACAATAAAAAAATAAAAAGGATAAAAAGGATATCATTAAAAAACAATAACGTGAAGAGTATGAAAATATTTTACTGTCAGTCAGCCGTAGCAAATCGTTAAGGACTCACTCAACCAACCGTTCACCTTCACACACACTCGCCAACAGGCGTAAAAAATCAGCCACACGTTCGAAAAAATATCCCTAAAAGCAGACTATAGCTGAGACATTTTATGTGGCGTGTAAACAGGAAATGAAATTTAACAATATGTTTCCGTCTTTTTGCTTAATAGAGCCTTCAGCCACTTGACTAAAGAATTTTATATATTTTAGACAAAAAATTCAAAATATAAATAATAAAAGTAAATGTTAGTGTGAGTGTGTGTGTGTAAATTCATTGTTAATTGCTGGTTAATTGTTAATTGTTGTTACAAAACTATAATCAAATTTATTGTTGTTACTATTGTTGTTGCTGTTGTTTATGGAAATAATCCAACATATTGTTTTGCATATCCTACTCACTGTGACATTTTCCATAATGAAATGAAAGCAAAAGTGTCCATAATTTCAAAGAAAGTAAACAAGAAAATTCTAAAAGATAAACTGCTGAAGGCAAAATAAGTTTAATTGAGTTGAAAGTAAATAAAATCAAAAAATTAAGAGAAAAATATAAGCTTTTAAATATACAGAAAAGAAAACATCGCCCTGCCCTGCCCTGCCCCTGTACTTGATTAAAGTTTATAAAAAAATTTAGTTTAATTTCAAAGAATCAATTAAACAACTGAATGAGAATTATAAAACAACTATTAAGTAGATGTAAAACTTAACAACGCACCAAAACAAAAAAAGAAAAATTAATTAAAAAGTAAATCAGTGAATTTTAATCCTAAACAAAATTGAGAAAAATAAATATTTTTTGAGAAATTTTTAAACAATTTGTAGCAGAAAAAAAATCACTTAAATTGTTCACTATTTAAAAAAAATCATTGCAAACACAAATTAATTAATTTCCATTTGAAAACTGCTGATGAAATCAAACGAATATTTCAAACAGCCTACAGGACATTAAAATCCTCCCAACAAAAAAAAAAATTTACAAACAGTGAAAACAAAACCGTAAATTAATTCCGATGAATGGAAAATAAATCAATAAAAATCTATTTTAATAAAAATTCAAACAAAAACAACGCGTTTGTGATAATTTACATAAAAAAATCACTCCACACAAAAAGGTTTTCCACACAAACAATTCAAACGCATAAAGTTATAAATAGTTTCCATCAAAGTGTTTCTGTGTATGTGTGTGTGTGTGTGTGCGTGTGTGTTTTAAGTGTTTTACTTAAAATTTTGTTAAATAACAAGTACATCTTCCCACTTCTACTCGTCTGAAAACGAAAACTTGCCCCACATGGAAAAAGGATTAATTAACTGAACTCACAAGGAGAGCGGTAAATAGTGATTGAATACTACCGTATTCATAAAAAACTAACACAGACTTAAAGAGTGCTTTAAATTAAATTTTGTATAAAAATCATCTTTTAAAGAACACCTCATGTTTACCTTAGTTTTTATGAATACGGCAGTGAGTCATTGAGAATATTTAAGGCCTCATGCACAAAAAAATATTTCAGTCTTATAAGCTGTTTATAAGACACATTTTGTAAAGTAAATTTGTTTTATAAGCAGTTTATAAACCTAAAATGTTTTTTTTTGTGAATGAGACATTTAGTTTTTCGTATAAAATATATTTTTTATATGAAAAATTAAATGTCTCATGCACAAACAAATATTTCATGTTTATAAGCTGTTTATAAGCTGCTTATAAGACACATTTTGTAAAGTAAATTGGCGGTATAAGCAGTTTACAAACCTAAAATATTTTTTTGTGAACGAGACATTTAATTTTTCATATAAAAAATGTTTTGTTTTGGGAATGCGGCTTTTAAAAAAGTTGTCAATATTTTGAACAAAACAGGGAAGTGTTTTTGACACAATTTATAAAATTTTTATTAAAAATTATAAATGAATTTAAATGATTCATAAATTAAAATTCGCACGTTGATATTTATTTGGACTTAAATAAATAAAAATATATAGTTTGACATTCTTAAGGTCGGTTTCTTTTTTTAATATAAAAAAAAAACAATTTCTTAATCTGATCAAGAGAGTAGAGAGAAGCTAATTAATTCAATCGTCCAGGACAGAACACAATAACAGGCTGGTGGAATATATGATCGTTCTGAAAAATTTGCAGCAGAGCAAACCAAATGAAATAAAACAAAATAATGACAAATAATTGACGCTTTTCCAGTGATAACTTAGCATATCGTCGCTTGAAATGCAAAAGGGTCTAACTGAGAAATCACTAAAAATAGACATTTTGAATAGTTGTGATATGAATTAAAAAAAATAACTCACGTTGAACAACAACTCATAGTATTCGATGTATTGCCCGCCTCCATCCCCTCTTCCTTCACCATTTTCTGCTTATCGGTTATCCTGCCTCGTTAATAAACTATGTCTCAAATTCCTTCAGCCCTGTAAAGTAAAAATAACTCACGATTGAATCCGCAAGTCTATTTTAAAGTTTTTGTTTGTTGTGACGTTTTACGTTTTAGGTGGCGATATAATTATATGAGATAATTTTTAGAAATTGTATTTCTTATTCAAACATGTTGCGGCATTTCTATTGGATTTTTTTTCAATACAAATTTTTTCGGAAATAATTAACTCCGCCAGCGACATTCTTCGATGGAGAGAATTTTTACCGCCTGGCCAACCAACGATGGCACTCGATATCGATGTGTCGAAAAAATAAATTTTAGAGAAAATCAATGTTTTATTATTTTTTTATATAATTAAACGGTATCCAGCGTCATCGTGGGCCGGGCTTTGAGTTTCTGAAAAAGAAACTAAAAAATTTTGCGAAATTTTGGAATATTAAAAAACCGAAAACAAATAAAGCGGGGATTTCAAACAACTTTTTTTTATTCGAAAATTTAAACTCAGAAACTCTTCATTTTAGAATCACCGGAAAGTTCTACTGTCGTGTACCGATAGATTCGCTTTGACCAGCTCTTTCAAAACCTTGATCTTAAAAAATACTCTCAACTACAGAGTTATTTTTTTGAGAAAAACTGATGACCAGATGAAACTGTCAGAAAGTGATTTTCATGATGACGTCATACAATAAAAACTCTCCTTAAAAGAGGCTTTTGTTTCTCTCAGAAAGAGTTTAATATTTCAAGGGTATTTTTATTCTTTTTCCTACTAAAATCATATTCATTTCGTTTGTTTTTTTAAATAAAAAATATTTTCATTTTTTCAAATTGCAACTGCTGGGCATTCAGCAAAATGTGACAACTTTTTTGTGTGATATTCAGTTCTTTAAATATTTTTCCACACCCCCTTTTTCGTTAACTTATTCTTTTATCTCAAACAACAATATATTTTTCAATTTGTACCTCAGACGACTTCGTCTTGTGACAGCACGAGTGTCAGTGTGAAATCAATTCCAAAACGCTCGTAACTTTAGCCAACAGTTTTCCTTGTTGTGCCATTAACAAGAATAATTGTAATCCAAGTTCGAGCAGGTCATGTTGCAGCATTTGCAATGACTCAATAACTCTGAAACGATATCCAATTATTATGTTTTTCATACATAATTTTGTACTCCCCACAGAAACGAAAAAATAAAAAATAATAAAAATAAAATAGATTCGTTGCTTGTTGTAGATGGAAGAAAATCGATCGGCAAACTTCAATTCCCAGTCATGCAAGTGAAACTTGACTTTTTGATTTCAACACAAAAACATCCTGTCGAACAAGTGAAATTTTGTATGAAATTGTTTTCATCTTTTTGTAACTGGCAAAACTTGTGCTGGCTACTTGTTTTTGTTGTTGTTGTGGTTATGAGGAGAAATTTCACATCATTTTTCAATGCCAAGAGAATGTTTTTCCATTAATAAAATGTCAGTTTGTATGAGTTTCAGCTTTGGAAATGCGTTGCAGTGCAGGGAAAGACTTTTGAAATCGATACTGATAAAATAAAATAGTCTTGAAGAAAATTCCAAGTCATCATGTGCTAAAGGGCGCCCTACAGAGCCCCGTTTACTGGCAGCGTACGTAAATTAGCCGCCGAAGTAAAGATTTAAGTGGCCACAATGATTTCTCTGCCGTCTCACGTTTTCTTTTCAATTCTATTCGATCGTGTGATTTGACCCGGATGGAATAAATCAACCGATTCATGCATTAAAAGCGGTTATCGATGCGTATTTCGAGTCAACTCGAGAGCACTGACTGATCAGATATATAATTTCGGATTTTTCCAAAATCACTTTTTTCGAATTTGTCTCGTTTATGATATTCCACGACAGGGATGACCGTTTTTAACCCGGTTTGCGGTCAAGAACATGTCAAGAACTGATCGGTCGGTAGAAACTATAGAAAAACTATTCCAAATAACATTTTAAACAATTTTCGGGGTCTCACGAAATTTACTGATCCAGTCCCAGTTCACAGGAAATCTTTGCTTAATAGAACTCTTTGGAATGCCGCCAGTTTAGTTTCAATACGGTCGAGGCTTTCAAAAGTTATAAGCGGATCACATACTTGCGTATACACATCACACACACACACACACATATATATATATATATATATATATATATATATAGACATAGTAACAGGGTCTCAGAATTAGTCAAGGAAGCTTCTTTGGACGTGAAGACCTGAATCTGATCTGAAAGCTCGATTTTTTCAAAACGGAGTAAAACCAATAACTTCCCCGTTTTTAAAAAAATTCTTAGCTGGAAGTTAAAAAAGTAATCGCCTCAAGGACACTGAAAGGCATCCTTTACAAGAGAAAAATACGGTTGAAATGAAATGAGAGTCTATTAGTGGTCGTTTAAACTCGTCCTACTGCCATCTGAAAGACTCCTACTTTCTATAGGTCCGGCATTTAAAGGATGGGTCCTATTCGTGTAGTGCGAAAAGGATCCATCCCTGAAATAACACTCCTAAAAAATATCTCCAAATCGCTAATTTGCCATATAAATTCGTTTGCTTTACAAACAATCTGTCCCACTGTGCATTAAATAAGATACGTTATTAATGTGGCGACATAGTCTTCAAATTGCCTCATGTACTCTCAATAATCGCCCAACTTCCATCTGAAAGACTAAAACTGACCCCTACTTCCTGTAGGTCCGGCATTTAAGGGTTGGATCCTATTCGTGTAGTGCGAAAAGGATCCATCGCTGAAATAACACTCCTAAAAAAATGTCTCCAAATTGTTGAGTTGCCATATAAATTCGTTGGCTTTATAAACAGTCTGTCCCACTGTGCATTACCTAAAGCACGTTATTAATGTATGATATAGTCGGCAAATTGACTCATTTGCTCTCAATGATTTTAACGTGCTGAGGCTCAGGCCTCGCAGCTTCAACAACTCATGATATTGACGTGATTACCCGCCTCCATCCCCTCTTCCTTCCCCATTTTATTACACTCTGATTATCGATTATCCTGCCTCGTTAATAAATTAAGTCTCAAATTCCTTTACGGCCCGCAAAGGTACTGCAGTCATCATCTATCAGCCACATTAAATTTTATAATCCCATTAATTTTTATTATATTTCTAATTTATTTTGTATTTTCTCATTTAAAACGAACAAAACCGCGTTGAATTAAGAAAAAAGAAATCATTTAATTTCCCTTCGCCAGTCGCAAACGAGGTTAAGGGTAAAATATTAACACGAACAAAAGACAACTAATAAATAATGGAGGCCAGAAATCCTTGTGCGGCAGCCACAAGAAAGGAAAAACAAAGAAAACCTGCAGATACTCGTGCAGTGAGCGCAGGGCATTGTAAAGCGGCTGCAGTGTTGTTTCAATGCAGCGGAATTCATTATGAATAAACAACAAGAATCTAGTTGGCAGATTCTTGAAAACTTTATCGAAGTGGATAGACAAGTAAAGTCCGGTTGGGCTAGTGGTTTCGCCAAGTCCCGCCGGCATTAATTTGTGCTGGCAGGCAAAACTCTTTTGGGAATATGCAGCTCTACAATCGTGTGCTCTGCTTCCCTTCTACTGGTTATTCGATCTACTTGTTTCCTTTTTTTTCTGCTTTCATAATTATAATTCACAATTCCTCTCTTAATTTTAATGCCTTCAGGCGAAATCTATTCAAGAGGTATTTTCTAGTTTATTTTTCCATTTTTTCATCTCAAAACGAAAAATACCAGCAGCATGTATTTCTTTCTACTTCTTCTTTTATCGTATTTGGAATGCCTGAAGCTTCTTAAAACAACAACAAAATATCTCTCGAAAGTGCTCAAATAGTGTTCGTCTGTTTAAAGTGTTTGAAAGCAAAACTGGGGAGGGGAAAAGAATCTTGTAGCAGGGCAAAGAGATGGCGGGTGTTTGTAGCAGCGTGTTCGTATTAGCATAAAACGAAATAATGTTTATCAAAGAAATTTGCAAACTAAAAAGGGAAAAGAGAGAGCATGAGAAAGAGAGAGGGAGGGAGGTAGAGAGACTTGTGAAAGTGCCAGCACATTTTTTAAAACTCAAATGCCACAATTTCATAAAAATATTAATAAAAATAAAGCAGCGGTTGTGGGCATCAGCAAAAGAAAAGAAAGAAAAACTGTCGTCTGTACACTCGCACACCATCAAACGAACCCAATCTAACGGATAACAGCGAAAGCAGGAAACGGAAGTTGTGATAATCAACAAGCGGTGGATTTGTGCTTTAAACGCTCTACTTCCCACACGAAAAACACTCGATATTATTTTATGCGGGCCTCTTAGGAGGCCTTAATTTGCATGTTAAGCCACGTTTCCAAAAAAGTCATCGCTTTCGGAATGTTACCTCAAACGAGTTACCAGGCATATCGCAACCTGTTGAGTTGGCAGCATGTTGAGCTTTTATCTGCTGTCCTACTTTTAGCATCGAGATACGCCTTGTTGTATTGGACAAGTACTCAGCTTACGCCATCTGGATGAAACGCCTTTTAAAATTGTTGATGGAAATATCGCTGCCAATTGATTTGGAAACCCTTTCAGGAAGGCAGGAATAAAAATTTTTTTAATTAAAAAAAAAAGTTAGACTAATAAAGGCCCCTTTTCAATTTCCCTTTACCGCTGCCACATGCTTCTCTGTAATACATTTTCAGCCTGCTTCAAGTGTCGTCCTTCTACTGAAGGACGAAACTGATTTGGCAGTCTCTAAATGCGTCAAACAATTCTGATAAAATGTGATTAAGATGCCCCACGATTTGCATTTATTCATAAAGATATTTAATTCTAAGATCCCCAGAATTCCCAAATAAAATTGTAAAAATTTCCATATTGGGATTTTCAATATTTTTACAGGATTTTTCTAACTTTTAAAGCAACTTCAGCCTAATAAAGGCCTTTTTACTTTTTCCCCTTACCGCTGCTACACCTCATTCCTTCATGCACATTCAGCCTGCTTCATGTGTCGTCCTTCTTCCCTGCCACAGCCAGTTTAGGAATTTCCTTCCTTCATTTCTTCCTTCTCTTTATTTTTGCTATTAACACTCATATTTACTTGCAATTGCTTGTTTGACTTTTAAAATTATATATTTTATGTCCACTTCGTTAGTGCTTCGGCGTTCGTTCTTTTGTCGTTGATCTTGTGAGTGGTGGTTGGGCGACTGTGTTGGCGTCTTGTCAACTGGCGGAATCGCAGTCAAGTCTTGTTATTAATAGAGTCGATAATAAACATGTTGAGTTACAACTTTATGAAATTATTTCTCTGAAAGTGGGTCAGCATTTTGTGGGGCGAAACGTTAATTGCATTTTTATTAGGTTTTATTTATTGTGGATTTTCATTTGTGCGAGTGCTTTTGGGTGATAATAAAATTTTTATTTGAAAATATAAACGAATTATAAGTTTTACTACCGCAACCTCTTTTTAATCTTCTTTTGAAACTTTTATTTTGATTACCTTTTAGTTTGTGAGAAGGTTAAAGATTCCCGCACTTAAAAAGTTGCTCAAAGTGTTTGTCGCTCCATTAAACCTTTCCCTTCTACAGCCTCATGACTTAAACTCTTTTTGTGTGGGTTTTCTTTTGGGCTGGCGGATATATGAATTTATTAACTGTTTTAAATTCAACAACCCCAATTAGCGTTAATGCCTCAACCATTCATGATTAACCGAAAACATGCTGTCGACAATGAAAAATTTAATGGCAAAACGTTTGTCTTCTTGTCGTCTTGAGGAAACGGCAGGAAATTTTCTTATTTAACAATTTAATTTCAAGATTTCGTCAGTTATGTCTGGTGGTTCTGCGGTTCACTTTTTGAAAGATGAACTCAAAATGTCGTTTCATTTAATTTCCATTATGATTTTGGATATTTTGTTTTCGCTTGTTTGACTCGCTGGCGTTTGTTTTCATGCATCGTGGTTTTTGGTATGAACTTGTGCTCAGGGCTTTCGGGTTTTGGGTACGTGTGTGCATGTTGTAAAATGCACTGCGGGAAAATTAAAGTTTAATGCAATTCAAACGAAGAGTTTTTGGTATGAAAAAAAGTTTTTGAAACAAAACAGTTGCAATGAAAACTTTTTAATAAATAACAAAGAAACACAATAAAGTTGAAAAGAGGAATTTAACAAACAATTGAAAGAAAAATGACACATGACGAAAATAATCAAACGGCAACACTGGGACTCAATAGGTATTGTCATGGGTTCAATACAACTCTCGTATACTATTTTATAGTATACAGTTTTATTTATAAATAATTTTATAAATAAAACTGTTGTCACTTTTAAATAATCCAACCCAAACGTGCTGCAAAAAAAAACTCATGAACACCGATAATGAAAGTGTAGCGGCTTTCGAAAACAGCACTATTTCCTTTATTAAAATCAATTAAAATTTATGGGCTAATATTCGTAACGTATTATGCGTTCAGAAAGACATGATAAATATTTCAAGGTTTGAGTGAAAGACACTAGCAGAACAGCTGTTTTCGAAGTCCGCCACACTTTCATCACCATTTCTCATGTGTGTTTTCTGCTAATCACCAGATGTTGTAGTTCAATGTGATCACAATTCTTATTTATAAAGATTTTACTATGAAATAGAATTCGAGAAGTGTATCGAACCGATAGTAACACATTTCAAATCCCTGCGTTTGCAACTCAATTCATTTCTTTATGTCCTAATTTTTAAATTTTTGTTTGAAATATTGGCAAGTAGCAGAAATAATAAATAAAAATAAGAAATAATAATAAATTGTTCCTTGGCCGAAGAGCTCGTCAGTGCAATTTGTTAGAGTCGGAATAGAATATTCCAAATTATTACAAAAGGATAAATATTAAAAAGGTTAAAAGAATCAATAAATCGATTTAAAGTGTTTTAGCATCGTTTCGATACACTTCTCGAATTCTATTTCATAGTAAAATCTTTATAAATAAGAATTGTGATCACATTGAACTACGACATCTAGCGATCATCTGGTGATCAGCGGAAAACACACATTGGAAGTGACGATGAAAGTGTGGCGGCCTTCAAAAACAGCTGTTCTGCTAGTGTATTTCGCTTAAACCTTGAAATATTTGTCATGCATTTCTGCACGCAAAATGCGTTACGAGTATTAGCCTTATTAAATAAAATTTAAATTTTCTACAGCGTGTTTTAATGGAGGTATAAAACTTTAGTTTATCAACGCTTTTTTAACAGGCAGTCATTTTGTAAGTCATCAAGTGATTTATGTGTGTCGTTTTGTTGGGCATTTCAACGAGAATGGGCTAACGTCTGCACAACTTTTCCAAATTTTGCAATTTTTTGTTGAATGTCAAAATTCTGTTGGAAATATGTATCGCGCTCTAAATGTCTTTTCAATTTAAAAAACTCATCCCCTATTGAATCCATTTTAAAATTTTATACCTCAATAAAAAACACCCTTTATATAGAAATCAGTACGCGTATTCTATAACCTGCAAGAGGTTTCCAATAACAGAAACAAACATAATTTCACTAAATTTAGAGAACTTCGTTTTAAGACGGGGAAAAAAGAATACGAGAAGTACAACATGTTTACAAGTTTCAGTTAAAACATTTTTTTGCTTTCTGATATTCACGTTAAATAAACCACTGGTGGTGTGCTGGTGTCCCCCTAATATTTTGTTATACTTTTCTTATTGTCGTGTACTGTAAAACACATTTTGAAACTATTTAACTTTTTTTTTTTATAAAAAACATGCACCCCAAATTCGGTCTGTTCCTGCCAGTTATTGCCTGACGTTTAACTCGCGGTCATAATTGTTTACAAATCTCAAACGTTTTTCCATTCAGTTGTTACCTCTTCCATGGATTCTTGGAAGATGTCTGCCGGTTAAAACGTTTGTCTGGCGGTTGCCTGCTGTGAAGGGCAGCAATTTAAAACGATGAATTAGTTGTTGATTTCTTCAAGTGTTAAATTTTTGCAGTTGAATATTTACTTATTTAAGAAGTCATTTAGGAAAAAATAATTCTTGTTTTTTTGTTGTAAATCTAGTGAATGTGAAATATTTTTGTTGAAATGCTGCAGGCCGTAGCCGGCTTAGCTGGTGGCAGACGGTTGGCTGCAACATAATTAAAATATTACAAGCCCGGGGATATGAAATGAATCGCATAACAGTTTCAGTGTCATGTACAAAACAATTTGATGCGAGATGTACGACAAGAGATTGTGGCTGAAGGTCAAGGCCAGAAGTATTTTCGCACACGTGAATTTATTTATAGTCTTCTCTTTCTTTTTTTATAAAAAGTTAAATGAACGTGCGGCTTAAAATAATAAAATTTTAGCTGGAGAATAGATTTTAAATGCATGAAATTAATGGCGGCAATAATTTATAAATTCGCAGTAACGAAATTCGACAGCAGCACTTCAATCACTCAAAATTAATTATTAATTTAATTTTTAATGTACTCGTATTTGAAAAATAGTTGGAAAATGTAATTTAGAATTTGAAGGGGATTAAAACGAGTTAAAAAGTGAATAATTTAATTAAAAATCGATTTGTTGCCATTTTTAATTGGGAAAACTTGTCAAACAAATTTGATTTAATAAATTATTTAGCAAAAAATATTGATGCAAAACTGGTTAAATTTTAAATTAAATAAAAATCTATTAAATTGTCTGCATTTTGAAATAATTTCATTAAATTAACAAACTAAAACTTTCTTTTGCCCAACATATTTAAAATTAATCAAAACTGTTCTGAAATTTTAAAGTCGTTTTTAAAAATTATCAAGTACAAAGAAGTAATAAAATTCTTGTCTTCTCTTTAATAAACAAATTCGTTTAAGCAAAAAGCACACATTCAATATTAAAATAAAAACAAAACGCTTGTAATTTTCAGGTTAGAAAGAAAATTGGCTTTAAGACAAAATATTTTTTGACAATTAAAGTTTTGTTGAGGCCAAAATAAAGCAGAAATATGAGAATTAATAACGAAATATGATATCGGGAAAATGTCTGCACGTCGGCTTGTCTCGGAAAATGTAAGCAGACGTCCGCCATTTACAAAAAAGTTTAATCACTGTTTGCAACACGGTTTCTCTTATCTCATCAAATATTATCTCTCAGAGAGTTAATTATTCTGGTTTTGTTCTCGTAAACCGGACCTGGTCTGTCGGATAATCTCAGAAATCGTCTTTAAATTACCAGATCGAATCGGCCAATTAAAATTGGGTCCCTGCAGCACTTCAGATTATTTCTTTTGAAAAATACTTTGTTTTCGTTCAGTTCATGGTGCATTTTTTACAATTAAATTCCTTTTTTTAAAAGGGAATTGTTTTACAAATAAAATTTCCCAACTTTTTACTAAACAAATTTCAAAAGAAGAGCTCTTAATTGCCTACATTTCATTATTTGACAGGCAATTTACTTCCAAACCTTAAATATGCCCAGCCTGTACAAAAAAGAGATTGTGATGCGGCTTTTGAAAACATAATAATCACTTATTAGCAGAATTTATTCACAATAAAGCAGTGAGATGATATAATATAACCTGATTTAATATCTCTGAAATAGTGGGAAAAATCTTTATAAAATCATAAATTGTTTTGTTTCCGTCGGACTACCCGCAATCATTTACACATTTTCCCCAAAACGTCCCATTGTGCTTCGCTGCAAGAATAGGAGTCAATATGCCACAAATTAAAAATCAATCGGCTTCTGCGATGACGCAAAATCGTTTGCAAATATAAAAAATTGTCTACAGTATTTCGGTTTTAAAAACTGCGTTGAATAGAAATTTTTCTACCAAGAAAATTTGTCTCAAATAAACTTCATCTGTTATTTTATTAATAAATAATTTTATTTAAATTCTTGTTATAATTATTCTTCTATTATAACAAGAATTTACGAGAA
The DNA here is from genome assembly GCA_963675445.1 of Linnaemya vulpina. Classification (NCBI taxonomy): domain Eukaryota; kingdom Metazoa; phylum Arthropoda; class Insecta; order Diptera; family Tachinidae; genus Linnaemya; species Linnaemya vulpina. Next base: position 2,405,493 of record OY776280.1, on the reverse strand, counting down.
AAGACAAGGTCGAATAAAATACAAAAATAATTGTGAAATAATTTTATTAAAAAAAAAAAATATATAAAAACGTCTGCAAAAAATCTTTATGATAAATTTCTCCTATTTAAAACAATTCAATCAAAATAGTTCTCGATGTGGAACTAATTCACTCGTAAACACTTAAATGTCAAAATAAGTTTTTCACACACACCCACACATTTCCATAAATACATGCACATTCTTACCTGGCACAATGGGTCCAGAGACAACCATTTTACGGTTTAATTAAAACTAAAAGAAAAAACCCTGAAAACAAAAATCGTAGACGCCTTGGAATTATTTATTGAAAAGGAAAACTGAAAAATTTGAGAGTTAAAAAATTTGCGCAATTAAATTCTATTTTCCTCAAATAATTTTGCAAAAGTAGAAATTATATATCAAAATATCGGTTTCAACTCGATTCGCTCAGAGAATAAATTTAAATTTTTATATCAAATATATTTTATATTGAGTATATATTTTTTTAAAATTATTTTGACTGTTCCAAAAATTTTACAGCGGCGCGGAACGGTTTAACTTTTATAGTGGAAACCGAAAAAAGTTAAATCTCTCAGATAAAAAGTGATGAATTACAGTCAATTTAGCAAAGATTTTTCATTTTATTTCCAAGATCGAATAAATCTGCCTGACTTAAAAAGAATCATGCTGCGTTTCGGTGCTCTTAAAAAGTCATGCGTGAGTTATTAAAAATATCACGCATAAAAAAAGCGGTTCGTGCATCTGCCAACATTTTATTTCTGTTGCTGTTTGTTGGTCTTATATATCATGTGATTTTACTGCGAATGTGCCAAAGCGGTGATAAGCAATCCGTGAGTCACGCACAAGTCACGCGTGACTTAATCGTGAATGATTTAAAAGAAAATAGTGTGTGCAATTCTTGAAGAAAAATATTAATTTTTAGATAACCCGTATCCAGAATTATTCATTCACTTTCGGGCCATTCAACGGCAGGTAGCATGAGTAAAGGAGTCACGTTTATCATTTAATTAATCGCCCATATTACGAATGACGACGTCACATCAACACTAATAGTCACTTTTGATTTGATTGTCGACAATAATTAATTATTATTAACAGCCTTTTGGTATTCTCTAAGGCGTGTAATATTAATAGAATATGTTACCAGAAGTCAATATCTATTGACAACGACTAGACAAGTAACAATTTTCTGCCGTCGTGTTTATGTGACGTCGACGTCGTCATTCATAATACGGGCGTATCATGTTTATGACTATTGTGGTGTTCAAGATAACCATCGCCAGCCTTTTTTTATATCTCCAAACTTTTGGCGGATCCTGCAGCTTTTCTGAAATATGACGAAGCCGACCATTGTAGTTTTGCAGAAAATTTAAATTTGTTTCGATTTCCCCCCTCCCCCGCATCTTAAAGATTTTGACGGAACTTTCAATATGTTGTACGTTGTACTCACATTAAACTTTGAGAGCCTGACTGTCGTAATTCTGAAAATCTTGCTTTTGGACCCACTGTGCAGGATATTTAAACAAAATTTAAGCCACAACACAACATCAGGGGGTGTGTACAACATTTGAAGAATGGCTGCGACCAAACGTGCATGAAAATGATGTTGGCAACTTGAGTAGTCAGTCAGTCAGTCATTCTCTCAATCACTCATTAAATCATTGTAGCGAGCAAAAGTTGCATCAATACAAGCCACGCTACTCGTGATTGTTAACTTTTTGTGTTGATTGCAGGGAGGGGGCATTTTCAAAAGCGGATTAATTGAAATACAATGATAATGTGGATGTGGATGTGCAGGATGTGAATGCGGTCAAAAGCAAATGAATGGAGGCTACAACTGCCACGAAATGCACATTTTTATGAGCGGAAAAAGGTCCTTCTAAATGAGGACGATAAACAATTTTTTAAATAGTGCTTTGAATGGAAAAATCTTCACATTAAAATGTATGTCACTAATTTCTAGTTTTCTTATTTGGGAAAAAAGTTAAACAAAAATTTACAGGACTAATTTCGAACAAAATTCTTTTAAGCATTCAAATAGTGTGTGTGTTTGTGTGTGTGTGTGTGCATGTGTATGTCCATATAGAGACAGTGTTGATGTTTGACACAGTAAAAAAATAAAAAAATCCAATTACAACTTCACACACATTTTGATTTGAAAAAATATCAAAGAAAATAAATATTTAATTAGATGGAGTGATTCTTTGGAGGGGGGCCTCTTTTATTTCGGATTCTCCCCTTAAATATCTTGAAGTATCGCAATCACTCGTGTATTGTGCTCTTTGACTCACACCAAAACGTGTGAAAATTAATGCTATTGGGAGACTCCTACAAAGGATACAAAAGAGGTCCTTGCAAATCAAATAGTACAAAATTCCTAATCCTGTATCCTGGCACTTTCATTTCTTTTCAAGATTAATCTGACAATCTAAAAAAATAAATAAGAACGTTCTCTTATGGTGTTGCCAATTAAGATGCTGCTGCCAACTGAAGATTTGTAACATGAATTCCTTTTATGTTGCCGCTTTAAAGAAAACTGTATTAAAGCAGTTTTCAGTTACACTTTAACTCAGTGAGAAGTTTTGGAATGGTGGACAGAAATAGTGACACAAAGAAGAGTTGAAATGTTTGGCAAAAATGTTCCGTCAGGATTATTCTATAACCCATCCCTTTTTAAAGTGCTATGAATTGTATTTAGTGCAAAGAAATTTAAGAAAATGTTGCATATTTTTGGGTGGTTAAAGAAAAAACAAGGATTATATATAGACAAATTATGGCCTTTGATATCCATCGAAATTTATATATGAAAAGTATTGAAATTTCGATGGATTTCAAATTGGCTAAATTGGCCTCAAGCCTCTTTCTTTTTGAAGCTCCCAAAAATATGCAGTAGTTTTTAAAGTTCTTTAAATTTATTGGCTTAGTAAAGGATATTCAGCTTTAACGAGTTGCAGAATAGCAGTGCTCTTAGTGTTTTGTATAGAACTGCTAAGCAGGCCGCGTGAATGCGAGTAAAATTTAATGAAAGTGAAAGGATTCGCTTCTACTTTCACTTCACAAAAAACAACTGAGCTGAATTAAATTCCGTAGAAGTTGATTTGATTTCTCTAACAGATTTGGTTGCTGCAAATATTAAATTTTTAAAAAATTCCTGTATTCTGCAGCTTAATTTTCAGTTCCACAAAATAGTATCCTTTCGCTTCCTTGTCGTCAGTGGAGACCTTTTGAATTGCTGCAGTACGACTTTTATTTGTATTCCAAATCGTTATTGTGTTTGACAAGGGTCGGTCATCGTTTCAGCTTTCAAAGTTAAACTTTCCCGTATCATTTTCCCTTCTCAGTTTCACAACAATTTGTTTTGTCATGTTGTCCTGTTGCAAGTTCCGCTTAACAAATCGCTGTGCGATGGACGAGAACAATCTTGCAAGTTCTGTGCTGTTGACAGATCCATTAAAATTTTGTAACAAAAATTTCCCACAGAGTTTCTTTTTTTCTCTTCGTGTGATTTGCCAACAACAAAATTTTACGCACGTGAATTTTGAATCGCATTTTTGGGGTTTGGAATTTTGTAATTTATGTTGTGCACGTTTGAATGGAATTCTTTGGTATTCGAACAATTTGTTGCAGCGATTGTTGTTGTCTCAAATTGCTTGTAATGAGAAACAAGAGATAATTTTGTTGATAATAATTGTGATTTTAAAACTTGTTTTTATTGAATCTAATTTTAAAAATATTAAATTTCTTTCGTGTTAAACTATTTTATAAAAATATTTACCTTCTGTTGTAACGTTGGAGTGCAGTTGGCTGAAGTAATAAACGCTGTAAGCGTCATGAATGTGGAATCGAGTTTTTCATGGGATGTTTGAATGACGACAAAGTAGCGCTCTTGACTGAACATTGCGGTTAGTGATTAAAACTTTCATGTACTAACAAGCGCAGAATATCAGCTGAATGTGCATCCTGTAATTTGTGTGTTTGTATTATCATCAGTTTTCTTATAAACACCATACCTTTTTTTGTGGTACGCTTTGGAATATTTAAAAGAAAAGGATATTGCTAAAATATATATTTATGGAAAGTTTTTTTGACGTAGATATGCAAAACATAATTATTTGCTTACATGACTTGTTTGTTTTTATTATAATCAATCTGATATACTTATATATTTTTGTGGTACATGTTGAAATATATTATGGAATGACACTGTTGTTGAAATATACATAATTAAAAAGCTATTTTGAAGTAGATGCGCACAATATAAATATTTGCTTGTATGGCCTGCAACTTGTGTGTTTGCATTATCATATGTCGGACATATATATCTTTGTGGTACACTTTAAGGTATTTTACTGAATGAGGCCATTGTTGAAATATGCATAATTAAAAAGGTTTCCAGGAGTAGATGCGCACAATATAAATATTTGTTAAATATTTTTTGCATAAAAGATGTAAAAAATTATATAAACTTGCTTGAAGCTCCGCAGCAAACTATTTCCAATTTAGTTTTTTATTCGAACATCGTTGTTATTAAAAATAGCATTTTGCTACTTTTTTCAAGCACTTTTCTTTAAATAAAATCCATTTTACTTTTAAAATTTTTCCAATTGTTGAATAATCCTTGTGAAAAAATAAGGATGTGAATTGTATTTCAGCTTTAATAGGATCTCCTTTGCACACGAGCAACCACCAGTCACAAAATGTAAACAAACGCAAGTGAATTAATAAAAAATTTGTCAAAATTAGCTGCAAAACTTTGCATAGCTTAAGGCGCCAGTCAAAACTTTTTATGAAGCATACAAAACGCAAGCAGTTAATGATGGGTGGGTCATGTCCTGCGTTGCAGTTGGATTGAAATTAATATTGTTATAAATTTTATTTCAAATTAAATTAATACCATTAAAATTGTTATTTGCTGTCACATCACATTTTCACAATTTCATTAAAAATATATTTAATTTCTGGCACCCAAGAGGTGTACGCCATTAATTCATTTCTATATCCCGGGCTCATGTTGCTGCCACAACTAATTATTTTTAATTTTGGCGATTTGTTTTGAGAAAATAATAGCTCGTGCGTGGAAATATTACAGATTTAATTTAAACATTTAAACTGAAAACATTTACATGACACACACACACACTCGCAGGTAGTAAAAGTTCGGAAAATTTTATAATAAAACCCTGAAACTATTTGCTTGTCGTTTTGACTGTGAAATAAAAACCAGCAGATCGGAAAGTTATTTAGGAACAGAAATGGGGGAAATCTGTAAAGAAATAATATATTTTAAAATAATAATGATGTAACTTTTTAGGCGCGAAATTTGCTAAAATTTATTATCAAACTTGTGTAGCAAAAAATTGGTTTCGAAATCAAAAAAAAAGTTTTTGAAACTGTAAATAGAGTCGAAAACTTAGCGATCTTCGTATGTTGCTGATATGGACAACAGACGTGCAGGACATAATTTATTTTGGATCGTTTGGAAAATATCTGAAAGCAGAAATTATATGGACTCTGTTCGAATTTGTTTCAGATCACTTTAATTAAATGCTTCAATTAATAGAACAGATTTACCTGGTCATTTAAATATTTAAAATAGAAACGAGTTTCCAAATTTTGTTTTATTTTTTTGAAAATTATTCGACAGAACGTTATTTAGCGATTTTCAGGCCCAGACAGTAAATTTTAAAGGTGGGGGTCTCAGAAGCCATTAATTTGCAGGTATTTCTATCGATGACGTTTCTACACTGTCCACGACACAAAGAAAAATTAATTATTTATATATTTATAGGGTGTTTTTTTAAATGTGACACAACTTTGAGTTGGCATCACTGCTTTATTTGACCACCCATTTAAAAGCTGATAGTTGCTTTTTGTTAAGTTTGCTTCGCCATTTCATTATGGATCGACCTACACTAGAGCAACGCGTGCAAATTGTGGAAATTTTTAATCAAAATAATGGTTCTGTTCGTCAAACTTATCGTGCACCTCGTCCATTCAAAATTTTATTTTCCGATGAAGCCCATTTTTGGTTGAATGGGTACGCAAATAAACAGAATTGTCGCATTTTGAGGGAGGAGAATCCACAAGCTTTTGTCGAAACACCATGACATCTACAGAAAATTCTGTTTGGTGCGCTTTATGGGCTGGCGGAGTCATTGGCCCAGATGTCTTTAAGAACGATGATGGTCAGAATGTTACTGTTTGTGAAAATTGGTGTTCCAGATTGCGCCTTGTACGCGCCAGCCGTGGCGGCCACATGGCCGAAATCATATTTAAACATTAATGTCGTAAAATTTTCTATCCAATAAAGACCGTTTCATTGATATCAAAAATATATGACCATGTTTTATTATTATTTAAACTTGTATCACTCCATAAAAACACCCTTTATTTCTTACATTCAAGTCAACATTTGAGCCAATTAAATAATTCGTTGCCCCTGAATCCTTCGCAAGACATTAAAATATCATTGAAAGGACTTTCAATCCTAAAAATTTTTCCAACTCCTTCATATCTCTCACTTTTATTGATATATTTTTTATGAATATGATCCCTGTGCTGGCTCGTTTCCTATATGCGCATTAATTGTTATCGTTAAAAAGAAAAAAAAGGGCTTCAAATATATTAAAAATATTTTTATTTTCCTCCCACGTGCCACCACGACGCGTACGAGTAACATGAATTTGAATTCAATATCTTTTAGTACGCCACCTTATTATTTCTCTTTGGAGCGGATTAATTCGTATTATTTTGCTCAAGAAAAAAACAAAAACTAGAAAAGAAAATTAATAGACTGGAAGAAAGATATTAAATCCTTCGAACAGGGGAATAGAATGAAACAAAAAGCTCAAGCGCGTGTGTATTTTTCGAGGCATGTGGTTTCCAAATACAATCAAAATAAGTGAATATTTTTGTTTTGGTTGAATGAAATGGCTGGCAGCAGGAAAAGTTTGTTGACTCAGTAAATTATTAACGACTTGTTTATTATTGCAGGTATTCATTTAATTGTATTATGAGTAGTTGAACGCTAGAAATTTCTGCAGGTTGTTAAGGCTGAATGGTTGAAACAACATTGTTCAACCATTGTTCAAACGAACAACTCCTTAGGAAAGGAGTTGTTCGTTTCTTTCTTGGCATGAGAGATTTTCGAAATGCTATAATTTATATAAAAATATGCGATACATATATTTGTGGTACACTTTTAGGATCGTTCCTATTCTTTAATAAAAATTAAATAATAATGATTTAAAAGGTATTTCTATGAAGATGTGCAGGATATAAGTAGTTTTATAACTTTTAGTAAATTTAACTTTGTCTTACACGTGTAAGTAACTTATCGTCCAGCAACATCAATAAAACAAAAGTATTTTGAAACTAATTTTGTTGCAGACATGCACAGTGCAAATCATCTTACAGATACTTATCTCAGTTGTGGTACCATTTTACTTGTTTCATAGTTCATAAATATTAATGAAAAAATGTTTCTATGCAGACTTGCACAATATAAACAATGCGATCAATAAGTTCACTAATTTTGATGAATTAAATATAATAAAATAAAAGTATTTCTGTGTAGACATGCACAATCATGTAAATACGATTCTTATATTCTTGTGGTACGCTTTTAAGTGTCTCTTCGTTTATCAAAATTGATGAGACAAATTTTATTAGAATGATATTTCTATGCAGATGTGCACAATATAAAAAATCGCACGAAAACGTTCACTAATTTCGATGAATTATATATAATAAATATCCTTAATTATTCTAAGAAATGTTGGGTAAAGGTTCCCTGATGATTAGGCCCAGTGAAATGCGCATAGGAACTAGCTAAAACCCCTCAATTGATCACTTTGATTTTTTTAAAGATAAAATAAAAGTACATCTGTATAGACATGCACAGTCATGTAAATACGATACTTATATTCTTGTGGTGCGCTTTCAAAATTCTTTTAGTCTAGCAACATTGACGAGAAAAATTCTATTAGAAAGATATTTCTATGCAGATGAGCACAAAGTAAATAATTTTATAATTGCGATACATAAATTTTTTCTGGTGCACTTTTAAGTATCTTGTGGCTGAGCAATATGAATGAAACAAAAGCAACTAGAAAGTCGTTTTTATGCAGAAGAACACAACATAAATTGTCTTATAAATACGCCACTTATTTTTATTTTAGTCACTTGATTGTTCACCAAAACTATTGAAATATATGATTTTAATGTTATTTCTATCCAGACATGCACAATATAAATATTCCTGCAAATGCGATACAATTGTGGTACAATTTTAAGTAATTTTACGGGCACCAATCTTGATGAGGCAAATATAATTTAAAAGGTATTTCTGTGCAGGCATGCACAACATGAACAATTTTTAAATTAAACAAACGTTCACTTTTATCGATGAAATAAAAATAATTTAATTAGAAATCCACAATCTTTTAATACAAACTTTTGTGGTACACTTTGAAGTGCTTTAAGATACTCCAGAGTTGGAGACATACAACTTTTTGAAAGGGAACTTTCATGGAGATAATCACAATATAATTAATTTTATCAGTATATATATATATTTTGTGGTACACTTTTAAGTGTTTTAGCAGCCACAAATACTGAAAAAATTTAATTAATTTAAAAGTTTTTTCTATGTAGATGTGCACACTGTAAACAGTTGTTTCTAATATCTTGGCATTAGAATGGTTAGAAGTATTTCGAATTTGCTTGAAAAGCAACAATTCAAAAACTCTAGTTCGTTTTTATTTGTGTACCTCCAAAACTAAACGGGCAACGGCCACTGTAATTTTTTTCTTATTCTGGTAAAAAGAAAACAACTGCTTTTAGATGTTCTTTCAAAATCAGTTGGCCTAATTGACAAAGAGAATCACTTATTTGTACAAAACATCAGTTAGAATATCTTGCCAAAAAGCGGTCTTAGTCCTTGTAAATTGATTGTGTATAAAAGATAAGCGGACATGATTTCCTACAAATTGGTGTCTGATAAGCCTGCCACGCCTTTCCTGTTTGCGTGCAGCACCACGAGACTGTAAACACGTGTAATTTAATTCAATCATTTAGAAAACAACTTCACCAAGTTTTGTCGCAGTCATTAATTAATACCGACAAGTTGTTGGTCAGGCTGTTTGTCACAATGAATGATTAACGATTGATATTCGATTTTATTGCCAGAAAGGAAAGCAGGATTAAAAATTATGTCCTCCCACTGATTTGCCTCCAAATTCAATAGAAATTTAAAAGCGAAAAATGTTTTCGAATTCATCGCAGTCATTTTTAATGCGACCTTAATGACGCTCGTTGGGGCATGCAAATGTTTCCACCAGCATTTAAATAAACACATTTAACTCTTATTTAATCATGTAATTCCGATAAATGCGCACACGTTAATGATGAATTATATAAATTCTCTGCTGATGCTCGTTCGTATCTGCGAGTGCAGCCAAATGAAAATGGAAACAGTAATTCGTTTCATGTTTCCTCAAACGTAATGAAATTGTATCTGCGAACTGCAGCTGCTGAAATATGAATGATTTGAAGTGGAGCAGGAGGATGTGTCCCATGTACGGATTTAAATGTTTCCTAAGTTTTGCAACATTTTCCATTTTAATGCAGTTAAAAAAAGTCGTAGTTTTGGATATTGTTTTTTTTGCTAAAATATTTTTGAACTGCCACAAATTCTTTTGCTACAGAATCAGCCCCACACAAAACAGATTAATGATTTATAAAATCAAAATTTAAAAATATACTTTGAACGGGTTTTGTATTGCGCTTGAATCAGAACGTTTGTTTTTAAATGTTTTTCAAAATAAAAAATTCAAAAAAATTATTTTACGACAGCCCCACTGTCGTAATCACTGATGTCCTTGTATTTATCAATGATTTTGTTTTTGTTGGCTTTAATAACATAAATGAAAAGGATTTTATGTTTTAATATTTCCTCCGTCTCTTTTCACATTCCCTTCTTTTATTTAATGCCACAATATGAAAAGAAACAACAAAAGCAACAACAACAACGTGTACAGATTAAACTTGCTTGTGTCCGAGCTTTTGTTAACTCTTGCAAAACTAATTAATATCTATTGGATTTACAACCTGCATGCAGCTGCATGCATCACATGCATTTAAATAACGATATTAAAAAAGTTAATTAAAATTATGCACTTGAAATTACTTAATAATCGGGTTAATCGTTTTATTTCATGGCTGCAGTGCAGCGTGGCAGCAACGTATTCGATATGGAAAAAATAATCTCTGAAGTTTCAGTAACTTTAAGGACTTGGCGGACAGAAAACTTTTCATATTTTCTTAATGATTTAAATTGATTTTTTTATGTTTCTAAAATAATTTTTCTGGTGTCCTGGGAGCCCCATTTTTATTTCTTTTCCTTTATTAGAAATTTGAAATTTATTTGCTTTATTTTCAATATATTTTAGAATTTTGCTTCGATTTTCCAAAATTTAAATTGTAGCCTTCTTTTCATTTTAATCTTGTGAATTATCAAGTTCCAACTTATCGCAGTTTGTTTTGGTGTAAAAATCCATGCACAGATTTCTTCTTGAATACCTTCAAACCTTCGACATAATCACCCTCTTCATCATCATCATCATCAAGCATGGAGAAAATAATCAAACGGTTCGATAGACTTCTCGAATTCTATTTTATAACAAAATCCGTATGAGCAAAATATGTTATCACATTAAATTAATTCATCCAATAAGTGGTGAAAATAAAAAATAAATTATTGAGTTCTGATTATAAAAGTGTGGTGGATCTTGAAAACAGCAGTTCTGCTCAACTGTGGAAGTTGAATAATCAAATTGATAGTGACTTAGATCAATAACCTTTTCATCATCATCATCATCATCGACATCATCATCACCATCCTTAACATCATCATTATCGTTGTGTTGGAGTTTCGTTATCAGGAATCGGCACAATTTCACGTTTCAACTGAAGAAACTAAAAATTATATTTAAAAGAGTCTAGACTTTATGCAAAATTATAAATTTTTATTAAATTTAAATTTTATACGATAATTGTTCGAAAAGTGTTCTTAATGCAGAATTAAATGACACAAATTTTCAAGTACAAGGCAAAGGCAGCATCAGCTTTATATATTCAACTTACACAGCAGAGCAGAACAGCTGTTTTCGAAAGCCGCTACACCTTCATTATCGATACTCTTGTATTTATTAATACTATTTAGGCGGCCTAGTGGAATGTGATGACAGTTTCTTTTTGTATCAATTTTATTATGAAAACGAGCACGAACACCGTATCCAATTTTTCGCCTTCAACTCAATTATGATTTTTAGGTTAACGCTCGTAGGGTTTTCTTAATATATAAAGACGTAAAAAACAATCCCAGGTACCAGGGCAAAGTCGCTATCAATTTGATTATTCAATTTACACAGTACAGCAGAACAGCTGTTTTCGAAAGCCACTGCACTTTTAGCATCAAAACTCAATATTTTTTTTTGCTTTTCACCACTTATTAGATAACTTCGTTGAATGTGATAAGAATTTTTATTTATACAGATTTTATTATAAAATAGAATTCGAGAAGTGTATCGATTCGATTGATTATTTTCTTCATGCTCTACATTCTGAAGTTTTCGTTCCATATTTTACTTAAGCCAAACTTTGTTGGTTTGAATTTCTTATCTCTTAAGCCATCTATTTTTAATGGGGAAACTGTAGCGGCTTTCGAAAACAGCTGTTCTGCTCTTCTGTTTAATATATGAAATCGATGTTGAATTCCCATGGTACCAACAAATATTTAACGTGTATTTCACAATTAAAAATACGTTGCAAACGTTAGTCCCTAAATCTTGATTGAGTTTAATATAAGAATTTACAAATAAAATCAAAAGTCTTTTAAATAGAACTTCTTTTTTTCAAAGACGAAAGCATAGAACTACTTAATGAATCTTATCGATATCGATTATCGTGTGTTAAAGACCGCATAACAGACATTTCCTTCGTCACTGATTTACAAAAAATTCACTGGCGTTGTAAAAAGAATACAACGGCTTCAGAAAATTCTCTGTCCTTTTTCGTCTGTCCTCTCAACACTATCCCTTCCATTCACTTTTCCGGCTCAATGCATTCCAGCAGAGGACCAGTCACATTCGCTCAGGACCAGTCATATTTAAAAAAACAGGACCTTTTGATAAGTTTTGTAATGAAAATTTACAAAAATAGTTTCGAAAATTCAATTTTTTTTTTGACGTTGAATAGAAAAAAAAAATGTCCCTCTTCTTTGATTGCAGAGTTTTATGTTTTTGTAAAGCAAATCTTTGCTTGTGGAGCGAATGGAAAATTTTCATCATTTCGTCATTGTGTCAGTTACGCTGTTACCTGTCATTAAAAACTCATCGACATGTGTCAAGGGTGTAGTCATATTTCCAATGCAAATAAATTTGCTGCTCCCTCTGCGCTGCTAGAAATTTTGTGAAAAAGCAGAAAAAGCAACACGATTTAAAAATTATATGACAGATTGAATCAGAATTATTTCTCGCCACTTAATTCCAGAACAAGACCAGGGGCATAGCAAAAATTAATAATAAATAAACAAAAATAATATTAAGACAACATTTAAAGTTCTCAGGAAATCATAAAATCAAATGAGCGGTTGCTTCGAATTCCTCGTCGTAAAAAATAAAACTTTCGGAAAATGTAAATGAATTGACAAGCACGACAACAGGTGCGCCCTTAGGAAATGGAGGAGGGAGACCCAAGAAGAAACCTGGGACAGACTTGAAGCCCTCATATCTCAACAGTTTTTGTTTGCTTCATTTTCTAGTTGGCTGTTCATACTTTGGCAGGACTCATGTCCTTCCAATTTTATGTGTTCTCATGTTGTCTGTGGCAGAGTTTGTTGACTGACGCTCCGACTTCGTAATGAGACATACTCGAACACGAGTGTTAATTGACCTCAAAAATTAATAAATAAAATACTTTTATGAACTTCTAAAACAAACACACACTCACTCTCATACACGCAAAGCGAAGGATACTAATAAACGGCAGGGTAAACTATGCGGCGTTATGAAAACTGCTGTAAACTGGGCAATGCCCTCTGATGTAGTTAATTGTGTAAGTGTGTGTGTGTGTGTGGCAATTAGAGGCACATGTTTGAGGTTGGGTGTGGGTTTGTGTGTGTTTGTTTCTTCGAAGGCCTTTTGGGGACAATGATGTTGTCACTGCTCGAAAGGATGGTGTTGCTGAAAAAGGCAGTGGCGGTGATAATGAGTTTATGACTCCTTCCTCTCTCTCTCTCTCTCCCTCCCTCTATCTCTTTCTCTCTATTTAAATTAATAATCCCGCTTGAGGCTTCAAGAGTGCGACGCAACATTAAATACAGCGAGAAGAGCTCCTTGAAAAAAAAAATGATTTTAACGTGCTCATTCACAAACGGCTGTTTTAAAGTTAATTGATGTTTTAAAAGGGCGTTTTTACATAATTTAAAGCCTCTTTAAATTTAATAACAGTTTGTGAATAAAATCGTTTATCTTCAACAAGATTTTATCTGTTTGTTTGACGTTGTGCAGCAGCTGCTGCCGTTGGCCTCAATCAGTAAAAAGCTTTTGGTCCTGGAAGGCAGCAGCATTTAAATTAGTTGTAATCCGATCCTCTGGGTATTTGTGATGTATTTGAAAATCTACTTGAAGCTAAAAAAAATAATGACACGTAATTGTAACCAACAGCTCAATTCGAGTATAACGATAAAGCCATTCTGCTTTTGGCTGAAGTAGTGAAAACAAGACTACGATTCCTCGACTCGGCATTCTGTCATGAGTGTATTGACGAATAAAAAAAAAAAAAAAAACAACAACAAATAATAAGTTTGCTGCCAATGGGCCAAACATAAACGTGGATTTCCGTTGGGGCTGCTGACGATCTGTGCGGGTAAAACATAAATTTTTTTTGCTGGCCCTCTGTTGTGAGGCAAGTGCCTCTTCTTCTGTTTGTTGTTCAGGCCAGGCTTGAAACTTTTAAAATTGAACAATCATTAAAACCAAGAATGCTTTATTTTTATTTATATATTTTAGCAAAATAAAAAACACTGGATTTTATTAAAAAATGTATACACGAATAAAAGTTACAGATTTTAACCTTTTAAAGAGAAAAATAGATATTTTTATAGATATTGAAAAAGATATAGAAAAATATTTTGTGAAGAATGTAGTGAAAATATTTTCGCTTTTAAATTGAAAGTCAGGCTAACATTCGTAACGTCATATTCAGAAGGAGTTTAAAAGGATCGACAAAATCAAGAAAAAAGAGAAAATTAACTGCAATTTAATTATCCAGGATAAACAGCAAAAGGAAAAAGGAAGCTCTCGGAAGTCTCGATGTTCCCATCATCAGTGTTCGTCTGCATGGACACCACTGCTTGTTAAGCCGCCTTCGCATAGGCAAAGAAATAGAGTGTGATTATAGACTTCTTTTACCGCAGTGTTGCATTTGATTGGCTGTTTATTATGAATAGAAAGATATTTTACAAGAAAATAGAACGTGAAAGCGATGTCTTAGGCGACTTCATTCTATGGGATAAAAGTTCCTTTTAATAGAAATTTATCTCATTTTAAGGAAAATATTATTTTTAGTTTTAGAGCCGCCGCCACAGCCAAAATAGAATCCAAAATTAATTTTACAAAGCAACGAGCACCAACTTCAAAGTTGTTCGCGTTGATGATTCGAAAAAGCATTAAAACGGTCCGAAAAGCACAGACTTGATAACACTGGTAAGGACGTTTTGTATCTTTCTGTACATCGCCAACGATTGTGCTGAAAGTACCATCGATTGAGGGCGTGTGTATGCAGAGTAGATGTTGTGCTACAAGTCCCAGCAGTGCCTCCAGTGATCCGTGGTTATGCTTTCTGCAAAAAATAAAAACATATTTTCAGAATTAAAAAATAAACGCAAAAACTTAAAAGCCCTTTTAACTGACGTAATTACGTAATAAACCATCTCTAAGCCAATTTCCTTCCGTACAAACATTCATGCCATTTTCCTTTTCTTCAGTTTACAATTCCTTCATTCTACAGGACTCAAAATAATGCTGCTACTCAAAAGGTCCTAAAAATTCTATTAGCACTGCAATTTCATGTCGGTCTATCACTCGACCATAATCCACTTGAAGCATTAAATGCTTCCAATAATTCAGCTTTTATAGGATTTTGCTCTAGAAGATTTTCCTGAGGTTAAATGAAATAGAAAAAAAAAAGAATATAAAATTCTAAATAATTTCATGTTCTGTTGTCCAACACACACGCAATTATTTGCAAAATATCAACTCTTTCAAGCAGACCGACCGGCAGGCGAGCTAATCAATTTGCAAATTAAAATGACCCCAGAGAAAATGTTCAACAACAAAAGCTCTCGGGCGAACACAAGCAAACATTTTGTTGTCCACATTTTTAAGGATTTCGAAATACAAACTAAACAAAATGTTTGTCAACTTGTTTGTTTATCTGTACGTGAAAGGATTTGAAGCAAATAGAAGCAGAGTTAAGCCCCACAAAAACATTTAAAATCCGTCATCAATGTCAGCCAGTGAGTCGGTCGTTTGGCCAAATCATGTGCTGGAGGGAGGGGCAAAAGGAAGGAGAACATATTTAACGTCGGTTCTAAAACGAGTATTTGAATTTGCATTTGTATTTGTGAGTTCATTCATTTATGAATTCTGGTGTCTAAATATTTGCACTCTTGACAGAACTATTTCATGGATTTATTACCAAAAAGGGAAGGCGGTTGTTGTCAAAATATAAACCCGAAAATATGTTAAATATTTGGGAAAACAGCAGGAATTTAGTTGTACTCTTCTCCACGTTACAAGATACAATAAATTTAAATTCTATTTATGAGTTATTAAAACTTGAAGAGCAAACGAGCGTGGAAGGAATGTCGGCTTCAAAAGCACTTTTAAATTAACAGCGAGTAAATACGAGCACATTGAATTCCATCCAGTTGCCACATCAAAATTTGAGTGCCACTAAATCGTTTAACAATTAATGAAGTGCAAACATTTAAATTTGGAATTTATATGGAGTTCGTAGTGAGTAGAGAAATTCAAGGTAACACGCAGTTGGTGTTACATAAATAGCACCGTTTATTTAAATTATTTAAATTTAATGTTTTAAGATTTCGTCGTGAATATGGAATCAAAGATTTTTGATCGGCAAGAGAGTCAACTTGTATAAATTCTTTAGTACTCAGCAGTACTGATAGCGTTAGAGGAAATAATGTACTCAACAGCTGCTTCTTTCATGGGTGTTTCAGCGCATTCGTCAAAGTAGTGAAATCCGACATATAAATACGCCATCCTTTTTTTGTGGTACACCTTAAGTTATTTTAGCTTCTATTAATATTAATGCATTTCATATATTTAAAAAGGTATTTTTTTGTAGAAATGCCTTCTTAAAATAGTTATTGAAAATTTTCAATACAGCCGATATTTTGGACGTCTTTTTTCATTATTATTTTTATACTTCTGAGTATTGTATAGTGAAATTGTGGTACACTTTAAGGTATTTTAGCTGCCATTAATTTTATATGTTTCAAAAGTTATTTTTATGTAGAAATGCGTGCTAAAAATAGTTATTGTAAATATTGGAATTTACTGAATTTTTTTTTTTATTATTTTTATGCTTCGAAGTATTTTATAGTGAAACTGCCTATTATCAAATTCTGAAGTTAGATGCATTAAATTAATTATTAATTAGTAATTTTATTAATTAAAAATATGGCTGAAATTCAGCTGCTTGTGAAATAAGTTTTTAGAATACTTTTTGAGCAGCAACTTGTAGTTTTTGATTTGAGGAAAAAAGTTTATTGTACACTTGGGCCTCCCACAATAGGCAACTTGGTCAGTCGTAACGTCTTTTTGCAGTGCTTTCTGGGGAAAAGATAAGAAATACAGGTGAAAGGATATCTGGGTCCCGCCATATAATGGATCAGAAATCAATAGTAGGTTTTGGGTTGACCTGCGTGGCGTAACCAGTTTCCTAATACTCGTACTATGGGATCTGGATGAGGTCTGGATGTTGGATGAGGTCTCTTCAGTGAGTCCACGTGGTGGCTGTGGTTTGATACCAAAAGTCGCTGGGAGAGGTGTCAGAGAAGGGTTGATGTTCTGACATATTCATACTATGCTGGGACTTCCACCCAGCTGATGGTGGTCTCTATGGGCTGCTCCGAATCATAAATCATTGCGGAAGTGGTGGTGAGTTGTTGGTGCTAGGAGTGTCAAGAGGGATAAGTTCACCCGGTGTTAAGATCACCGTCAGGTAGGCCATATTGGTAGGTACTGACGTAAATCTTAGACACAATCTGTATATTTGGGCCTTTGCCAGGGTCTTGGACTTGAATATTTAACGTTACAGTGTGGCCTCTAGCGTTGCTGCTTTATACATAAGAACTTCTTAAGAAATGGTCACATTCAGGCAAACATTTGCCCGAAAAAACGTAACCACTAAAAGATAATGAAAATTTATCAATTCAAACACATAATTATTGAAATAAAAAGTTTCCAATCATCTGTTATTTATGAAACTGTTTTACTTAAGAAACACGTATCTGAATCAAAAGACTTTTCTTTAGGGTTTAGTGGTCACGTTTTCTTGTGCAAATGTTTGTCAAGTGTGACCGTAGTTTTAGTTTTGTATTGTTTTTAACAACACTAATAAAAAAAATTATTTTGTTTAATAACGAAAAAATATATTTATTGTCATGTAGTGCAGTGTCTCGTACTAGTGATGGAATACAATCGATATTTTCTAGTATCGATAATTGAGATGTCACTATCGATGTTACCAGCGACTGAATGTTTGGACTTGTATTTCAATTAATTTTTGATGACGATCTTTGTTCATTGTTTTTATCACGTCATATTAATTATATATCTTGAGAGATGGGTGTGTGTGTTTGCAGACGTCGGTTAAATTACCCCCTTTATTCTGTAACTATTTCTCAACTTAAAGATAATCTGCCTGATTACGGTTGGCGTTTTTCGCTTACAAATTCTACAGTTTGTAATAGATTAAAGACTTAAAGCTGAATTTTTCTTTAATCTGTTATAGTTTAACGAATTTGAAGGCGAGAAACGCCAGGCGCAATTAGGCTGAATATAAATAATAGAATATTTCACTACACCTTGTGGACAAGGATTAACTATTTTTGACAGCCAGTGGCTGTTCTTTAAGGCCTGGGATTTAGCGTAAGAAAAGAAGTAGAAAAGTGCTCTATTTTTGTTATTGACTTGGCGTGACGTTAATAAATAGTTACAGAATAAGGGAGTATATTTTCTGGAGTAAAATAAAATGTGTGTCATCTATTCTTCTTTTTATTTTGCATAACGATCTGCTTCATTTGTTGTGTTAATCCAAACACTTCTGTATTCCGAAGGTTTTTACTCGTTAACACACACACACACACACATACACACACACATACACACACACATACACTTCCAGTTAGTTAAATATTTATTTCAACACACAACTTGAAAGTTATAAAACTAAATTGTAATTGAGTTGAGATTTAAACTCACGCATAAATTTGTTCGTTTATTCAACAGCATCAGTCAAGGGGTTTTCATGTTAATCCACTAACGAAATATATAAATTCGCGTCAAGGATAAGGGAAGAGGTGAAGAATAAAGAAAAAAAAATGTGTTAATCACAATTTTAAACAAATTCATAAATAAACTTTGCCCGCATACACCAATATCTCCTCTCAATCTCCTCTTCCATTTCACTCTGTCATTCATCTTCTGAAACGAATTCCACAAGATGTTAATTTATCTGTTTCCCTTTTGATTGTTCTTCATCTTCTTCGCTTTGTTGTTGTTTATGAATGAAAAGTATGAGCGCTTTAAAGTTGTACGTGATGTTTTCATTTGGCTTATCACTAACGGACTGGCCATGGGAGTGACATTATTTGTCCACTATCCAGTCGGCTCGGGGGAGTACGACAAACTCCCATAAATACTGCCTGTCCTCTGCACTCATATTCTTACCTTAACAACTCTTCATTTGCCCCATATGATGTGTTTATGTGTGGCTGTATGTGCGTGTGTACAAACAACTTGTTAGAATGTCACTTCGCTGTCTACCGACTGCAGTTGTTTTTTTGCCGTTTTAATTCTCAATTCAGCTGCACTGCAACCTTGACATAATAAATCTAACATTTTGACAGCATCAGGGTTGACGGAGTAATAAAACGAAATGAAAATGGCACATCCAGTCGCATGCACACACCCACACGCACACACACACATACACATGCACACAGAGACCTACACTTAAACTTGTTTTGAAAGGATGGCTGACGGTGTGCTTGGAAAAGGATGTTAACTGTCGTCTCCTGCAACAATTGACATTGAAATTGTTTTCTTTATTTAGATTTCATTGAAGGGAAAAAATTAAAGTCTCATGAATAATTTGTGTGGATGTGAGGTGCCACAGTACTGTTCTTCAATGCAGAGGGCTTTTACTGAATTAAAGTGTGGTCACACTAGGCAAACATTTGCCCGAAAGGCATAACCACTACTAAACAATAAAGGAAAATATATGGATTAAGAAAAGTGTTTCTTGAATGAAGCAGTTGAATATTCAATTAAAAGTCCTTAGCGTGGAGTCCTTTTTTGTTGGAGACTCCATAATTCAATAATAACTTGTCTGATTGACAATTTTTTTCATTAAAATTTGGTAGTCCCGCTTTTTGGACTAACTCTCTGTAATTTCCTTTTTAGAAAAAGTTAACGTTGAACTTAAATATAATTTTATAGGCTGATTGTTCGAAAAGTGTTTTTTAGTACAGGAAGACATGAAACATATTTGAAAGCACAAGAGAAAGCTAACATAATTTTTTATATATTCAGCTTACACAGCATAGCAGAACAGCTGTTTTCAAAAGCCGCTATACTTTCATTATCAATGCTCTTGTGTGATTTTATTAACTAACACTATTTAGGCGGCCGAGTGGAATGTGATGACAGTTTCTTTTTGTTTCAATTCTATTATGAAAACGCGCACGAAGACTGTATCCAATTTTTACCCTGAATTCAATTGAAATTTGTAGGCTAACACTCGTAAGGTCTTCTTAATATAGAAAGACGTGAAAAACAATTCCAGGTACAAGACAAAGTCACTATCAATTTAATTACTCAAGTCACATAATAGAGCAGAACAGCTGTTTTCGAAAGCCACCACACTTTAATCATTAGAACTCAATAATTTTTTTTTGCTTTTCACTACTTATTAGATGAGTTAGTTAAATGTGATAACAATTTCTGTTTAGACAGATTTTTTTATAAAATAGAACTCGAGAAGTGTTTCGAACCGATACAAGTCCAGGTGTTGCCGTTTGATTATTTCTCTTTGTGGCCTATATGCTGAATATTTTGTTCCATGTTTATGTTTTTAATTAAGAATCTAATTTTGAAATTGTAAGTGTTTAATCTGTATAATCTTCTGATTAAATGTTAGTCTTCTGACTTGGCTAAAAGCTGGACAGTAGCACAAGTAGTGCCCCAGTGTTTTGGCCTCTTCCTGACAGGCCCTAGATGTTATATTGGCAACGATTCGTGCCAGGTGATTCCTTAACTCCGTATGTCCTGTTATTAAATGAAGCAGTCTCCGTAGTGCTGACCTACTCAATGTTAGGACTCCTTTGTCCTATTAACATCTGGGTCCCCCCATAGAATTCTAGTCACCCTGCCAATCTCTTGTATGAAACTCTATGGCCCATTGCTTAAGTTCGTTTTCAAAAACCTGAAATGGCTTTGGATTATCTAGTGTGATGTTTGCCATTAATTCTCCCATCTTTGCTAGCCTATCTGCCTCAGTATTTCCAGGTATTCCCTGATGTCTTGGAATCCATATTATCTCTATGCTTCCACTGTGCGTGTATGAGTTAATCTCATCCTTGCATTGTAGTGCACACCGAGATTGAACCGTATGATTCATTATGAAAGACACGGCTTTTAATAGTAACAAGAAAATCCATATGCAAAGAATTTTATCTCTCTCTCTCTCTCTCTCTCTCTCTCTTTCGGTAAATTTAATGATTGCTGCGACACTAATTACAAATCTGGACGGAGACTATCTGTGAGATGTGCGATACTTTGCGAGCACGGCGGTCTTAACTTCTTCAAATTCCATTTATTTGGTTTATAATTTTTATATGAATGAAATGTTCGTACTGAAAGGACCGCTACTCTAATATTTAACGCGAAAAACTGTTTATTTTAAAGATATTTTTGACAATTTGTCTTTAAGAATTATAAAAAAATTGTAATTTTACTTTTGCTATAACTTTCCCTGACAGGGTTGTACTACCACTCCTGTACGAATACGGATGACATGATTGTCGCAAATAAGTTCTCTGGGGATTTGGAATTATTTGCAGTATTAAAATATTTGTGTGGCTTCAAAAATGTGTGTTTAAGCAAATAAAAAGTTTTTCTTTGAGAAATAAAATATTTAAATATTAAAAATAGGAAAAGCCATTAAAAGTTTAAAAACAAAAAGTTAATAAATACAAGCGAATGCGAAAAATACTGTTGCAGACATATTTTTGTGTACGAATTCAATTTCTTTAGGATGGCCCCCCGCATCGCAGCCAGGTTAGACAGAAATAAAAGATTGATTCCAGAAACTCATTTCATATACGCCAGGAGCGTCAGGTAGTCGAAATTCTATTACCTTAAATACACTTACAAAGGGGATTGTGATAAAGCCATTTATTCCGTAGTTGTTGTTGCTGTTTTGCAGACAAATCTTAAACACTATTTGAATACTTTAAGAAATTAAAAATAGCAAAAAAAATTTTATATGCTGCACATGGGCACAGCTAGACCTTTCGCTCAATTAATAATTTCATTAAAATGGTGGACAACAAAATGTTTGAAAGTGTACCACGAAAAATCGGTTGCAAATTTACATGTGAAATAAATGTTTTTTCACTAACAATTTTATAGGTTACGGTTAGTTGATGGCATGAGGCTCACACTTATGTAAGGGAATTTCTGTTATCCAGGTCTGTTATCGAGGCCCCGCCCTCCCAGGAAGTCAATATAATTTATTATCCTCAAAAAATTCGAGTGGAGGAAAAGGTACTTCCATCGTCTGCAGTTTCATAAGTAGTTTGCTTGTCAGCACTTCTCAGGCGAAGACAACTTTTATTTATACAGTTTTTATGTGTTTTTTCTGAAAGTCTTATTTTCAATATTGACTGATTACAAAATTCTGCTTCCTGTATAATTTTAAAGTCTGGGAATAATTTTTTTTTAAATTCGTTTCATCAAATTTAACCATCCCTTCTCTGCGTGGCCAATTAATTGGAAGTTACTTCGTTGCGTCTGTTTTTATTTTATTTGCTGTTTCACTCTTCTTTTTAGACGTTTTAATTAAGTGGATTTTCGCTGAAGATCTTTTAGATTTTTTTTTTTATTAAAATCTAAAAAAAGTTGTTTTAATATATTCCAGTTTAATTGCCGTTAATAACAATTTTTTTCCTTTTCTTATTTTACATAATTTACGCAACTTTTCTCTTTCTTTTTCTCAAAAAAAATTCAAATTTTGTTTTATTGTTCTTCTTCTTCTTAATTTATTCTAAAATAATGAATTCAATGAGTTGCTGGAACAAACTTTGATGGACATTTTGCGAAAAGTTTGTGTGTGTTTTTTCTTGGTTAAACTTATTCCGGGTAATAATTAAACGGGGGAGGACTGTGATGGAAATTTGTTTTCCCTTTAGCTTGAAGGTGACATTTTATTTTAATTATTTTAGGGCTCTTCTCAGCTTTTAAAAGAAAATTATAATATTTTCATAGATGAATGGACGAGAGATAAAAGGAAATAAGGAAATATTGAGGTCGAGTGTTTTTAAAGTGCTTTACGACAACTAATTTTCAAATCAGTTCTTGTAGATCGCAGACAAGCAGCAGGATTCATGGTCTTTTTGAGGAATTTTTTGGAATCCACTGGCTGTTAGCTTTATGAATACTAAAAACTCAGCCACATTGGAAGGGTAGAGGGTATTATTTTAAGGCCCATAAGACTAAATTAACAAACAAAAAAATTTGATATTAATAAAGAAAATGGCCTTGACATTTAAATGATCTACTTTTTCCAAAATTATTTTCCGTTTGTGATGAATAGCGCGAATATTTTAATGGCCTCGAAGTCGGGAAGTGCTGCTGGTTTATCAGCTTAAAACTGAGACTCCACTTGGTCCCAAAGAAAGTAAGCGAAGGATGTAAACTGGCACGATCAGGGAGGCCAGTTGACAGATCCATTTTTAGAAAATCTTAAGTCATGATCGCTGCATGTCAACTGGCGTTAATCAGGCACATCGTTTCCCGATAAATATCAGTTATATCAGTTATATCACAATTTTTTTTATTAATAAATAAAAATCGTTGAAGCATACGCGTTAAGGGTATCCAGTGACTGCAACGGATGCTCCAGTTTAATTGTTAAACAAATAAAGTGAAATAAAGATTGAAGCTAGAAAATTAAAAGTATTCAAACGATTAACCTTTATTCGATTAACCGATTCATTTTTAGTGATAAACCATGTGAATAATCGGTTTATATTGTGCTTAATTTTCTTTGATAAACCTTTCGAATAATCTGTTAATTTTTTGTTATTATCGGTTTGAAAAATTTAAGTTGCTTATTGTCGATTAACAAATAATTCGAATAAAATATGTCTGTTAATCGCCTAATCGTTTAATCTTTTAATCGATTAATCCAAATTTATTTTTCCACAGAATTTGTTTCTATTTTTTATTTGAAAAGTAATCCGGTACCTGCACGTCATATTATTAAAAGTGATGCAAATCAAAAAGGGTTTCTATTCGAATAATGGGAGGCCACCGATTTTTAGAAAAGACAAGTAAAAGCCCACATCGATCGGATCCGCCAATTCAGCGTCAACAATAAGTGAAAAAAAACTTTTATAAATTAATTTTCATCAAAATATATGAAAGAAATCGCCATCTTAAAAAAAAAGTTTATGAAATTTATTTAAAAAAATTTTTAATTGTAACAAAAATTTTAATATTTTTTAAATGGAAATATTGTTTTAAAAAGCTGACTTAAATTTTGATGATATTTTTATTGCAAAAAGTGTTCCTTTTTCAATTCGCAAGGAAAATTTTGAGAATTGTCATGTTTTTGGTTTTATAAAATTCTTATTTAAAAGAAATAAATTTTTAGTTCAATTCGTAGATTAATGAATTGTAAAAAATTTAAATTATTCGACTAATAGAATTGTATTGTATGAATAAATTATCATCCGACTAAATTTTTACCTGTAATAATTATTCGCGCGATTAATCGATTACTACTATATTTTAATGTATTGAATACCCTACAAGTTAGCGACTAATTCTTCTGAATAATTTATTTGTGTACTTTTATTGCGCTTCTGTGCTCTTAAACTTGTCTTAACTGCTGTCTATCGACATTCCTCCAGAAATGCCAGCGGTCATCGATCTGTAGGACAGTTTCGGTACAAAAATCTCGAGGAAGTGCTGCTACATCGAGTTATTAATTGTTAAGGAGTGCTAAAGGAATTGACACTGAACGCACTGACAAACTTATACTTCGATGTGCAGAACACCAACGTCGGCACTCCATCTCATGCCCAGCATTAAAGTGTATCGAAGGCAGCTTCCCCTCCCACTTGTTGGACTGTGCAAAATGTAAATTAACTGCAGGGCCCTCTTCATGAATCAGCACAAAAATGTCTGCAATAAATGAAAAAAAAAAACTGTCGATTTTCATTTGCCGTTCAATTTATCAGCAGCCCTTCTTGTGGCATGAAAAATTGCTGTTGTTTCTGTTTTCATTATGATTTTGTTTGTTTTATTTTCATTTTATTTTTCTTTCCTTTAGCATTTTATTTTTGTTTGCTTTTATGTTTTATTATATCGATTAATTGGCTTCAACGAAAAAAATGTTCTTGCACTTTTTGTGTTTCACGAAAAGAAGAAAAAAAAGATAATCAAACAGGCCCCTCATAATTCTTTTAATTTAAGTGCCAGACTTGTTGAGAAGGAGATTATTAAAAATATATATATATATATAGAAACTAAAAATTTATAGAAAACATTTAGTTTTTTCGAAATGTATTTTCGTTTTTCAGTGGTGAACAGTTTGAGGGACAATGCAACTGACAAACATCTATTCCTTTTTTCCGTGAAAATATTTTACCAAAAACCCAATTTTTATAAAATTATTTTAAGTACCAGACTTGTTAAGAAGGAGGAAAATTATTACAAAAAAATATATAGAAACTAACTCCCTTCTTATTCATAAAAATTATGAGAGGCTTATAAGATTAAAATAGAGCGAATTTCATATGAACTTTTGTTTTACTACGCTGTTATTAGACTCTCATAATTTTTATGAATAAGTGGAATCAGGATTAATTGAAATTTACAAAAGACTAAAATCCACAAACTCTTCCCACAAATAATTTAAAAGCTGAACTTGAGGTGTATGAAAAGACGTGAAACGATTTAAATGGCTAAAACAAGTTCTCCATCTTGTCCTCTTTCTTTTGAAGTTAATAAATTACAGGGGCATTCAGCCCCTGAGTGACGGTTCAATTAAAAAAAAAAATTAAAAAAATTCTATATATTTTTGTAAATAATAACCCAAAATGATGGAGCTACTCAGTCCCAGTGAGTGTCCTTTATTGACAATTTTAATCGTTTTATCCTGCCACTTGAAGCTTTCGTCACACTGTTGTTGAAATCTTAAGCTGGAATTTCAATTAAAACTCAAACATTGTCCTCAAAAACATATTTCAATTTAGGAAAAACTGAAACAAAAGAACGTTTCAATTAAACCGAAATGCCTGGCGAAAAATTTGCAGACGAAATTCGTGTTTTAACTTGAATATTTAGAAACGTTTTTAGTTTTCCGTTTGCTCTGCTACCAAAAACTTTTGCTTAACAAAAGATTTCTTAATTGAAAATTAAGCTGGAAGAAGATAACTTGAATGATTATGTGACCACAAGCGCGTGTGTGTGTGTGTGCGTGTGTGTGTGTTGCAAAAAGTTTTCTGTTCCTTCCTGCTCTCAACGCACTATTAAATTTCATCATTTTCATTTACATTTTCCCGAAGTTTTGCAGCTCCACTAGAAGGAAATTTGTTACACAATAATTACGGCTGATAAAGTGGCCGAAGCCGTTTATTGCCAATTCATTTGCTGCAGTAAAAGCCTGATAAAACTCAGCAGCTAAAATTAGTTGGCCAGCAAACAGCTTCGCACGTGACTTTAACGAGTTGGCATGAGGCCGCCGGTAGTCGACCGACCGACTATCTGCAGTGACATTCTCTATCGATGTCACGAACTGAAATCGTGACAATTGCAAACGTTTCGCTTTAATCGCTTAAATGGGGTTTCGTGTGGGAAAACTGTGATGTTTTTTTCTCTTAATTTTATAAACTTATTCGAGCTTATTTTTTATTAATTTATTAGGTTTGTTTGTTTTTTTCTTTTGCGTTTATTTTGCTTTAATAAAATTTTTTTCTTCTTATTTGACATAAAAAGATTTCTATTTGACAAAAAAAATTATAGAGATGCGCTTTGAAAATATAAACAGGGATTTGCTGGCACTCGAACAGTCATCTAATTGAGGTGGATATTCAGGCCAAATAATCCTGCAACGAGGAGTGCAGTAAAATGAGAAAATAAGCTGAGTTCACATCTATCAAACATTTGATGAAATAAGCGTAACCAATCATTTATGGTTAATTTTTGTATTTCTATTTTAGAAATTTTAAATTTGGGAAAAAGTTCAATACCCAATCAGTTTGGTTTTTTGGTCATTTTATTTGTCGGGCATACCCAGAAAATATTTGACAAAAAGTTAAAAAAAACAGTGGTTTCCTAAAATACGTGCTTAATTTTTTTTTTTTTTAATTTTTGGTAAATATTTTTAAAATGTGGGAAAAAGTTCTTCTATCATTTTATATGTCGGGCATACACACGAAATAAAAAAAGTGGTTAAACTTATTTCACCAAATATTTGATAGATGTTTTTTTTTTTTTGGTATGTTTAATAGCATAAATCACTTCAGAAAAGTGAAACAGCAATAGGAAATAGAAAATAATATTTCAGTTTTTGGTGAACAGTTTGGAGGACAATGCAACCGCCAAATGTCCTTTTTCCTTTTTATGGTGAAAATATTTTATGAAAAATCCAAATTTTTGGAATTATTTTGCAAATTTATTTCTACTTTCTATGCAACCTTCACGTACATGACATGATTTGGAGAATCAGGGCTAAAAGCTTCGAGCATTTTAATCTCCTCAATTTGTTTCACGCATTAATCGATTTATCGCTCACACGATTGCCCCCAACAGCCTGTCTTTGTGACATATTTAATAGCAACTTAATGGCGGGAATCGCAAATTGGAAGTCTCTATTAAATAAATATAACGACCATAAATAAACATATTTTCTTAAAACAGCCATAAAATAAAACGAAAACCAGAATATCAATAGCACGCACCGCACGACTTTTTAAAAGCGGCCTCAGATGCTGGTGGCATTTAATCGTGGGAGGAAAAACGTCAAAACTTTTTCATTGATTTGGAACAGAAAAATAAAAGAAAATATTTTGTCATTCTGACATTTCGATTTTATAGCCGTTTGGCTAAATTTTATTACGTGCGACGAAACACACTTTTCCCATATCCTTCGAATTTAATATCTCCCAAGGAAGTCAAGCGGAAACTGATAAAATTTATAAAAACATATTCTATTATTTTTTTAGTTTCAGTTTTGCAAACTACGATAATTTCTAGTTTCGTAAAGTGGGCAAAAGTTGTTCGTGTACTCATTTTAAGGATAAATTTCAATACCAAAAAGGATCCTGCATTCCTCAAATCTCTTCCTTTTGTAGCTTTATTATTATCCTTTTGCATTCACTGCTTACGAATTAACTTGATGATTTATCAATTGATTGCCAAAATAATTTTGGTTTCAGAAGTTGTTGTTGCCCAGCAACAACAAATGCATTGTAGAGCAATTGAGTTTCGTGCGGCAATCGAATTTAATTAACAGCTTTTAAAGAGCCTCGATTGTGTAATTTTCTGTCTATAGTTTTATCGTAAATCGGTTCGTTAGTTTTGCTCTGTTGATGTTATTTGCTGTGGAATTATTGCAGAAACCCTGTATTGAGTGCATGCACAGACATGATTTTGATTTTGTGTTGCTAACAGCAACACACTTACGTAGATATCAGGGGTAACATGAGTTTCGTAATCTCATGAACGATTTTGAAATAGCTTAAACTGCAACAAATTTTATGTGCGATATTTTTATAAAATAAATTACAGAGTGACAAAATTATTTTCATACAAAATGGTGAGAAACATATTTGAAAAGAAAATCTTTTCCTCTTGCAGTCATAGAAACAATTGACCAAAATCTTTTATTCTCTTTCAAATTATTTCTTGAAAAATTGTCGCTATTGTTTTTCGCGAAAGTGGTGGGGAACTTCTGGGATATTGGGTATTACCGCTGAAATTTTCAAGAATAAATTATTGAACTCGTTTATTATTCGCTGTGCAAAGTGTAGAACATCAACGTTCTAAAATGGTTATACGTGAATGTGTTTCGACCAAGTCTCGTGTATTTCAAATGGGTGATTTTGGCGATTGTGACAACTTCTTTTGGACTCATATCGGGGACAATGTTTTGGCTTATTGTCGTTGAATTCGCTTTTCAGTCTGCGTATATTTTGAACGGATGAATATGCCTCGTGCCGGAGAGTGTTTGCCTAAACAAGAAAAATATAAAATAAGAAAAACTAAGACGGACTCAAGAAGACGTCTGGGCTTAATAAATGCAATCAACTTCAAATATCAAAATAATCCATATGGGTGATTCCATGTCAAATCGACAAAAAGTTAGACACGATCTTGTGAATTTGGTGGCCTCTATCGTTTTAATAAAAAAAAAAAATTTGTATTTCCTAAACTCATGTGATATTCAAAACTTTATTACTCCGCCAAATCTGGGCAAATCTGTTCAGTTAATCTTGTGAATATCTCCAAAACTACCCCATACAAAAAAAATTATTCTTATGTTATTTTAAATATAATATAAATGTTAAATTTTTTGTGAAAGTGTAATACCTGCAAAGCTCTGAATTTTAAAAAATTCAATTAATCAAAGAATTGATTCAATTAATCAATTAATCAATTTTTTTCGTCGAACTCGATTTTAGTAACAGCGTCTACTGTTTTTTAAAAATACTGAAATTCAGAAATATTTTTTTAAAACAATTTTTAATAAAAAATATCAGGCCACATGAAATTGGCAGCCATCAAAACAGAAAAATTCATACAAATCAAAACTATCCTTATTTAAAATCCTGTAACGGCTCTAAATTTTCACTCTGTTTTAAAAGTTTTAGAATTAGTTGCAGCTTTAAACTTCAACTGTCCATCAAAAGAAAAATGCCCCAAAACTTTCGATTCTATTTTGGCCGCCTTCTCGCAAAATGTCCTTCATTAAGCCAGAGTACTGGATTTTAGCTGTTTCTTTACTGAATATAAAAAAAACAATCCCCTTCTGAATGGAATATAAAATATATTTCAAACGTATTTTATCAAATGCAAAGTTTTTTCTCCCTCTAAAACTTTGCTTTCACGACATGCGCCTGCATGTCAGCAAAACAATAGAATCGTGTTCAATTTCCCAACGCCGACAATGTTTTGACTAACAAACGATCATTAATTATTATTACAATTGTTGGCGGCTTAACTGTCATCCGTAGTTGTTATGGGATTTGTAAATTATGTGTTAATGATAATGATGAAGATGACGATGATGATGACGATGATGATAATAAAAATTGTGTGATAATCATTAACACAACATGTCGCCTGACAGAGGGAACAATTGTTGTTTGTACACATTCGACAAGATGTTTTTCCTTCCATTTTATTGTTGTTCTATCAGAACGGCGGAAAATAATATTTAGATGTCGGAATTTATTTATTTATTTGATTGAAATAAAATAAAATAAAATGTTTTGTGAAAGCAGCTGAGAATATTTAAATGAAAAATGTTAAGTATCGAAGGAAAACTTGTTGTTGTGGAAGGCTAAAAGATACAAGCAAATTCTTAAATGTAAAATATTTCAATTTAAGCCATTCGGACAGCTCTCTATTAGAAAATAATAGTTATTTTTTTTTTATTAAAGTTTTAAGACTTCAAGCTTAATTAGCCGACTGCAATGGGAACAGCTGTTAAGTTTAAAAGCTTATTTTTTTAACTTTTTTTTCGGAATTTGGAAATATTTTATATGTTGTGCTTGTCTACACAAAAATGCCTTTTGAGTTTTATAAAATTCGTTAAATTTGGAGGACAATGAAATACTTGGAGCTGTACCACAAAAAAAATGGTAAAAAATTAAAATTTATTAAAAAGATAATAATTCATCGTATTTATATCTGTGGCTAAAAGTGCTTAAGTCGACTTATGTAAAACACTTCTTCGGAAGTATTTACGGTACTGCTATTTCGCTTATGTTTTTCTACGATGTATTTGTTTCAAGGCCCTTTTTGCTGTACGTCTGAATCCAATTTCTTGATCTTTATTTTACTTAATTTATTTCTTGAACAACCTGATTCATCTGCTGCTCAATAATTTGACATACTTAAGCTTAAGAATATTAATTGTGAATGAATTTATAAAGACATTCGACGATTAATTCACAATAAAGTGATTATTAAAGAATCAAATTGAAACGCGATTAAAATTTAATATCGCAGGCAGTACAGATGCGGGCTCAGATGGCAACAGAACTAGATATTTTACAGGGTTGCCCTTCTATGAACATGTCTTATGTATGAATGTATGTATGTATGTGTGTGTATGTGTATGTGTGTATGTGTGTGTGTGTGTGTGTGTGTGTGTTTAATTTCTATAACCGTAATGAAATCCCACTTTTTCTACGATTATTTGCAACAACTGGCCGTTGTTGTTTACAATCATTATTTTTAATATCTGCTGTTTTTGTTTTAATTTTATTTTTCCTATTCCTTTTTTTTATTTTGCAAATCTATTATTTCGTCTGCGAATGTTGTTGCTGAAATATGGGAACAATAGAATGCAATAAACTGCAAGTGAATTGTGTATTTTATAGTATGAAATTTACACCCTCAAGCAGTTTGCAAAATGTAAGTGTGTACGTGCAACTGCGTTTGTGTGTGTAAGTGTATGTTTGCGGATTTGGCATTGTTTGAATTATGAAAAGCTTGTTTTTAATGCTGCATGTGGGTTAAGACCGGGGTTGAGTAGATGGTCTAATAAAATTTTATTTAAATGAAAACTTTATGCACTGAAATCGTTTGTTTCTCTTTTATTTCAGTTGGCAGATGCCTGCAGATGTTGTTATTTTCTGTTATATTTCAGAGAGAGTTGAGAGAGTCAGTCGGTTGGGTATTGTAAATGGCATTGCAATTAAATCTGCCAACCTTTTGTGAAAATTAAAGGAGAAACACACACAAAGACTTTGATTTTCCTGAAAAGAAATCAATGCAATTAAGAAAATGTTCAGATCGAAGATAGTTTGCGTAGTTGTAAGACATCATTTACAAGAAAAGATAATAAAAAAGAAGGAAAATAATTAAAACACTTTTAGAAATGCAAACAAATACACACTCGGCCTTATGTGAAAAGAGACTAACATGGTTGAAGGCCCTCAGGTTCTAATTTGGAAACCAGTTTGCGTTAATGCAATTCATGGGAAAGCCAACAGCGGCTAAAAGAGCATAGAAAATGAAAATCTTTGAAACTTTGCTTTAGTGACGCAAAGTGCTTCACTTAATTGCTGCCTTAAACTTCTCAATCAAACGAGTAAAAGTTTCAAACAATACTTTTGCTTTTTTCAAAAACTATAAATAAATATTGTCTAAAGATCAGTATTAGTCCCAGATAATTTGGCTTGGGAAGTAATTTTATATCATCTAAATATTTAGAATTTTTTTGTGGTACACTTTTAAGTATGTTCTAGTTCATCAATGTTGATGAAAAATGCATGACTTAAAAGGCATTTTTGTGCAGTTGAGCATAACATAAATGAAATGTTCTTCTAAAAACAATACAAACTGTATTGTGGTACACTTTTATGTATCTAAAAGATTCCATATGGTTTAAAATGCTGACAGGGTTCACGAGGTATTTGCATGCACTGGTGCACACTTTATATAGAATTTTATAACAATGAAATCTATTTTTCCTGTGGTACACTTTTAAGTTTTTAACACTTACCAAAAGTGATGAAAAATATTTAATTCAAAAGTCTTTTTTGTGTAGATGTGCAGGAATATAAATAATTTGTTTAAATCCTTAACATGAAAGTGATAAAAAGCGTTTAAAGTTCCTTGCTAAATAACATTGAAATTTTCATTATTTCGTTTTTATTTGGTACTCATAACAGCGCTTTAATTATTCAACTGGCGCGATAGACGAAACATCCTTGTTAAAGGAAGTCGCCACACACCCATCATATTTTTATTTATCAACACTTATATTGTGGTTTAGCTGAAGGTGTCAAAAGCTATTTTTTCTTAAGCAAATTTCACAAGAAAATTGTATACGAGAAGTGTAAAAGTAATTAACTGATGTAACCACAAACTAAACGTTTGATTATTTTCTTCATGTCCCATTTTAATAAGTTGTTTCTTCCTTGTTAAGGATACAATAGCAGTTAACCTTTCAATACTTATTCTAGCGAAAAGTAACTAACTTTTAACAACTCGTGGTTGGTAAAATAATTAATTTTTATTTTATTTCTTTGTATTGATTTTCTTTTTAATAAGTTTTATATAGAAAATATTTTCCAAGAATTAATTTTGATATGTTTGGCACATGCTGACCCTGCAACTTTCTACTACATTTTCTTTTATATCCTTTTCATATGAAATCTAAAGGGGGTTTTATGTATTTCAGTATGTGTGTGTTTGGGGAGGTGGCAGGCAGTTGTGACAGGAAGCATGATTAAATACATGCCACGTAGTGAATTGAATCATGTTGTATATATTTTGAAGCTTTTCTTGTTTATCTTGATTTATGTTATTCCGGTTTGATTTTCATGTCGGCTCTACTTTCAGGTGTTAATTCGGTTGGATGTTTTCAATATTCTTCCTTTCCATGAATCGAGTGAGAATGTGTTTGTTGGTTTGTTTGTTTGTCTTATCAATTTATTTGATAAATTAAACCTTAAGTAAACGAGTCTTAAATTTTGTAAAGAACTGCCTGTTTCAACATGAATTTATCCAAGTATTTCTATTGGAGTTCTCAAAACGAAAAGTAATTCAAGTGTTATTTTTAGACTTGTGTGGTGGAGGGAGGGCGGGGGATTAGAGTGGGTACAATCAATATTGAAAGAGATTTCTTGTGTTGCTACAAACTTAGAATAAGTTAATAAGCAGCAAATATGATTTAGAATTAGAAAAGGGATTGTCCAATTAAATATAACAAGAAATCAGGACTGGAGTTGCCTTTGGAGTTTCTCATGGCAACGGAAAAAAGTCTTACAATTGATTTATTAAAAAGGAAAAACGTTTCTTTGCCATCAACGATTATAGTCTTTGGCAAGTCTTCAGGTATTTATTTTTCAACATCCTTGTCAACAAAAATGTCCTCAAACCAAATATTTCTTACTTAAGTAAAATGGAATAAAAATTTAAAAAAA
The DNA here is from genome assembly GCA_963675445.1 of Linnaemya vulpina. NCBI lineage: Eukaryota > Metazoa > Arthropoda > Insecta > Diptera > Tachinidae > Linnaemya > Linnaemya vulpina. Next base: position 2,371,706 of record OY776280.1, on the reverse strand, counting down.
ACATGCCACCTGAAGAAAACATTTAAATGGTAACACGGGCAACTACTGTGGTTTTGTGAATGTTGAGAAAACTGAAAAAAGATTGCAGGCATACAATTTCAATTGCAACTCAGCAGCCAACTAAAATCGAATTCGAAAGGCTGGCTTAAGTCAAATGGATCAAGAAGTACAGAAGAGAAAACAAATTAACGGTAACACAGAGATCTGGAGAGCGTGAACTTCAGCTTAATTCTGATGCAGTTCTCGTATAACATTTTCGAATTCAAGTGCGTTGGAAAACAAAATATCACAGTAGTTTTGATCATGAGAGAGTAGCAACTGAATTTTGTTTGGGATTCTTTATTAAAACTCGTTTGGAGCGCACCGTAGCTGTTCAGCAACTGTTCCATCTATTTCCAACGAAACTATCACTATTGAAAGCATCTCAGAAAGTCGCAGGACTGCATTAAAAGTTATATTTCCGATAAATAGTGACGTCCTCTACAACTTTCTCCTTCTTCAATATTAAACGACTTTATAGCTTCAGACCGTCCGCCCTCTTAAAATTAATTTGTTTAGTAGATCTACCAGTCAGGAAATAGACCATGTGTCCAAGCTATAAACGGGGTTCGTTATAGCTTCTTAAATTTTTATATCTCGGCCGAACTTTTGCTACAGTTCCGACGAAGGAAAATGCTCTAGTCCGTTCTCTACTACATGATGGCGTCATTCGCTACCGGTATTGTTTAGCGAACAGGGCTCTGTAGTTGCTGGCGAACAGCATAATTAACACAACATCGCTCTAATGCAGATCAGAAATATTCGTTATCATCGTCATGCCTGAGTGTGGAACTGAACCCGCCTTCGTAGCGTTACTGCTAACTAATTCAGTCTACAGCAGCCTCACAAATCATACTAGAGCTGACCCATGTGAGTTAATTGAAAGAATGAATATGAACGCGTTTTTTCTCAGTATCTCAAATTCATATATTTTTGTCGAAAGGATTTAGTGTAAACATTTTCATGGTACACTTATGACTATCTAATCTTTCTTTAATATTAATAAAAGATATATCGCTTGAAAGGTATTTTCGTGTAGATGTGCACAATATTCATATTATGTTTCAAGTTATTGACACAAAAATTGCTTTGAGTTCTTTTTTAAATCAATAAAATCTTTTCTTAATTAAAGTTTGATAAATTTTAAATTTATGTAGTTAATTAATAAAGCTTTCGAATACTATTAATTATAATTTACTTTAGTGTAATAAAGTTGCATATTAAGCCCTAAAAATTAGACGGAATTCATATATACTTAAGGATTAACTTGGAACCTTGACTTGACTAAAATGCAACACAAAAAAAATTAAAAATTTTGTAATAATAATAATAATAATAATAATAATAATAATAATAATAATAATAATAATAATAATAATAATAATAATGATAATAAATAAAAATAGTTAAAGAAAAAAATTAAAACAAAAAATAATCAACGTCCCCACGGGGATTTGAACTCGGGATTAAACTGCGTCAGTTTAGTTCGAAGCCGTTCTCGTATGCCGTTTCCTCATAAACATTTTTAGTGTTGAAATTCTGCTTTCACTAAATAATTCTTTTTATTTTATGCTTTTACTTGCATCTCCTACTTCAGTGCCACCCAACACTCTCCACCTCAATTGAGACCCCGCCAATAGTCGGCTAACAGTCGTTGGTAAATACAATTTTATTTAAGTTGCGGTTCTAGGAAATTTGCATATTTTTGTTATGATTTAGAACAGTCGTTGGCAATAAATTGACTGGCACTCCAGCGTTTCCTTCACACAATCAATTTGATATTTCAAAATATATTATGACTGGGGATTCCAGCATTAAATAACATATTTTTAACTTATAAAACTCAAACGTTTTTTTTAATTTATTCATAAAGAAAGAGCATGAAAGCAGTCCACTGAATTACACGCCATCATTTAAAAAAATTTCATGCCAAAATTTATTCAATAAATCACTGGAATCTATTTTCAGGCAAACGAATCATGTTAAAGAGGGCGAAGCAAAGGATTTGCTGAAGGAACTTGAACATGTTCGAAAGAGTGGCATAATTTTTTTGCTTTAAATTAATTAATTAAAGGCTGGTTTCTATAGAGGTGTAAAATTTGCAGCTGGTAACACGTCAAGTGATAACGTTTAGTCTGCTTTAGCGTTCCAACATGAATAGACTGAGCAAATTTATTTTGAAACTCACACTTCTGCTGTTCATGGTGATCGCTATAGAAACATGATCACTGACTTTTTTCGTTGATCAACTAAACTGCCATGATGCGCAGGAGTTGTGATTGCAACAGGGCGGCTTAGCATGTCATTCTCGACGTGTCACAATTGATTGAATGAATGAAAAGTTTCGTAACCGAATAGATCCATATTTCGGACGCGTAAATTGGTTTCCAAGATCGTGAGATTTAATATTGTAAATGGGGATATAAAAAATCGTTAGTTTACGCCAAGTCCGAAGCAATTGGCCGATTTCTGTTGGAAATAGTCATCGAAAATTGAACTTCTTCTGCTGACGCTCCCTGAAGGTGGGCCGTACTGTAGCTCTCAAGTTTTTTTTTATAAAAAATATTGTCTTGATATTTTGTTTAATTCTGGAAACTTTAGTAATTTTTGGACTACGTCCGATCCAAGATTGGGTGGTTTATATGCCAGATCTCATAATTAAAAATTATTTCTCAAATAAAACAAATTTCATGTCCATTAAAAAAACTCAGCTTTGATTTAATCCATTTCAAAGTTTAACACCTCCATAAAAAACACCCTTTACTTAAAAATAAAACAAAAGGTATTCCGTTAATTAAAACTTTAATTATTCTAAAACTATTGACAAAGGAAATAGAAGATAATGATTTCATAATGATTTTCATTCAAAATTCCAATGGTTTTTTAGAAAGTTTTTTCCAGAAACTTGGGAAAAATTTTTATATTCTGAATATCTATTGCAAAATGACTTTCAAATAATACTAGATTTGTCAATATTCGCGATCCAGAAAGTACTCAAAAAAGTACCACAAAAAATGTACCTCACTGTATGTAAGATTTTCGATGCAGGAACTGTCTTGTGAATAGCAGCTACTGCATATTAATTATAAATTAAAGATATTTTCAATATTTTCAATTCAAAAAGACATGACAAATATTTGAAGGCAACAGCATAGCAGCTGTTTTCGAAACCCGCTACACTTTCATCATCGACATCATGGGTATTCTTGCTTATCTATCTCTTCTTATTAGTTGATCAGGATAAAAATTCTTATTTATTCAAATTTTATTATAAAACAGAATCCGAGAATTGTATCGTAGCAACATTTTAAAATCTCTCTGTTGCCGTTTGATTATTTTCTTTTCATCCTAAATCGTGTTCCACTTTTACTTCAGCCAAAATCTTTTGGTTTCAATTTGTTTTTTACACAATTTTAATTATTATTAAAATTTGTCGAATAAGCGGTTTATAACCATAAAATATTTTTTATGAATAGGGCCGTAAATCAATATCCATACATTTTCAAATGATCCATTAAGTCTTGTGAGTGGAGCAACTGGAATTCATTGAATGTTGTCACACACCTGCATAACTCGTCTAATGCCAATAAATTTTGTCTGACGCCATTTTTTCCTGGCAGCTGTAAAAATATTTTATTTTATAACGATCAGAGTTGAGAAATAAATTTCAACCCTATCTCACGGTTTATCATGAAATTCCAATTAAATAATTGAATGGAATCACGTGCGCGAATTTAATCCTGCTTATGAAGCACTCGAATCGCAAACTATTCGCATTCGTGTGGTGGAATGCCAGGAGCGGTTTTAGTATTAAAAAAGTCTTTCAAAGTCGCATAAATTTATTAAATTCAAGGAGTTGAGTGACATTGAAACGTTGGCAATTTTCAGTTACGAAAGTGTCGTGTCTTTTTATTACAAAATAATTGTTGCTGTTTAACTGAAAGCAGGACAATTTGTTTGATGTAAAAGTAAAAAAAAAAAACACAAAAAAGTGACATAATATTTCTGAAAAAGGACATTAAGAATTCATTTGACTCCTTTACATTTTCCCTTTTTCCTTTTGTTTTATTTGCATGAAATAAAAGCTATTTTATTGGCCTTAAATATTCACAGTTTGTGGGGGTCGTTATCCTTTTACTGCTGCGTAAATTCGAAGGCGAGTTTGTGCGGTTGAGACTGTGACAGAATCTGATTAGCATTTGAAAGGGCATATAAATAATTGAGAAAATCCTTCAAGTTCGTTATCGTGAATTCATGCAGGTCTTTACTTGACATATTCGTTTGTTTATGCTGCCAGAAAGACAACAACATTCAGCAAACATGTTTACAAATTTAGGATATCTTTAATACAGATTTTCTTAAATTTCAGAAACTCTTTAATTCTTGCTTAAATATTTCTAATTGAAGGCTGTTCTTTGAGGCGTGTTTTATACGGTCTTAAGATAAGAATGAGACAAAAAGAAGGGTCGTATTTTCAGTTGCTGTCAGTCTTACATGCCCTGAAATAAAATATAATTATTCTGGAACAAATTTTTTAAACTATTTCTTTTATTTGGAACTAAATTTAGATTTAAATTGAAGTGGTTCTTAATTTGAATAGATTTCAATGGCGCCAAAGTTCAGGGAACTTTTGGCTGAAGGAATAGGACTTGAAACCCTTCCTCCTAGGATCAAGTGAAAAACTCCCATAAATTAATTTTCATAAAATTCGTAGAACACAGCAACGTTTAAGGTGGTGGTAGGCCAGGGTATTAGACCAGAGGTTGTGGGTTTGAGTCCCAGCTTAGAGCCTGATCTGTTTGTCTACAGTAGATAAATATTCCGTTACTGTTCGCGATTAATTCAAATATGGTATAGTTTTTAATTGTATTTGTAATATATAATTTTAAAAAATATATATTAAACGACGTGGTTTTCGCTAGACGCTACATATTCATTCAAATATTTCTTCCATGTTTACGAGGACTCTATTTTGTGTGAATTTTTTTTAACACACAATAAGAATAGATTGGTATCGCTGGATAGATATAACCAGACATTTTGTCGGTCCAATGCGGCACAGGCCTCTGATGCTGGGAATATACTCCAAAGTCAATTGAACAAACACCCACAGGAGTTCGCTGCTGCTGGGACAAGTCCAAAGTGGGATAAATAAAAGGTTCCGATTTCTTTATAGAAGAAATGGATGTTGAAAAATATATTCGTTTGCCTCCAGGAGGAAGTTGGCCCCATCACGCAGGACTCAAAGTGCATGTCTTTTTAATTTGTGCCTCCCATATTATCTATCAAAGACACAAACCAAAATAACTCCTTATAAAATCTTGTCACAATACGAACATATCTTGTCTGGGACAAAAACCTGTAGTCAAATCTATTATATATATTCAATATGGTAGCAGGTTGTTCTCTAAAGAATGAAGGAAGTCGACTCAAGTCAAGGTGATATAATGGTCAATATATATGAGAAGCCTCAGACCCTACCTAATTCCTAGAAAAAAAGTTTAACATCAGTTGAAAGGTCAGTCAGTCAGCTTCGACACCTGTTGGGATAAAATACAAACCAAATACTAGTGGGGTTCCCCACCACTATAAGAAAAAATACACACGCGCCTACAGCGACAGAAAACAGCCTAGAATTTCATTCTAGGACTTGTTACGGAAGGTGATCAGTTGGATTAACTAAAACAAGGCAAAATAGCAACGAACCGCATTAAAAAAAACCAAAAAGTCGGGAACGACTAAAGAACAACAGGACACGCTCGATACTCCAGGATCTAAGACGTCATAATTTTGCATGAAAAGAAGCAAAAACAACAGCAACGAGGCGTGTAAAATACAAATGTTTTGTGGAAGCCATATGCCCCCAACAGGGTTAATAAAGAAAAAATATGAGTTTCTGGTGAAAAATATGACAAAAAGCAACAAAAAATAAAAATTAGTTCACCTGGCAATTGAAATGTTATTGCAAAGCTCGCATACAGACGGAGATACTTACAGACATGCTCTACCTGCCACGTAGCAACACAAAAAACACTTGAATGACATCACAAGTGTCATACAAAATGAGACAAACTGTCAACACGTCAATACTTCAAAAGTAGTTTCAACTGCAAAACAATTTAGGAAACTTTTTTTTTTTCATTGTTGATGACAACTTAAATGTAAGAGAAAAAGTATTCGCAAATAAAGTCATACAAATAAGTTAACAAACACTTGGCAGCATAATTAAAGGGACACTTAATAAGTTAAAACAAGATTTTTATAACAATAACATTTATTTTAAAGTCAGCTTGCAATTCCGTTTATAATATTGAAATTGATTTCAATTTAAAATTGTCTTTCGTTTTGGATTTTTTTGATGAACTAAAACTCTTTTTCTAAATGGATTTCAACTGCATGATATGGCTGGGCACGTAACTATCAGTCTTTGAAAATATGATAGTTAGTTGGGATATATCGCGGACACACTCTACTTAGCGAGTTCAACCACTATCAAGTCAAGTTTTATACCCGATATGGATTTCAAAAGCAAGAATACTGAAATCGGTTATTTAAAAATAGAGTATTTAGCTCAAACACATTCCGGCACAATAAATAGTATATTCCCAAAAACTATGGAAAGAATCTCCAAAATCCCAGAAACTTTTTTTAAAAAAAGGGGATAATTTTCTTTCTAATGCGCATATACAAAATATTAGATGATGGTCTTTAGGCGGGGTTTTAGCGCTTTTTCGGTACGTGGCGATTTCTGTCGGTTCACTTCACTTTAAGTCGACTAAAAGAAGTTCTATCAAAATATTAAATTTTTATATGTTACGGATTTTAATCTAAGAAATTGAGCTGTTAATCAGAGTTGCCTGTTTAGGGGACTTCCCCCAGATATATGGGTTTGTTTATAATTTGGGGATACAATTTCTTACAATAAAAAATATTCAGTTAAAATTAATAACCAAAATTTTTTTTGGAAAACGCTTAGATTTAAGGTTTTTAAGTTTTAATTTTTTTCTCTCTGTGAGAATTCGAAAATTCCCTGGGAATTATACTGCCAATGATGTCTGTAGTGGCTCAATAACTAAATTGCGGAGTGTTTTTGACTGCTTGGCTGTCATGTGAAGCAGAAATATAGACGAACATGTTGGGCAAGAACTTCTATTTGCTGAGTTGTAATACGATTTGCTGCACAATCCTTTGAAATTCGTTTCTATGAAAATCTCTTGGGTATTGAAAACTATTTGGAGGAGACTCAAGTGCGAAGGACATCAAATTATATGTGAAATAAAACTGAGAAAAAAAAAATGAAAATGAAATCATCAAATTGAGTCAGCGTAAGAGTTTTAGGACGGTCAAGTCGATTATGTCAGTCGTACGACACAAAGCAAAAATCCTTCGAAATTAATTTTAAATTTAAGGAGCAGAGCATTCAAAGGCTGACGTGCAGTACAATCGGGGCCAGTGGCGACCCCACTGACGATAATCGTCATGATGTTGTATAAATCATCGTTAATGGCTTAACTAAATCTATCGCAATTATTTGCTGACCTTTTTTTGCTAATAACGACCTAAAATACGACTGACAGTAACACACAAAATATCTGTCGGATTTTGTATCTTCTTTGGCTTTCAGTGGAAGAACGTTTTTAGCAGATTTTTCATTATGTTCATGCCATTGGCTGCTCGTGGCTTATTCGTAGTTGTTTTCTTATAAAATTATTTCCTTCTTTATCCCTTTTTCTCTTTTATGTTTTCTGTAGTAGAAGCTCCTCAATATCCGTTTCATTGACAATAACGAAACAACACGAATTATCCTTAAGCGTTCAGAGCTGGGAATTCGTTAAAGGTTGTCATAATGGCACATGCACTCACACATACGCATCTTGGGCATCCTGGGATTTTCGTAGCTGTTAATAATATTTTTATTTTCATTTTAAGTTTTTTTCATGTTGCGCACAGTGGCCATATTTGATAAAAAAGAGAAATAAAAAAATATAAAATGAGACTTATAAAATGCCGGTATAAATTTAGGATTCAATTTAAATCTGTTGTAAATTTATTTTTACACAAAAATTTTCATTATATTATATCTTGGGATGTCCCCTGCTCATACAATTCATTACGCCTCGCTAAATGCTTTCTTTCAACTTTTATAATTATTTAAAAAATCACGCAAACTGTATGAGAATTATTACAACCATGTTGAAAGTCATATTAACATTTCTAGCGTCCAGCACAACTGTTCTCTTAGAAATCTATCAAAAACAATATTGTTATTATATTTTATGTTTATGTATGAGGTCTGTTCCAGAAATTCAGTGAATTTTATTTATTCTACAATATTAATTTATTGTTAATTAATAAATAAAATAGTCCACCTGAAATATAATAAAAAGATTTGTGCCAACATATTTTTGCCGATCTTTGATGATGTTTTGAGGTGCTTCTTCAGCTCTCTCGTGAACAGTGATTCGGTTTCTTTTCTCCTCAATTGTTGCAAAGTGGCATAATGTGTCTCTTTAATTTTGGGATCAGGAAAAAAAGTGGAACTAACTCTGCTGGCCAATATGCCGCAATAGTACAAAACTCATAGTAGGGTATTCAAGCGGTCAACTGCTGCTGTATTAATCGATTAGTTTTAAGCGATTAACTATTCGATTAACAAACAGAATTAATAAAAACTTTTTGGATTAATTTCTAAACTACGAAATTAAAAACAAATCAAATTATTAGATTATCCGAATAATACTAGATTATTCGCGCGATTTGTTGAATACCCTACCCAATAGCGATTCGATTTTTCTCCATAAAAAATTTCTTCGCCTTCCCAGCTTTTTCAGCGGCGCCATCCCAGGCGAACGTCGTCATTTGCCTGCACAACTGGCGAAAATATTTCCTACTCAAATTACAAACACCGTTTCCATTTGAAATGCCTTTAAACTTTAAATTCCATTTTTTACACATAATTTGATGAAAATTCTTTAATCCACTTCTTTCGACAGAAAAAAAGTCGTTGTACAATAATAATATTTCAAACCTTTATGAATCTCACAAACAATTTAAAAGTGTTAGATAGCAGAAGCTGTAAATATGTATTGGAGAGACGAGAATTTTAACGTAGAAGAATGCTAATAACATATACTCGAACAGACCTCGTATTCAATATAATGATGGTATTACAATCAGTGTTGCTGTCAATGAAATAATTTTTTTCTAAACTATTCCTGGCCGATAGTTTTTGTGTGTTAAATAAAAGTTAAACTTAAGATTAATCGAATAAACTTAAGATTAATCGAATACAAACTTTTTTGTTTCAAAAATTTATTTTGGCTTCATTATTTTCTACTTCTCTTTACAACAAAATTTTTATAAAAGGAAATGCTTTAAAACTATCTTCTGGTTTCATTTCTGCCCACTGTGCGGCTGCCAACTCATATCAGCATTTTTGCAATTTCTGCTGTTTCATACGAAATACAACTTCACGTGTTTGTTCACAACAAAAAGGTTTTGACCACAATTCGAAGGAATTTAAATTTCTGTTTTATTTCCACAACTGCGGTGATTGTGGCGTTTTTAACTGGAAACATTTTTTTGGATCTTAAATATTCAGTTTCAAGGAGAGTTAGAAAGTTACACTTGAGGACAAAATAGTGAAGCCAATTTTATGGTTCGCAGTGATATTTTTGTGTTTTTTAAAAGCAGCAGTTGACAGGATTTATTTAAAATTTTGTTTGATAGAATCTAGAATTTTTCTAAGTCGTTTGATTGAAGCGAAGTGGCATTTATGTTTGAAAGAAGTTGGCAGGAGACGGGACATTATTTACAAAAACGGTTGATTGAAAATAGTCAAACAGCAACGCAGGGACTTCGGTTCGATACACTTCTCGTATTCTTTTTCTTAACAAAATTGGTAAAATATAAACTGTTATTAAATTCGATTAGGCCACCACTAGGCTGACAATAAAAAAAGTTCACAAGTTTGCTCATGATCAAGTATGGGCAAATGCAAAATGAAAATGCAAAAAGAGCGAACGATGTGTACATACACAAAATTGATAAGCGAAGCAGAGAACGAAATTTTGCTTAGTCTAGCAGAAAATTCCGAACGAAGCAGACGTACGTCGGATGTCATTAAATGAGAAGAAAAACAAACTAATACCATGACACACATGCCAAGCTTTCAATGTAGTGGTGCCCATACCTGCTCATGATGGAGGTGTAGCGGCCTTCGAAAACAGCTGTTCTGCTCCGCTGTGAAGTTTGTGTACAATTATATCGATTGTGGCGTCATTTGGTCGATTATGGTGAGCAAAAAATATACGTTATTTATTGCATTTCGACTTGAACGCCCATTTTTGTAAAAGGGGCTGCTCAATTGCGTAACTGGCTGAATTTGCCAGACTCTAAAACAAAGAAGTTCCCAAATAATTTTGGACAAACAACTTGATTTGGCGAAAAGCGAGTGACGATAGGCCGAGAATATTTTAGAACTGGATGAATATCTCTGCTATATGAATGTGTATGTGTGTGTGTGTGTGTGTGTGCCTGTAAAATTAAACTCACTTGACTCCTCGAAAGAAGCTCAAACTGAAGCAAATATTTCACTCCCTGAATAAAACGTCACACATTCCAACACTCTCACGGCATCAACGTGAGTTTTAGGGAGAAATAAAATTTATTTAAATTTAACTTTGACGCACACAAACACGCACTCTCACACGCACACACACAACTTGCAATTACATGTGCATCTAAAACTTTTTGAGAAATAAAATTATAAAATGTTTTTCTCCTCTTCTTCTTGTCACATCAAACGTTAAATATTTATTCAACTAAATTTTACCTTGAAAATGTATTTCACGTCACAAGGACGTTTCAGCTGCAGTTGCAGTTAAGAACAACATGAATTTTTATTTAATTTTCTTTTTTCTTTTGGCAAAAACCTGTAACAGCTTTTATTTTATGAATCGAAATAATTGAAACTTAAAAAGTTGGCGAGTCGAATAAAACTTTGCCAGAATGCTGGTGGTTTTATGGCACTTTTTCTTAAGTCCTTTAGAAATTTCAAGTGCCGCACAAGAACTTGATGCTTAAGAAAATGAAGGAAAGGACATCAAAGTTCTTGAGGCAAAGAAAGAAAGTAAAAAATTTTGTGGCAGGATATTATTTTTTTGGCTAATTTCGTATTATTGGGAATCGCTGGTTGCAACTTCTGCCCCGTCCCATGATGTCATTCATTGTCCTGTCGCACGATTATATTTTATAAAAATGAAATTGTAAAACTTTCTTTTTCTTTTCCAAGTGATTGTTCGAAGGAACGTTATCGTGTGACATGAGGGGACAGGCAGGGCATTTCTAATTTTATATCGTGATGGGAATTATGTCACAACTTTTGAAAAAATTTAAAAGTTTAATTAGAAAAATTAAATTTGAACTTCAAGCTCATGAAGAAATAAAATTTATTTTAAATATATTTAAAGAAAATGTTAAGAAAAACATTTTGAATAAAACAGATATAAAACTGTTTTCAAACTTTTTAAATTTGGGACTGAATATTTTGAATAAGAGATCTGTTCAATAGAGATTGAGAGACACGACGACACAGAACGGACCAGCTATTTTTGAAATTCGGGACTGACAATTTTGAGTTCAAATAAATTTTTGTGCGAATTGAAATGAAATCATAATTGCGGGTAAGGGTTCCAAATATCGACAACTTATCAAAGCCTTGAAAAATATTGAAAATATTTAAAGAAAAATTCATTTTAGTTGCGGCCCAGAAAACATTTACAAAAATAACTCAACAGATAAAATAGAAAAACTAACTTCCAAGTAACCGGAGCACAATAAAACATATCCCGATCTCTATCACTCCACTTTAAAATCAAAAGTAATAAAATGAAAAAATTTTAAACAAATCAAATCGATGAAAAATCGAAAGTCGTTAAATCTTATGATTAACTCAAGTTAAAAACTGAAACCAAAAGAAATTAAAATCCCACAACTTTTTATACCCGTTGAAGCCATCAAACAAGCAACCAAACAAATAAATTATTATAAATCAATCTAAAACTGTTTGAGTTTCAATCTTAAAATAACGCAACACAAGTTCGAGCACAATATTTACAAAAAAAAAAAGAATTAAAATAAAAATAAGTTTGAAAAAATTAACACAATTTAGCCAAAAATGTCGGTCGATATGAGTGTTCAGGCGGAGCCGACGGTATCGGTGATAACAACAGTGCCCGTTTCCGCTAACGGCGGCGAAATGGACGCTCTGCTGTTGGGACGCATTGGGGTAAGTAACGCTCTCTGCTTGGCCTTTTCTCTTTTATTTTTCCTTGATTATTCAATTCTTTTCCTAACGACTGGTCTTGCCGATTTAGTTTTATTTCCCCCCTCCCCAGCTCGTAATTAGCGAAACGACTTTAATTAATTAATCGAATCGCATAGTTTTTGTTCCTTTTTTGTTCTCTTTTTTTTCCTTTAAAAAGTAGCTGCCGATGAAGACTTTTTATAATTTTTATTAAAACTTTTTGTTTAATAGAATTTAATGTTTCTTTGTAGAAAACGAAAGTGAAAGTTTATTCTTTCTCTTGTTTTGAATGCCAAAAAAATATATTCTCTCTTTCACTCTCTCTTGTCTTTCTCTTTAGGCGTGTTTTAGTAGTGGAATGAAAATGTAGTCCTTTTTTAATTTACTTCTCCTTTTTGATGAAAAGAAAACGATTTAGAAATACTTTTAATTCGAATACTTCTTCTCGCTTTGATTTTCTGCATGAACAACATCAAAATTAAAACATATTTTACGTTCAATTAACTTCCAAACTTGAATATTTTATATTGAAATGAGACCAGACTTTAGCAAAAATATGTTTATGACAAACAAAAAAAATATACAGAAAATATTCTTGTTTTATTGAAAGATTTTAAGAAAAATTGGTCTTGTATATTAAAGTTTCCCTAAAATGAAACATCTCTTTTCTTTTTCCGTTTTAGAATTAGAGACAGTGACTTAAAGGCTGCAGTCCAGCTTAGAAGTGACAGTCCCGCTCTGTTACTGCTGGAAGTCACTTTTTAAAGTCGAATTAAAAAAAGATAATAATAAATATGTACTGAATGCCGCAAAATTAATCTCTGCTTCGAAAAAAGTTATAAATCCACCTATTCTGTAAATATTTGTCGACGTCACGTTACGACAATATTAAAAATAGGACACTTTCCTGCCCCTCGTGGGCAACATTTACCTCTTTCCGGCAACCTTTGACTGCTCTCTAAGGCAAGAGCCTGGTTATTTTTAAAGAGCAGGAGTACAGAAGTGTTTTTGTTGGGATTTGTAGTTTATATACTGCCTGGCCCACGATATTACCCGATATCATTCTTTCCACAAAATGCCATTAAATAAAAACAAAATTTTTTAATTTAATAAAGATTGTGAATTTAAATTCTTATTGTAGGTCAAATAAAATACAAAAATTAATTGTCAAAGATTGTGAAGATATAAAAGAATGCGCGAAAATAAGTTTTTCCATCCCACTGTGCGGTATTTAATAAAAACATTATTGTTTATGAGTTAGAAAAATGCAAAAACTTTGAGATTTAATGCGAAAATTTCTGAGTTTCATAAATTCTGGCAACCCGAAAATGCAGGCATATTTTAGAATCTATTGTATGGCATCTCTGTTCATTTATTATGTGGCATCTCTGCCCTGAAGTAATAAAAATATTTTATTACTTCTGCTGCAGTTGCATGTCCTCATAAACACGTCCTTTTATTTGCCACACACATCCGCACAGAAACCCCATTAAAAAACATTTTGCAAAAGTACGCGAGCAGCTGATGCCGGGTGCAGGAGTGGAGAACAAAAAAAAAACAGGACTTTCGCACTTATCTCGGTGCTCGTGCACACCGAAAATTTCTATCGATTTTATTTTTTCATGCCAAAGAAAAACGAAACTGTATCGAGTTCGAGTTCCTTTAAAATGTATCAAATGAAACGACCTGCTGCCACACATCCTGTTCAAAATGCTCGCTCACAGACTGCAATTCGATGGTGCAGCGTTTTTCTAAATTTAAGTTTTAAGTTTGAATTTTATTGCAACAGCAAAAAGGAATCACAAGGAAGGAACTGGTTACGGGCATTCATTCAAATCCCAACAAAAATATTTGCGTATAAAATAAGCAGACGCTGGTGGTTGCTCATTGCAAAATAGTTTGAGTTTTATTTTCATTTAAATTTTTTGTAGAGCAACAACTTTTTCCATTTACAAGAGAACAGCCCCGCAGTTGTTTTGGGGGCGGCGGAAAATATTGATATTCTTGGGGTAAAACTTTTGCTGCGTTCTCGTTTGCTTGTAAACCTTAAATTGTGCAATTTGTTGATGGTAAAAGTTGTTGTTTTTTTTTCAATAAATATTTGCTAAAAGAACCTGAAGAGCAGAAGAATAGCAAACAAATTGCAGCAGCTCCAGAGCTGAGCACAACATGGCAGCCGGTTTGTGAAACTTTTATTACTTCTTGCGATGCGTGTCTGACAAGTGCTTTGCATTTAATTATTTCTTCGTCTTCAGTTTGTTTAAGCAAATAAGAAATTGTTTATTTAATGTAGGAGATTAATTAGACACTGAAGAAACTATTTTGAGAACAAGTCATCAAGGAAGAGACGTCATTAAGGCAGTGTAAACAGCTTTTGATTACGAAAATTCTTTAATTAAGAGTTTTATTATTTCCTCATATTCTTCAAACTAAATTGCAATAAAATGTTGGATATATGGGTGATTCCATATCAAATAGACAAAAGCATAGACAAGGCCCTCTTTTGATTTTATTAAAATACGTTCGCAGGCTCTCTTTCGTTTCTATTTAGTACTTTTAAAAACAGAAAAATTTATGAAATTTTTGTTGCCGAATTCATGTCGTATTCAAAATTTCATAATTTCGCCAAATCTGGCGAATTTGTTCGGATTATTTTTCCAGTATCACAAAAAGCTGTTTATACTCAATTTAAATTTATTCTTATACTTTAAAGAGATAAAGAAAAATATATAAAATATAAAAAAAAAAATTGCATTTTTTGGAAAAATGTAATATCTGCAAAATTTATAATTTTAAAAAATTCAATAAATCCAAGAATATCATGTATCTTTGCTGATGTTTTGTTACAAATAGCATTAACTGATGTTCAAAGATTCTGAAATTTTCTAGTATGTTGTATTATCCCATTTAATATAAATTTTTTTTTTAATTTTTAAAAATCTATAGCGACCTTAATTTATTACTTAAACTGATTTATAACTAACTGGCCAAAGATCGAAAAACATAATAAATAAATAAAGAATTAATGCAGGCATCAACATCAATTTAATTCCCAACTCACTTAGCAAAGTAGAACAGCACTGTTTTCGAAAGCCACACTTTTTCAGTAGAGCGCATGCGTATTTTTTTATAGCCACTAATCAGGAGCCTTAATTGAATAAGAAAACAGTTGCCATTTATAAAATTCATTTTATTTATTTATATTTTCTTTTAAAATCTTTAATGATATAGTGTGTCGTGGGGCTTAAAGATTTTCAAAGAAAAACAATTAAATCTTAAAAAGAAAAATATAGACATCCTTCAATATACCAGGACCTTTAAACAGCAGTTAGGGGTTTTACAAAAAAAGTCAGCAAAAAAACTCTCTTCTTGGATTATATTCATATACAAAATATGAAAACTTTGCAGTTATTACATTTTTCCAAAAAGTAAAAATTTTTTTGTTCATATTTTGCAGCCCCAAATACTGCCTTTAAAATGACAAACGAAAGTCAGCAAAGAATATAATATCTCTTTTAAAAATTTGCATTTATTACATTTTTCCGAAAAATAAAATTCCTTTTACCCAAATAATCACTTTAAAATGACAAACGAAGTCCAGCAAAAAAGTGTATTCTTTGATTATATTTATTTTCAAAATTGTAAAACTTTGCAGTTATTACATTTTTGCAAAAAATAAAAATCATATTTTCGTATACTTTTTAGCCTCAAAAATTCCCTTTAAAATGACAAACGAAGTTCAGCAAAAAAGTGCGTTGTTTGATTATATCCAGTTTCAAAATTTTAAAACTTTGGAGTTATTACATTATTGCAAAAAATAAAAATAATTTTTGCTTCTATATTTTAGCCTTAAATAGTCCTTTTAAAATGACATACGAATCATTTTTGTATACAATCAGCTGCTTGTTTGGATATTGAGAAATCAATGTCAACGTGTTTCGGGAAATTCAAGGAAATTTTGGAAATTTTGAAAATGTTTTGGACAAAAAAAAAGTTGAAAATTTCAGAATTTCCTTGATGGCATAAATAATAAATAGAACCAAAAGATAACCTGCGAATGAATTTTATTTAAAACGAAAGGAAAGAGTCGTTGCTACTGGTCGAATTGACATGGAGTCACCCATATGTTAGATTAAAAAAAAACATGTTAAAATTGAAAAACTATAAATTTTACTGTGGAGCTACATTTTACCAAAACATAATATCCTTTTTATCCCCGAGCCAAAACTTCGTCCTGTTGTTCATCATTTTTGGCGAATTTTCTTAAAAAACTAAAATTTATTTCAATGATTTCATGTATTTTTCATGAATTTTTTTTGTATTTCCTTAATGTTACTTGTCCCTGTCAGAAGTTTCTTAAGCATCTCTCAAGTAGAAAAAGAAATAAAAACGTATTAATTCTCTAGTTTTATCTCCAAGAATGTCAATTTAGTTACGCAAATTCGTTGAGCAAACTCTGCGTCCGATACCTCCGAGATGTTCGTCTGATTCGAGGGATTAAATTTATTTTTATATTTTGTTTTTGTTTCCTCTTTTCCTTTGGCTTATTTCGGGTTTTATTTTTAGATTTGCCGGAAAACTTTTTTGTTTATCTTTCAGAGATGAAAGCAAAACTGAATAAGAAATTCGGTATTAAATTTGTTAAACTTTTTCTTCTTTTGGAAAATAAAATGGACGAGTTGGTAAATATTGATTGACTATTTTTGTTATTCTTTTGAAATACTTTTGCCGGAGTTTCAAATCCATTAAGAAAAAAAGTACGAACTCCATCTGTTGCAACACTTTTTTTCCACTGCTGGTTGTTTTGGTTTCAATCCCCTGGAGTTTAAAATTATCATAAAAATTGCAACTTCTAAAATGTTCTCTTGTACCGAATTGTTTCTTATTTATTGAAGTATTTTTATTTTGCCAAGAAAAAACTTTTTTTTGCTAAAATTTTCTACTCAGGAGATCCCCTTTTGAAATAAAAACTTAAAAGAAAATTTCGAACAACTTTTCTTAGCAAATGAAAACGATAAAAACCTGCAGATTAAATTCTATTAAAAAATAGTTTTTTCTTTTTAAAATTAGTGATTCAATTTTATTCCCAAATATTTTCTTTTACTTTGTAAAATGGAGTTTCTCTTTGAACTCTTTATCATAATATTGTAAAAAATTTATGACAATAAATTGACGGTGTTTTGTCGGATATTTTCGTTGAGTACTGCGATTATCCTGGGGTCTTTGCGGCGACTTTAAAGAATTTTTTCAAATTTCTTAAAAAACTGGATTCCGTTTTGCAATTCACAGTTGCTTTAGACTTTTTTAAAGTCCTCGTTTTATAGTTATTTTAATCAGAAATGCTGATTTTACATTTTTAATTATCACGGTAATCAAATCGATGTAACATTTATTTTCAAACAATAAAAAGCATTAAATTAAAATTTTGTAAACAAAAAACTATAAAACGAAATAATAAAAAATGCGATTAGAAGCGGAATAGAACCTTCAAAAGCAATACAAGTTTTACGAGCAAACGCAAGAGCGCACGTAACGTAGCAGTGGCCACTATAACGGAACTATAACGTTCGTTTGGTTCCAAACATTTTAAATGATTTTGCCGAAGTGAAAGAAAGAAGTGAAATATAAATTTTATTTTGCCATTTCATGGCATTTGATTGCATTAAATAGTCCACATTAACTTTTATAGCGGACACGAATTCAATTTTCGATGATTTTTCGGAAGGACAGGGAATTTTTTAAATAAAATTTCATTAAAATGCTGCTCTGTTTTGTTTGTTTGCTTGAAGAGTGATTGAACGTGTAACCCGACATGTTTTTCAGGAAAGTATCTATTCTGTAAATTAATTTGGCTGAATTCGGAAATCGACAATGTTTTTTAAGGCAAAATATAAGAGTTAAAATTAAGAATATTTTTGTAATAAAAAAGTTACCAACACGTTTGTTTTTCGAACAGAATTTGTGTGATAAAACAGTAGCGGCGCAAGAAGGGGAAAATGTGTAGAGGATAGACTGGGAGTTCATTAAGTTTCTATTGAATATATTATTTCACTTCGCTGGAAATTTTTAATAAAAATGCGGCCACAAAAAAATGTATCACATGCTCAGATTTTATTTTTGCCCCAACCCAAGAAATCCCAGTTAATAATCCATGAGCAGCTGCTGCTGAAATTTAGTTTAATATAGTCCGTCTTGTCCTTCTAAACTTTTTTGTCACATCAAGTCAATCATGCGAACACTTCTTGTGTTCCACTTTCATCGGAGATAAATTTAATTTATTTGCACGAAATTTGAAATCTGTCGTTAAGAAAAGCTGACGTTAAGTGAAAGTAATTAAAAGAAAAAGTTTGTCTCGTCACGCCACAACATGTTCAATTTGACTTGTTTTTATAAATAGAAAAATACACTTAAAAAAAAATATAGTTTTTGTTTTCTTCTCTTGATAACAAAATCTAAATAATTTGGCTCCCAGGACTGATACTGAAGGAACTGCTAAAAAGAGGGAAAAATATTTACATCGCATTTTTGGAAATGCATTCAATGGATTAAATTTACGTTCACTGTTGGAATTAATTTCTTTTAAATTGAAACACGTGCGCAGCAGCGCTCATTAATTTATTTTAAATGAAAAGAATAAGAATTATAACGAAATAATGAAATGTAAAAGAGATGAGAAGTGGTCCACAGAACGGCACTGGGATATAAAATAGACCAAAGCCGTGCCAAAGATCTCTAATCGATCAAAAGATTTAATTGTGATTGACTGAAGAAGTCAACGAGTAGAACACGGAGCCGAAAATGCCGGTTTCGATTGAGTATTCAAATTTTTCTGCTACTTAAAACTATTCGTATAACTTTAATTGAAAGTCAGTAGATGTGCCACTTAACAAGCGGTAATAAACAAAATATACTTGATTAGTGACGAAAAAAGTGTGGTGGCCTTTGAAAACAGCTATTCTGCTCTGCTGTTTCAGTTGGTTTTCTCTTTTGCTTTGGAATATTGAACATGTCTTTTTAAATAAAAAGAAAAATAAACACTTTGCGAACAATCTGCCTATTAAAACTTAATTTAAAATTAATTTAATTTGTTTGCTATAAACGAATTTTGTATGACAAATTAAATATTTAATTATAATAAATATTTAATTAATGACACGTTTTTTATTTGTTTATATTCTCAAACAGTTTTATTTTTTTAATTATTATAAAATCAATTGATGTCTATTGTGATTCGCTTAAAGTGTGTTTTCAGCGCAGATTATTTATTTTGATTTAATTAAAAAAAATATAAAAACTTCCAAATCCTGCATGTCAATTAAAAACTCCTATACATTTTTATTTAATAATAAATAAATTTTATTAAAAACTAAATTAAATTTAAAAACTATTGGATGTTATTAAAATAAATAAACTTTTATTTTTTAAACGCTGCAGCACTATAAAAATAACAGCCGATTTTGAACCACTCCAGTAGAAAATAGAAGTGCATCTTTAGAATTGTTGGTATTTTCATTAATTAATTGTAACGCTTCGCAAATTTTATTTATTAAATGGAACTATTTTTAGCCGCTTCAACTGTTTGCTTGTATGTTTTTACCTCAAGTTCTGTTCTGATTTGTCTGTCACTGTATTTATTTCTTTTTTCGCAAGTTTTAAGAAACATATTATTTGCTAAAAGAAAAACGATGAAAGTACAACCAATCAAACCGCAGTATAAGACAAATTAATCTGTGTAGTCAAGTCCAAATGCTTTGAAAGATGGAGGACAAGTCCCTGAAAGTCTTTTCTATCGCCAGAAAAAATTAGCGTTTGTCGTCACAATAAAAAGATTATTTAAGTTTGATAAAATATTTAGATGACGTGAAAGTCCCATTTTTATTAAAATGGGTGACTCCGACCGTTGGGGCGAAATAGTTAACCCGTATTTAACCCGTTGCTGTGACTGTCGGTACACGACTTATGCGTTCACTTAAGAAGTAATCGCGGCAGATTCCTTAGAAAACCCGTTATTTATATAAGGGTTTCTGAGGGGTTGAAGTTAAGGCTTGAAGTTGACTGACTTAGAGAACCTCGGCGACTGTAAATGTCTCTAAATCGGGTTGATTGACAAAAGTTTTAAATAAAAAAAAATACAAAAAACAAAAAAAAATATTTAAACAGCAACAGTAGTGGGTTTATGGCGTTTCTGCACCACTTTTTCCAAACAAAAAGCTGCTCATGCTGCCAGTGCTGCCATATTGATTACTTTTACCCAAAATTGGTTACTTTATCTTTATATTTTGTTTAAAAACTTCTTTGGTTGCGGCAATACTGGCAGCATCAGCATCTTTTTTGATTGGGAAAAGTGGTACAGAAACGCCATAAACATACTACTAGCAACAACAGGACAGACAGATGGGCTTTTATGGCAACAAGGACCTCATTTTATATGTTATTGATTTTTAGTTTAAACAATTTGCAGCGCACATTTTTATTAGAAAACAACAGCTTTGAAAAGTCATGCTTGAGCAGGCATGATTTTGTTTATATACTGAACGCTTCTTGATTTTGATATAATGCCCTCTTTCATTTAGCTCGTATCTGCTTAACAAGAAATTTTGTAATTTTGCTTGCTTGTCTTGGTAACTAGAAAATTTATTTCCAATCACGTAGTTTTGCTTTAAATTAATACACTATTTTTGAAATTTCTTTTATAAAAAATTTTTATTTCTAAACAATTTTATATAAAAATAATAACTTAACTAAAGCCGGCTTTTGTAAAAATTTTACGTTACCAAACGTAGCGAAATTGCCTGATAAGACACAATTTCCCACGAAAAGAAACGTTTTATTTAACAAAATCGGGGGCCTAGTGAAAGCACTCCAATTCAAACGAAACCCGTTCCATTTAAATATTAAGTTAAATGGCGATTGTTTGGAATGCGGTTCCATGGCCCCCGGCGGCTTTTAGTTTATTGATTTGCTTTTTGATTAAAACTAATGAAATCCTTTTTCTTTTTTTCTTTTTATGTTTTTTTGAACTCCCAACAATAACGAATAAACAACAAAAAATTCAATAAAAAAAACGCTTCGAAAAAAAAAACTGTAAATAAAAAACACACACATACACATAATTCGCAAAATAAATAATTTTAATGGTTGTCTGTGTGTGCCTTTAACTGTTTGTGTGTGTGTGTGACCATATTTTGTGTTCAAAAAAATTTTATATTTTCTGCAAAATAATAATAACAACAACTACAAATAATTAAGCAGCACACGGTAAGTAAATGGATTTTTCTATTTAATTTGAAAATATTTTGAAAACCATTTAAGCAAATGAATATTGAACAAATAAAAAAATCTAAGCAGATTTTCAGAGAATTGTGGAATTAAGTTTCAATAGAAAAATATATATTTTTATGCAAATTAAAGAGACACGTTTGGGCAGATTAATTCATAATTTATCCAGTCAAGGATTTAAGATTTTTAGTTTCGTTTTTTTTGAAATATATTTTGTAACAAAAATTCTGGAAAATATGCAAAATTCTTTCACTTGTTTTTAAAAAATTGTCAGTTTGGAGGAGTTTTAAAATAAAAACAAATTTTCCTGGGGGATGTTGATTTGATTTCTAATAAATTTCTTATTTTCAATTAACAGAATGTTGCCATTTTCCATTAAAATGTGTAAGAAATGTTGCATTCTTTTTTAGAAAAGAAAACATCATAATTCAGTATTCTATTCAGAGGGAAGCATAAATAAATATTTACACCAGCAGGAAAAAAACTTGAAATTGTTGCAGGAGATCTCATCGGTACCAGCACATTTTTAGTCACCATATTTGGTGATTTACTCCCGCAATCGCTGTAAATATTTGAGTTACAACTCTCGTATTCTTAACAAAAATAATAAATACTTGAAGACTGCCTTAAAATAAATTTCGTTTGAGTATTTGATTATATTAAAAACTAAATAAAAATAGAATGAAAAAAATACTTTGAAGCATAAAAAATAAAGTTGCGCAATAACTTATTCATAACAATTTCCGTTTGCCGTAACAATTTTTATGAATACAAAACACAAAAACAAGAAATAAAAAATCAAATACGAGTACAATTAAGAATGTTGAACAAGAGCGTGATGAAGGACCAAAAAAAAAAAATTTATAAAGGAGGAGGGGCGTAGGAGGCCAAGCAGGAAGTGAGAAAAATTATTTTACAACAACTTGCAAACAAATTTCAAGACTAATAAACGGCAAACAGGAGCAGGCCAAGTGTCAGTCATTATCGGCAGGCAGTTGCCGCTGGCATCAGATTGAATTGTTTAGCTTTGTTGTTGCTATTGTTGTTGTTGTTTACTGGTTATTTATAAGTTCTTAGCTGAAGTCCTACGAATACGTTTCACTGGCCAGTGAACTGGTCGGTTGCTTTTGTTTGTGTGCAACAAACATTCCAGTGGGTTCGTTTGATTTACAGAAGAAAAACATTCGCTTCAAAATAATCTTTTCCATGGAAGACTATTTTGCTGCTCCAGGTTAGCAACAGGGGGAGTTTTGTGTGGTACTTTTGTAACAAAATAATGTTGAAAGGCTGTAATACAACAACAGCAAATAATAATTTGTTTACATTATGCGCATGTTTTGCGCATGTTGCCGGGCTATTAACACTTCATAATTGTCGCGATAATGATGCTTATCAATGTTGTCATCATCATCATCATCATTATTATTATTATTATTATTATTATTATTATTATTATTATTATTATTATTATGAGTGAGTGTAAACATTTTAAAGTTAATTGTCGCCGTTTGTGTGTTTCTTTTTGCCTTAATTCGACCGCCTGGCAAAGAAAATATTTTTTTATGCGACTTTTTCGTCAAATATTGGGTTACTAAAATTAAATCTTATATATCCTTTTATTCGTTATAAAACACTTTTTAGCAGAAGAACAAAAATCAATTAGTCCGTACCTATTTGGAAATTAAAGAGATACGGATTTGTGAATCATTATCGGAAGGTCTGATGAAAAAATGGGATAAAATTTCATAAGTTTCTATTTTCTATCCTTCCAAGTAGTGCCCCTCAGTTATGAAATTCGAGCACTTATACCAGCATTATATTAAATCCTCGAAGTAGTCCCTGTCATCGATATCGTCAGTCTCTTTAATAACCATGAAACGATATATAATGATTTATTTATGGTTTTTTACTCCAATTTAAAACTTTATTTTTCTACTTTTCTGTTAAAAATATTTTTTAAAAATATTTACAGTGTACAAATCTACATAAAAATACCTTTTAAACCAGATATGTTTTGTTAGAATTCAAAAATAATTAAATGATTAAAAGTGTACCAGAAAATTAATTTATAAACTGCTAAAACAGGATGTTCACAAAAAATAATAATTAAGTCCTTCATAATTATTTAATTGCAGTTTTTATGCTTGTGAAATATGCCAAATTAACGGTAAAAAGTTACAGTAGCTGAGGGGAAAATAATGCCCCTAACATCTTTTAAAACTTTGTGGCAGTAGCACCCGAAGGACCTCAATAGTGTTGGCCTTGAGCCCCAGGATTGTCTCAGATTTAAAATGAACACAAAAAATGCTCGAATGCTGACAGATTTGGCGGACGCTGCAGGCAATAATTACGCTAGTCCTGGACATAATTTTGTCCTTAAATATTTCATTTAAAGGTGCCGTTGTTTCTAGGGCCGTATGAGAAATCATATCTCTGGCCTCTCTGCAAAGAGCAGGACAGGAAAAATACTCTGTTTTTGACGGTTAGTGGTCGGTATCATTTTCGTCTTGATTTTTCAAAGAATGAAGACCCAAATCGAACTACGGGCCTTGACGTCCATGAAGGGCTTTTGGATTTACGAATGAAAGGCGTTTAAATTAAAATGACAGTGGTGATAAACACAATATACACATGAGCACTGAAGATGAAAGTGTTGCGACTTTCGAAAACAGCTGTTCTGCTTTGCTGTGTAAGTTGAACAAAACTGATATTGACTTTCCTGTGTGCCTTGGAATATTTATCATCATGTCCTTCTGAGATTTTAATTAATTTCGAGCAATTAGCCTAGAATATTAATTCAATTTAAAATGACTTTCATCGCCCATCTTCAGAGATATTCCATAAAGTTGAAAGAGCTAAATTCTGACGCTAAGATGTTGTTCTCCGATTTATATAATAATAATTTTTGTATTCTGGTTCTTTGGAAATCCTTCTATTATTTAGTAAAATCATTAAAAAAAAACAAATATGCTAAACTGTTTTTAAAGCTCCACGCTGACTTTTCGCTCGCACTGTACATGAGATTGTCAAAAGTTGCTCTTTAATTTGCTAAATTTAATATAAAACTGACTTCTCTAGCCAAACTGCCAAATCACGTTGGAAAATCCTTTTCACTCAAATCAAATTGTTCGTAACGATTTGAATGTAGTTCCTCTTCTATGCACATCCTGGGCTTCCGCAGTAGGATATTAAATTTCTCTTGTGTATTGCTGTTGTACTTCTAAACGATGAACATTAACAAGGAAACTTTTTTGAAATATTTAACTTTGAAAATATTATCAAATTTCACTCACAATTTAAAAGAAAAAATTTGGCACTTTACGGCCTTAAAATGTTGTAGTACAACTCGGCTGTTTGTCTATCTGTCGCATAAATGATTTATTGTATTAAAACTGATTCCAGATTGACACTGAAACAGTTTTATTACAACAAATTTAAAGCGAAAAAACTGTTACGGCATCACATTTCAAAACGAATTCTCTTGGGGGGGAACGTATGATCGATATTAATTGCCCGAGAGTTGCTCATACGCTGCGCATACCGCCGATTGAATAACGTCATGAAAAATCGATTGTTTTCATTTTGAATATGAAAAAAATAAATAATGACAACGATTTCGTAAATAACCAGCGCGTTGCACACTTTCCTTGACGTTTCAGTTCAATCAACTCTTTCTAGTTTCGCTACTTCGACGCCGCAACCCCAATTTCAAGTCATTTATTTTGTTCGCTGCCATTTATTTTCTTATAACCACGAATGTTCGCTGTTATTATGAATGCGTTTTTGTGTGGGTGCAAATGAAGTGTCGAGCACAACTATACGAGAGTCGTCCTGACTTTTTAAACTAAAAGCTAATCAAACGCAAGTCCTTGCCAAGAAAATGACAATCTTAAGATAGAGTAGCGGATACAAATTCAGAAAATTTATAAAAAAAACTTCGACTATTTCAGCCAACAGGATTAGCAATTTTTATAAGTACCTTTTATTAAGAGTACTCTCAATACATTTTTTAAGTGAAATTAAAAGTACCTTTTTTAAAAAGTAAATTAATAAAAAGTGTCTTTTATAAAAAATATTTTTTATAAAAAATATCTTCTATTAAAAGTACCATTTATCAAAAGTACTTTTTATAAAAAGTACCTGCTATGAAAAGTACTTCTTGTAAAAAGTGCCTTTTAAAAGAGTTGCCTTTTGAAAAATGTATCTTAAATAAAAAGTACATTTTTTTAAAATAGCCTGTCTAAAAAGTACCTTTTATAAAAAGTACCTACTACAAAAAGTACTAGTTATAGATACTATATTTTGTAAAAATTAACTTCAATAAAGTTGCCTTTGTGAAAAGTATCTTTTATTGAAAGTATCTTTTATAAAAAGTTCTTGTTACAAAAAGTACCTGTTATAAAAATTGCTTTTTGTAAAATTTATCTTAAACAAAAAGTACCTTATTTAAAAATAGGTTCTAAAAAGTACCTTTTATAAAAAGTACTATAAAAAGTACTTGCTATAGATCGTATATTTTGCAAAAGTTTCCTTTGACAAGCAGTTGACTTAGTAAAAAGTACCTTTCATGAAAAGTACTTCTTACAAAAAGTACCTGTTACAAAAACTTTACTTTAATAAAATTTATTTTAAACAAAAAGTACCTAATTTAAAAATATCGTTTCTAAATAGTACCTTTTATAAAAAGTGCCTACTAAAAAAAGTACTGATTAGACCGTATATCTCGTAAAATGTTCCTTCAATAAACAGTAAATAACAGAGTCGTTTAGAAAAAATCCCTTTATAAAAAGTTTTATTTGCGAAAATAACCTGAAATATAAAGAACCTTTTATGGAAAGCACCTTATATAAAAAGTGCCTTTTGTAATACCAAAACAACTGTTTCCAAAAGAAGCACTTCTCATAAAAAACTGTCTTTTATTTAAATTACTTTTCGTGAAAAGTACCTGTTATAGAAGAACATTTTTATTTTGCATGAAAAGTGCCATTTTTAAAAATTACCTGTTATAAAAAGTACCTTCTTTCAAAAGTACAAATTTTAAAACGAACGTTATATAATAACTGCTGTCAAAAATTTTTCATTATAAAAAGTACCTTTTATGAAAAGTAGCTCAAAAAAGTACCCTTCACAAATAGTACTTAACACAAAAGCTACCTTTCATAAGAAATACACTTTATAGAAAGTAACTTCGGTAAAAAGTAGTATAACTAAAAAGTACTTTTAATAAAAAGCACCCTTTACAATAAGTACCTCGTACTATAGTACCTTTTATAATAAGTGTTTTTTTTAATAAGAAAAAAAGCATCTTTTACAAAAGTTGCCATGTATAAATAGTACCTTTTGAAAAGCGCTGTTTTAAACAATTCAAATTATGTCCAAATTAGTTAACAACTTCGTTAATGATTCGATTACATCAGAACCAAATCAAAATTTGTTAACGTTATTTTAACGGTACAACAATCGCTTCTGAAATAGTCGATATTAACTTGAAGGGCAGCGCCAAAAATATGCCCAATAACATGGTTTTTTCTCAAGAGGTCAGTCTATCGAATAACTACCATTAGGTGCCTGTTAAAGAATGTGCAACTGCCCTCGTACTATAACATAATCATTTGTTTCTCTCACCCGTCATTCTGTTTGAGCACAACTAACACGCCCTCATGATTTGCTAAATTGCACGTCATCTGTCACGGAAATCAACTAATTTATTCCCCTGCTGTTCGTTTTTAGCAAATTTGCATTTCATTTTGCAACCGGTACACGTACACCCCTTTCCCTCCGACACCCCTCTCCTCACCCACGATTTGAGTACCTTTTTTACCCTTCACAGCAATTCCACTCGAGTGCCAATAAATGCGTTGGATGGGGGAGAACACTTTCTTGGAATCGTATGAAAAATAATTTGTTGCAACAATTCAAATGCATCCACAGAAAATGCTGAAATCTTTACGTTCAAGAGATTTTACAAGAGTATTTAATTTCCTTAATTATCGATTTATCTTTTGTGCTGCACTCGTAGAAATTTCTGTTGACGTTCTGTCGTGTAACAGAAAAATCGTTTTACTGGGGATTTCAGTGGCTGCGAAATCTCGCAGTATGAGGTTTTTTATCATGCAAAAATCTTCAGGGAGGTTGTATAAAATCCCACAAAACAGCATCCTGACGGGTGGCGTTTGAGAGCGTCCTTGCTTCACAATATTTGCTGGAATAGTTACAGAAATACGCCACGCCACGTCTTAAATAAAAAACACTTTTACACTCAAGACTGTAAAAGTATTTTAATGTTAAAAAATTTTGTTGAAATGCAACATTTACTTGCGTACCTCATTCAAGGCTCTCATCCTTGAGACAGTGGGACGAGCTGCAAGTAAATTCACTAGAAAATATTAAAAAAAATAAAGAGCTCTCAAATCTTTCCACAGCACATAATTTTTGTTTAGTGTGAATATGAAAGTTTTGTGCTTCAAAAATGAACTGTTTTCAAATGGATCTCCTTTGCAAAGTAGTTTTTATTAAAAATATATTTTAAAAGAATCACTGTTAACCAACACTGTTTGTTGTTAAAAGATCTTTTCATATATAAAACTTCTTCTGAAGGTATTTAAAAATTATATTTTATTAAAATATGATGCTTGTACATAAGAAGTAACATATTCAAAAATAATTTTTTTAATAAAAATTGCTGTTAACAAAAATTCCCTTTTACCAAAAATACTACGGTTATTGAAAAAATGTAGTTTTTATAAAAAAGTACCTTCTATAATATATAGTTCATTCCCATTATAAAAAGTGCTTCCTGCAAAAAGTACGTTTAATAAAACTGCTTGCCTAAAAATAGGTTTTGTAAAAAGTACTTTTTACATAAAAAGTACCTGTTATAAAAAGTATCTTCAACACAAAATGAACTTCTATAAAAAGTAAATTTTATACCAAATACCGTCTATAAAATGTAAATTTTTAAAAAAAGTGCCTTATAACAGGTACTTTTTATATAGAGTACAATTTGGAAAAAGTAAATTATATAAAAGGTAAATTTTAGAAAAGTATCATTTATTGTAAGTATATATTTTAAAGAATACATTTAATAAATAGCACATTAAACAAATTTGTATGTACATAAAGTACTTATTGGAAGAAGTACCTTTTCAACAAAATATAAAAAAAAAAGTATTTAGAAGAGAAAGACGTCTTGTAAAGGGTACCTTTACAAAAGGAACTATAAAATGTAAACATGATATATTACAAAAAGTTGCTTGTATTAAAGGTACCTTTTATAAAAGAGTTATTTCTAAAAAGTACTTTTCACAAGAAGTACCTGTTATAAAAATGTTCTTAAAATAAAGCACTCATTAATAAAAAAATTTGTATAAAAAGTAAATTTAGTTTAAATTACTTATTATAAAAGGTACCTTTTCCAAAAAGTATCTTGTTCAAAAGTACTTTTTATAAGAAACATTTTTTATAATATTTACCATATATAAAAATGTTTTTCTTTTTTTAAAGTACCTGTTATAAAGTAGCAGCGCTAAAAATACCTATACCAAGAAGTACCTTTTATAAGAAGTACTTTTTATAAGAAGTACTTTTTATAAATAGTATGTTAAATAAAAAGTACCGTATTAAAATAAGCTTCAATAAAGGGTATATTTTTGAAGTCCCATTTTGAAAAATTACCTTTTAATATTAGTTTTTTACTAAAAAGTACCTGCACTGAAAATAACTGTACCAAGAAGGGTGTTTTATGAAAAGGACCTTTTACAAAGAGTTTCTTTTACAAGAAGTAGCTTTTACAAAAAGCAGTTTTTAGAAAAAGTGCATTAAAAAAAAGTACCTTATAAAAATAAACTTCAATACAGAGTACACTCCTTCTTGAAAAAAGTACCTTTTGTAATTGGTTTTTTATTAAAGAGTACCTGCGCTAAAAATATCTGTACCAAGTTGTACCTTTTATGAAAAGTACCTCTTATAAAAGGTTCCTTTTGTAAAAAGTACTTTTTATCAAAAGTATCTTTTCTAAATAGGGCCTTATTTAAAATTACCATTTATAAAAATACCAATATTGTTCCTTTTTGAAAAAAATTTTTCTGAAAAAGGATCATTTGTAATAAAAATGTATTAAAAAATATATATTTACAAAATACACCTTGTAAAAATTATGCTTCTTAAAAATTTCCTTTCATAAAAAATACATTTAAGAAAAAGTACTTTTTAGAAATTCCCTTTTATAAAATAAGAGCCTTTCATAAAAAGATTATTTTCATATAAATCATTCGATAGGAAATTGGCTTTTGTAAAAAGTGTGTTGTTATTGAAAAGTACCTCCTTGAAAAGGTACCTTTTTTAAATTCCTTCTCTTTAAGAGTCGCTTCTCTACGGAAAGTAGAATTTTTTTTTTATTGGAATTGGCTTTTAAGTTTCTTTTCTCTAAATAGATTTTGATTATCATGAACCATTGAAAACAATTTTTGAAAATTTTATAAATTAATTTTGAGGACTTCTTTCGTTGTCTCCCACTGCATGTTTGTGCACGTTTTGTTGTTGTCGTTGTTGTTGTTGTTTATTTGAATATATATTCACTTGAAGGAAATGAAAATGTTTTATTTACTTCGTTATTATCTAGACAATTCTACAACGATGATTTCACACATTCGAATTGTTTGAAAATGGCCTGGGGAACAGCCCAAACCAACGAGTTGTTAGTTCGACTTAATTTGAAATGAAGACATTCGAAATTGTCAGTGAATTGAAAAACTATTCGGGTTGTGTTTCAGTTGATTGAACCCTGTTGTTGCCGCACTTTTTTTTTCTTTCCTTTCTGTCATCCTTTTCTTTTTTCATGTATTTCATTTAATTGGGTTCGTTGCAAACTGAAGAAGAAAGCAGAAGCCAAAATGCATTCATCTTGGCTTTTGGCATGTCTAGACAATTCTGAACAACAACGACCGACGATAAAAGAAACCGCTGACAACTATTTTGTTTTATTGACAACTTCTTTTGCTGCTGTTTTTGGGGAAAATGGTAATAAAATTTTTTTGAATTTAGATTTTACATTTAAGAAAATGATTTTGTGGTACTGCGAGTGACAATGAACCGAACCGTCTTGTTGTTGGTAGGCAAAATGATGGTTAACAATTTGCCGTTTTAGAGCAGACAATTACAGACACCAACTTTAGATTTTTCAAAAGGTCACATAAAAAATAGAAATTTAATTTTATAATCCGATAACTTTTAAATGAAATTGTCAAGTTGATTCATATAATTTTATTCTCATAAAGTTGTTCAAAAATAAACAGGAGTCTTGAAAACAAAAAATAAATAAAAAATCCTCCTGCGTTCTGTTGCCTTTTGACTTGAAAAATATATTTGAAACTGGAAAATCCTTGAAACACTTCAATTTCAATAATTCAATTTGGAATAAAATACACTCACATACACACACACACACACCACTGCAACTGAAATCATAGAGAACCACTAAAACTTGTTACGGAATAAAATGAAATTTGTGGCAAAATCTCCGCAAATAACACATTCAGAAAACAATGAAATACAATTAAATTGTATCTTTAAGAATCCGAACTAATCAAATAAAATAAAATCCATCTGAGGGTTTTGTTGCGGTTTTCATTTCATTCTTCTTTCTTCTTGTGCAGTGGCTTCAAGTTAATAAATTGTGTTTGAGAAACGATAGTGGAATGAGTGACCCTGAACAGAACAGCTCACAGGAGAACAAGGACTCTGGGGCAGGAAAAGGGAGGCAGGGAGTGTAGCAAAATGTAATAATTTCCATTAAAAATACCTGAAAGAAAATTACTTTCGTTTTGTTAATGCTGGTATTAAAGTTTTTCTATCTTTTTTTTTTTGTTGTTGTTCATTTACTTTATCAAATTTCCCATTCCGTGCGAATTTTTCGTTGTCCCTGGTTTTCTTTTAAATAATTGAAAAAGCAAAACAAGCGAACTTTAATAATTATATTTTTTTTCTTATTTCGAAAAAGCATCCTCTTTGGCTTTCAGTTGTTGTTAAGAGGATTTGTGGCCAAAAAGGAGAAGAAGAAGATTTTTATTCAAAATAGCAAAAAGGCCACAAAATCCTGAAGTCATCAAAATGGTTGACCAGTTTGGAAGTGAAAATGGTTTGAGGGGAACATAAAATCTTTTCTTCTTGCAGTCAAAGAACTTTTAATTACTCTCAAATGAAATCCAAGTAAAATTTTTAAAACGAAACAAAGTTTTTCAATTTTTAAAAACGTAATTTTTTTTTTTTTTTTTCTTAAATATATTAATTTTTTATTATTGAATCTGACTATACGTCATTCACAATAAGTATTAAAATCTTAACCTAACAAAATATTTAAGTTGATACTGCCACTGCAGCACTCAACTTTCTCTTCGAATAAAAAAAAATAAAAAAGGAAAATTATGTTGCCAAATCAAAAGTTTGCACCCGTTTCAGACGCCTATGACCCTCAAATAAAAGCAAGTCCCTCGCGAACGGATTGGGATGATCAGTAACTTTTGCAATGCAGCTCGTACACGATTTTTTAATCTCTTCTCGGATGGTAGGAATATTGAGATCCAAGTGGA
The DNA here is from genome assembly GCA_963675445.1 of Linnaemya vulpina. Lineage (NCBI taxonomy): Eukaryota > Metazoa > Arthropoda > Insecta > Diptera > Tachinidae > Linnaemya > Linnaemya vulpina. The sequence continues at coordinate 2,339,495 of OY776280.1, read as the reverse complement.
TGTTATTATTTCGTATGTACCAAGGAGCCCACGTAATCATTCTCAGAATCTTTGACTGTCTTCTTTGTAGCTTTTCAACATTTGATGCGGAGGTGGAACCCCACAACTGGATACCATAATACTATATTGGTTTTAAGGCTGCCTTGTATAAGAGTACCTTGAGGTCCAAGTTCAGTGAAGAGTGTGGCCCAATTAACCAGAAAAGTTGGGCGGTTTTAATTTTCAGCTGTGTAATTTTGGCTGCAATATGGTGAACCCACGTCAGACGCCGATCGAGATGTATTCCCAAGTACCTAACTTGGCTCTGCTCTGGAATTGTTGTCCCGTTTATTGAAATCGGTGCGCAACTTTTGTGCCTTAATGTAAAGGTTATGTGAACACTTTTCGAGGCATTAACTTTTATTTTCCACATATTCAACCATTTCTCCAAATCAGCAATGTGGGTTTGAAGTTGTTGGGAAGCTACTTCCGGATGTTGATGTATACTTAAAAACGTGGATGTGTGTGTGAGTTGATTTGTAGGCAAATCCGCGGTATATAATAAGTAAAGAAATGGGCCGAGTATACTCCCCTGAGGGACACCAGCTGATATTCGTTTGATTGACGAATAAGTACTTTTTGATCGTACTACAAAAGACCTATTCGCTAGATAGCTAGTGAGCAGTTTGTGGACGTTTTCAGGAAGCAGTGGTGAAATTTTATATAAAAGGCCTTCGTGCCAGACTCTGTCGAAAGCTTGTGATATATCAATAAATAGTGCAGAGCAGTACTGCTTATTTTCAAAAGTTTGACGAATTAAATTCGTAATTCTATGCACTTGTTCAATGGTACCGTGTTTTTTCCTAAACCCAAATTGGTGGTTGGGAATTAAGTTAGCCGAGTCAGTATATGGCGATAACGATTTTAATATTAACCTCTCAAATATTTTTGAGAGAACCGGCAATAAGCTGATTGGGCGGTATGATGTCACCTGCGTGACGTCTTTGCCAGGCTTGGGGATCATAACTATTTCCGATTCTTTCCAAGATAATGGAAAATATCCAGTTCTTAACATCGAATTAAAAATAAACATAACGACTCTCAAAGCCGAATTCGGCAGGTCAACGTCAATTTAAAACGAAAAAAAAGAAATCTAAAATTATTCGGACTTCCTTAACAAAATATTATCGCGGTTTTCATTAAAAAATTCACAGGACTTTTAAAATCAAAAATATTGACTTGCAAGCATCGAAATATTTTGGCAATAAAAAGGCCGCCATTTAATTCTGTGTCCTTCGTGACGTCACGTGCAATCAGCGGACTTGTTTTTAATGCTCTTCGAAACGCATCTCTCTCATATTATTTTCATTAAAAGCACATGAACGTTTTATTTATTTTTCATTTCGGTTTTATTTTTGTCTGTTTGTAAGTGGGATTTCGCTTTTGCACCCACGCACGGAGTCACTAGAGGATTAGTGCATGAATTTGTATCACAAAATAACCCAGCGAACACAAAGCAACACGTTACAAAGATAAACAATATTTTTATTAGTTGTCAACAGAGAGTTACGAATTCTTGTGATTAAAAAACATACATGAAAAACGGGTGACCCCAAAGGCCATTCCTGTAACTCCTCACTGATTTAATCCATAATCTACCGCCACCAGGTGTTTGTGCTTTTCAGTGCTTTTGAGCTTTTCGGGCTTAAAAACTTATTTTCATTTTTAAATCCACCGATTTCCACGTGATAAGCGATGACTGATACGATGCTCGATTATCATAAAAGAATCAGGAGCATTAACTGATCAGATATATAATTTCGGAGTTTTTCCAAAAACAAAAATACACTATTTTGGATTTATTTTCTGCTCACAATGTCCTACGAACGGATGAACCGATTCTGACGCGGTTTACCGTGATCGATGTGGTTTTTAAACGTCTCGAATTGATTAATTTTCGGAATCGATCATTGAAGCCATTTAAAATTTACTTTAAAACTAAACTTTAAAAATTATATATAATTTCAAGATTTTTGTATTTGAGTTGTCTGCAAATTTACCGTTTCGAATCGGTTAAAATTTACAAACGCTCCTCATAACGCTGCCACATTGTCTTCAATCGATTCAGTCGTTAAAAATTTATAAGTGTATCACATACTTGCACATACACACACACACACATACATACAGACACACCACACCCATATACACACATACAGACACACCACACACACATACATACATTCTTAGTGGCGGGCTCTCAGAATTAGTCGGGGGAAGCTTCCTAAAACCTCACAACGTGGAGATCTGATGAGAACTCTATTTGTTTTAAAATGGAGTAAAACTTCCCGAATTTGTGAAGTATTTAAATTGTTTATCGAGAAGTAAAAATTTAAAATTAAAAAAAAAGTTTAATTTAAAAAATTCAAATAATTTTTGCTAAGAAAGACTGCAGGCTAATTCTCGTGGGTCAATGCCAGAGTCGTCCATTGATATAGAAACTGAACCAGCGCCAAAAATTCTGTAAAATGCGAAAAGTTTTCATGTCTTTCAAAATTTCAAAATTGTTCATGTTGCTCTGGAATGTTCATGGGGCCCTGGAATGTTAATCGCATGGAATTCTCTCGGCCTAACATTCCCTTTTCATCATGTTAACTGGGCAGGAAAGAGCGCATTTATTTTTATTTGTTTTATTTTATATTTTTTTGTTTGTTTTTTGTTGAACATCACAAATAATAAATGGAAAAATGGAAAGAGTTTTAGAAAACACTTGTTAGACATTTTGCCGTTTTGTTCTGCTCGAGGTATTGTTGCATTTGTTTTCTGTTGTTGTTGTTGTTGTTGTTTGTTTTCATATTTTTAGCTCTTCAGTTTCGCCTTGATGGCTTTCGCATTTGCTGGTTCACCTTAAACTTGAGATTTTTAAGGTTGAATTGAATTCCGTTTAGAGAAAAAGAGCGTTTGTTTTTGTTGTCGATAAAATGAATGCAAACAATCCTTGTGAAAAGTGCAGCAGCAGTTCTTTTCAGAAAACTCTCTTGTATTCTCCCAAGTTGTTGGCTGTTTTTCGTGTGCATTTGAAATAATTAGAGGTCCTTGAGTGTTTTAATTGTAAATTTCAAAAAGAAATTGAACTTTTAATGAACGAGCGATGAGGGCCACTTCATTGACTTGTTTCCATTTGCCGGCAAAATTGTTTCACAATGAGCCTGCAGAGGATTTTTTCTTTTGCCAACAAGAAACAATTAAAATGTTTAAAAAGGAAATGCGTGGACGAGGAAGTGTACAAGTGAATTGAACTAGAAACTACTTTAACGGCCCTCGCGTGCCTAAAGGACAAAATGGGCTCTCAGGAAAAGTTCAAATAAATTGTGTTTTGAATTACAGAACTAAAATTTAACCGAAGAAATTTTATAAAAAATTGCTGTTAACAAAGAAATTTAATTGAACACTACCTGCGAAGAAGATATCAGTCAGTCTAAGAAAATCGTCTGTAAATTATTAAAATTTATCTGCAATTTTATCTAAAATGTGACTCCTTAACATAGTGAAACTATTTTTCGTTGTTTGATAGAAAGTTTAGCTGCAAGCATAAGCATGCGAAAGCTCCCAGGTCTGTTAAAGCTCTTTTAGGCTCTTAACGCAGACATTCGCTCTTAAACTTTTTTAAATTTGCTAGCACAGACAATCACCCTCAACCTGCAGCTTTTGCAAAAATTTAATAAACTTTTTTTTTCGTAGAAAGCTTGAAAAGCTTGAATGCGGTGTTTTATAAAACACGATTGATGAACTATTTTCGATTTCATTTAATTATTTCTAGTCGAATGCCTGTTACAGTTGTTCCTTTTAAGGTACTGCTTATGATGACAAGAGATTGAAAGTACTGAAAGCTCAAGACACAATTTATGGGACTGTAGGAGCCGGTTTTCAATATGAGAATATCTCTGCCAGTTTGATGTTCTGGGGTTTGAAATTGCAAACAAAAATGAAAATTATTTTTTGAGTAAATAATTTATATACTCAACTCCGCAATTTTAATCGTGCTGATTACCGAAATTAAAACGGTTGAAGTAAACCGTGAATTGTTTTAGTACTAAATTCACCAGCTTTAGTACTGCAGCTTTTGAAAGCTCTTTTAATACATTTTCTTAGAAGAGTTTAAAAAAAAAGAAAAAAAGATTAAAAGAGAATAAAAAAATTGCGCTGTTGTGCAAAATCACTGAAGAGCTTTCCTGTAATTTTTTTAGGGTGTTCAATCCATGAACCGTTAATCGCCTAACGAGCATAGTACGAAATTTGATATCGATCAAGTTTTCCTTGTAATTTTTATGTAAATTTCGAATATTGAATTCGGTTATTTGAACCGTTGGTAACTTTCAATATTTTCGCAGCATTTCTCGTACAATTAACTAAAAGAAAATAATTTTCTTTTTATTTTCTTTTTAAGGAAACATGAAGTCTTAAGATAATTAAAAAAATTTATTACGGTCTGGTAATCGGAGAAAAAGGGACTTGAACTCAAAAACAAGTCTCATTTGAAACGCTTTAAATTTCATCCCAACGGAAAAAGTTCGTGTCTCACTCTTTGTCAATTTGACATGGAACTACCCATATAATATTTATTTTTATATTTTGCAAATAAATTCATTTGTTGTGAGTTGAACTAATCTAAATGACTGCCAATAAATAAAAATAAATTGTTACTAAATTTAAGTAAAAAAATTTATAAATAAATTCCTACGGGTACTTTGATATATTAAATAACATTTTTGCATTTCACATTCCAAATAAATTCTTAATAATTTTAATGTTGAAACCTTCCGCCAATTTAGTGTGGGTCCCAATAAACGCCGTAAACCGCAACAAATAAAATCTGATTTTAAAAAATAAATTATTGATATTTTGCTGCTTCAGCAATTCAACTTGAGCAGCCTCAAAATGAACTTGAAACAAATAAATATGTTTATTTTAATTTCTTTTTGCTTGTTTTTCCTAAAATTCTCAACCGCAAACATTCTCACCGAAACTCTTTTTTAAAAAAAGTCTTTCTTTAATTTATGTTCTGCTGCTGTTTCCGACATTTTTGTGTTCTTTGCAAATCAAATAAAAAAAACTCTTAATTATTTGACCACAAAGCAAAATGCTAAAATGTTGAAAATGTTGTTGGTCAATTTTAGGCCTCAATTATAATTTTCTAACTTCACATGCAATCACACCGGATTAAAGTCGTATCAAGTCCAATACGATGATTATCTTGTTTATTGTGGCATCGGATTAAGCAGATTATGCTGGCAGTTGTAAGTTGAAGGCCTTGCGTCCGTTGCTAAAATTGAATTGTTTAAGTTCGAATTGTTTATGGATTTGAAAAACATATTTTGCTGTTGTTGTTGGTAATAATTGAAAATGATTGTGTTGATTGCGTTTCATAAGGGAAAGAGTTTGAAGAGCAACAATAATTTTTAAATGCTTTTTGTGATGTCAGTTGTTGTGGGCAAATGTTTGCTGGAAGATACTTTAGTTTTAAATTTTATTTAATAACATTTTTCAATATGTAAATTAAAGAAATTTTTGTCGTAACACATTTAGAAAAACGGCTGGAATGAAGTTCTTAAATTGTTGTATTCAGAAACAAGGAAAAATCAATTTTAATATAGAAGGGTAACAGAATAACACTGTTTTCGAAGGTCGCCACACTTTGACAATCAATGGCACTTCTAGAATTGCCATTTGATATCTTGGTTTTTTCGGATTTTCTACAATTCAGAGCTCTTTCCATTTGCATACAAAAATTCTCGGTTGGCAATTGTCCGTCCGCCCTCTCCTGGGTACTGCAATATGAAACTTAAAAAATAACCGTCACCATTGTTGTTGCACTTTCTGCTAGAAATGGTACTTCAGTCTTTCGTTACTCACGAATATTTTAATATTAATGTTAATATTAATGTCAATGTTTACGTTAATGTCAATGTAAATGTTAGTGTTATTATAATGCTAATGTTAATGTTCATGTCAATGTTAATGTTAATAAAAATGTTGATGTTAAAGTGAATATTTATGTTGATGTTAATATTAATATTGATGTTAACCCTGTTGTCAATGTTCATGTTAATGTCAATGTTGGTGTCAATGTTAATGTCAATGGTAATGATAATGTTAGTGTCAATGTTGATGCTAATATTAATGTTAATGTTTATATATATTCACTGATTAATTTAATGTTAATGATGTTTATGTTGATGGTCATATTAATGTTAATGTCAATGTGTATGTTAAGGTGAAAGATAATGATGATGTTAATGCCAATGTTGATGCTAATATCAATCTTAATGTTCATATGTTAATGTTAATGATGATGCTGATGAGAATGTAAATGTTAACGTTAACATTAATTTTATTTAATGTTTATGTCAATGTTAATATCAATATATATGTCAACGTTGATGTTAATGTTAACGTTAATGTTGATAGTAGTGTTAATGCTGAAGTTGCATTAATATTAACATCAACGGAAATGTCAATGTTAATGTTAATATTAATGTTAATGTCAACGTCAATGCTCGTGTTAATGTTAATGATAATTTTTTATTATTATTAATGTCCGCATTCGCATTGAGACCACAATATGCAACTCACGAAATAACCAATAGCATGGCTGTAGCACTTTCTCCAAAAAAAGGGCTGAAAGCCTAATGACGAGTCGACATGAGGCCTGTGGACCAACTCAACACCCAACTAGTAAATATATTTGGAAAATAAATTTCTCAGAAATGTTATCAATTTTCTTATCTCACGTCAATTCAAAAATATCCTGCCAATTGAGTTTGTAAGCGAGTGTATTCAACAGTTGCCAAAATGATTTCCCTCTTACCAACTCGAAAGTTGTTCGATGTCATGACAGAAGTCTCTTAAACTTGCCAACAAACACAAATTAGCGATATTTCACAAGTTGAAGAAAATGTTTTGGCAACAGAACTTAAAATGTCAATTTTGCTAATAAACGCAATTGCCAGACAAACAAAGTTGTTGGCCAAGAAAAGCAAAGTTCACGTCGAAGTTCATAAAGACGAGTGAGCGAGCGAGGGACGCAGCACTTGAAGGCAAAATATTTTAAAGTTCCTGGCGTCATCCAACAGTTTCAAGTGTTTATTTCAAGAATTTATTCTCTTCTTGCATACAAAAAAAAAAAAAAGTTTACACAACAAGAAATCGTTTCAGGGCTTAAACAGCAATAAAAGTTTAAAGAATTTTTGTTTTCATAAATCAGACAACCACACACACACACACCCAAAATCGAATCAAGTTAACAGTAACGACAGATTTGAGATCTACTTAAATATCGCTGAGGGAATTTTTCGTCTCTCGTCTAGAGGATGGTGTCATGTCCAATTCCTTCTGACTAAAATATCACGAACTTTGGCCAAACAATCAGTCGGGCATAATTTTGTTTGCACAACGACAACATCTTCAATTTGAGTCCTCGCAGTAGCAGCATCATCAGCTATTATTTTATGAATAAATTTAAAGTCTTCCAGTTACTTATTCCGTTTTAAAACTGCAGTTACAATAATAAAATATGCAGTCGGTGGTTCTAAAAGTACTCCTGCATTTTGTGTGTTTCTACATGTACGAATATGTACAGCTTGTCAAGGAAGTCGCCTCGCCGCTATAAATTTGTTAAAAGTAAAAATTTAATTTTAGCACATAAAATTTCTCTTGGGGAATTGGTGTTTACAATTAAGGCCCTAGTTTTGTAAATCACCGAGCGTTAGTGAAATTTATGTGAGTTTAAAAATAAAACTTCAAGTTTTTTTTTAAAACTTTTTATAAAATTTTGTTTTTTACTTTAAATGTAATTGTGCAAAACAAATACTCTTATTTTGTTTGTGCCAACACTTACTTCACCTACTGTATATGCAAATAAATGTCGCTTGAATTTTTATATCCCCAAAATTCTTGAATTCGTTTTCGTGCAACTGCAAAACGGAAGCACTCGTTGGAGTGTAAAGGAAAACTGATTTGAATGATGTGCAGCAGAAATGCAAAACTATTGAACTTTTCCCAAATAAAGCGAAGCAGCAGCAGCAGCAGCCGAATTATGCAAAAGCAAAACGAGACGCGCACACAAACGGAAAATGTCAGTATTTGGATGGAAAATATCAAAGGAATTGCATAAATTTAAAAATCAAAATATTTTTGCAGCATCTTGAAAAGGTTTCGTGACATCCAGGAGGGTTGCAAATGTCACAAAAATTTCCCTCTTTTTTATAAAAAAAATGGAAAAAAGAAAGAAAAAATATTTTAATATAAAGTCGCGTTTTTATTTCTGTAAAAAAGCCACTCAAAATATTTAAAAATAATAATTATTTTGATACAAAATGTTATTTAAAAAAATAGATCTGAATCAGTGTAAATAAACGTTGTGGGTTTGAAATAGAAAGTTCTTTAATCCTGTCTATGCTCGCGAGTGTTCAGAGTTCCAAATTATTTAAATTTTCAAATCAACCGATTCCCACGTGATAAGCGGTAATTGATGTAGGATTCCGTTATTGCAAAGAAATCGAGGAAACTGACTGACTGATCAGATATATAATTTTGAAGTAAAAAAAATAAAATAAAATAAAATAAGAGAATAATAATAATAAGTTTTCAAAATATTCTTTTCACAATCGCCCGTATTATGAATGACGACGTCGACATTCATGTCACATCCACACGACAGCAAAAAATCGTCACTTGTTTAGTCTTTGTCGGCAGAAATTGACTTCTGATAACATGTTCTATTAATATTGCGCGCCTTAGAGAATACCAAAAGGCTGTTAATAATAATTATTTACTGTCGACAATCAAATGACAAGTGGCAATTTTTTGCTGTCGTGTTGCTGTGACGTTGACGTCGTCATTCACAATATGAACGAATATCTCAGCAACGGATTAATCGATTTTGAACTGGTTGACGGTGATCGACATGGTTTTCAAATGTCAACAGCTGATTAGCTTGTGAAATCGATCGTTGAAGTCGTCTAAAAGATAAAATATATTCTGAAAAAAATTTTGTTCTAGTTTTGGAGTTCTCTTGATATCTACCGGTTTGCATCGGTTCGGAAATATAAATTCGAGAAGGCTCCTGAGAACGTTACTAATTTGATTTGATTTGACTCAGCCGTTCAAATGTTACAAGCGGGCTACATACTTACACTAACACATACACACACGCACACATACACATACATACATACATACATACAAAGCTAGTCAAGGCAGTTTTCTAGGATCTGAAAACTTGAAGATCTCGACTATTTCACAACAGTGTAAAACCAATAACATCGAAGATTTTTTAAAATTTATAATATTCGCAGCAGGGAGTTAAAAATATAGGAAAAGACTGAAATCTCCTGGTGCTGAAATTTGGAAAAATTCCTTTAAAAATTGCGGTGATCTGAAAAATAAATCTCATTATTAATAGACTAAATCTTAATAACAGCAGCTTTATGAAATTTTATTAGAATCGGGCGACCCGTTTAAAAACACTAGTTTTTGTAATATTTTTTTTCGAGATCCCCCACTGTGCATTGTGCGCGGCAATAGAGAAATGAAGGAATAATTTTATATTGATTTCTTTTCCAGAAAAAAATGCTTCACTTTTTATACTTTTTAATAGAAAACGGCAACATTCTGTTATTTGAAAATAGTTAATTTTTAAAAAATTAATTCAACATCTCTTACGAAAAGTAATTTCGCTTATAAAACTCCTCCAAACTGCCACTTTTTAGAGGAGAAATAAAAAAAATGTTGCATGTTTTACAGAAAAGAACATGCTGTTAGTTAGTAATTAAAGTGATCAAAACTTGTTCTTATTTAATAAATTTATAGTTCGATAAAAGTGCCTTAACCCTAAAACGTTATAGAAGTTTTACAGAGACATTTCAGTTGCATTAACACTTTTAAAATCCCTTTCATGGAAGATGCTGTTTTTAGAATTCAAACAATCAAAATGAGTTGAAAACTTTTAAGAGAACATTTTTCAAGAAAATTTTCCGATGCAGTCGAATGGCTGAATCGATATAAAATCACAAAAAAATTTTCTCAACTTAAACTTTTCACTTTTCATTCGTTCAACAGTCAGCCTTTTAGCTGCCGAATGAACCACAACCAGTTTAAGCATCTCCAACGCAAAACAACAGATATTTCACACTCGAACGTTTGTTGTTGTTGCTGTTGTTCGATGTTCAATAGTTTTTAAAAACAAAAAACTAAAAGTTTAATCAAACTCACACACTCACACAAACACACACACTGTGGCAGCAGTGAGATGAATGCCGCATAATTTCCTCATAAATTGTTTAACTTTCTTCGGTTGTTTTTGTTCTTGTTGTCATTTGATTTGATTTTATGATTCCATTTTATTTTTGTTTTGCGAAAGCATCGTCGAACACGTGCGCCAGTCAATTGATTCATGAGTATTTGCGTCCTTTTGTTTTGAACCAGCGAATTTGTCTTAACTTTTGTAAACCCTGTTAAGAGGTTTTGTTTGTTTTACTGTCAACTTCAGCTTAATTTAAAAGATACATTTAACAGATGAATAGTCTGACTGAGTGCTATTGTGACAGAATGTCAGTGCGTCAGTCTAAACGGGTGTTGTCAAATAAACATGTTACGCCGTACCTTTTGTGCCAATTAATCGTGTTTAAATAAGCGGTAAATGGCTTGAGTTCGGTCGGCGAGTGTATGTGAAATGATGCAGGCATAAATAATCGATAATTCCTGGCTTTTAATTTATTATTTGGTTTTGTGGCAAAAAAAAAACTTGGCTATTCAGCAGTTTAGAAAATTAAATTTTGGTAAATAATGACTTAATACTATTTGCAACGTGTTTCATTCAGAAAGACCTGCAAAGAACAATAGGAATTTAACTTCTTTCATAAATGCGACATTATTGTGGTACAGTTTTAAGTATCTTATCGTTCACTAATTTTATCAAAATTTATTTGAATTGAAAGATATTTTTGTGAAAATGGGCACAATATAAATGCTAATTTTAAATTCTTATTGGAAAGTATTAAACAGCAGTTTATATTTGATTTAAAAGTTCACCAACAGAATTTTTCAATATTTTTTTGTGTTGTATTTGCAAACGCATTCAATTTGTTTTAATAAAACAGAATATGTTTTTTGTTGTTCTCTTAAAATTTGGTGGGCGAGGAAGAGGAAATATAAAGTCATTTTTATAATAAATTTCAGAATCTCATATATTTTGAATTGTAAAAGTCAAGTTCGTCGTTTCCAATCAATTCAATTAACCCATTTTCACAGTACAGCAGAACAGCGCTGCTACTCTGCCATCAGGAGTATTCAGGAATATTTTTAATTCTTATAATTTTTCAGATTTGCAATAGTTGGATGTACCAGCAGTTTTAATTTATAAAAACTTTTCGACAAAAATTCAGACGAAAAGTGTCTCAATATTAAAGTTTTGCCGAAAAAAATCAAATAAAAATAAATAAAAAAAATAAAATAAAAATATTTTCATATTGGGAATCACATTTTGTTTATTATTAAGTTAATTGGAACGTGCTCAATCATGCTCTCACTGAGAGAAATAGATGTTAACAAAGATGAATGCCGAAATGCGAGGCACTTCTAATTGCAGCAGTTGTTGGCTTCTCGAAGTCCAAATAATATTTTAAATTTTAACATGAATTGTCTGCTCATCTCAAACAAACCTTCCCCATTGTGCAATTTCGTATGAAATACTACTCGTAACACTGTCTCAGCACACCAACAAACATTTGCACTCACTCCTGTTCATCTCATCGCTTCTTAAATTTTTCTTAAAGTTCCATCAAAATTTCTTTTATTTTTTTTCTAGTGAAAACACCTTCACCGTCGCTGTTTTTCTTGTTCTTTTTTTCTTCATTTCATGACCTTCTCTCTTCTCCCACCCACAATTCTTGCATTCTGTTTATTTACATTTTTCATTCTATTCTTCTATTGACTCTTGTTTTACATGGAATTTTCGATTTTGTTTTGCTCCTGTTCTACTTCCACCCGCCAGTAGCAGCACGTTTTACTAGCACGTGATTAACAAGTGAAAGCTTAACATCCACTTGTTACGAGCGAAAATAGGAAAAAAAGCTCTTTTCTTTTGCTTGTTTTCTTTTTCTATCTGATTCCGGCTAATGAATGCTGTTGAAAGCTGTTCGCTGGCACTCCACCCAAAAATAGAATAATCAAAACATCCAGCAAAAATTGTGTTTTTTTCTTAATTTTCTTTAGGGTTTTCTTGTATTTTTGCACAACCTCATGTTGTTGTTGCTGTTGCTGGCATTTCGTAGTCTGGTTTTGTTTCAGCACTAAAGAACCCACTGACACAAAACTTGTTAGTTCGTTGTGAGCTTTCAGTGGCTGAACACCGGATATCGCTAACGAAATTGAGTGAAAACGGCGCGGGTTCTTGAAAAAAAAAAACAATAATTAATAATAATTCATATAAATAAAGCAAAAATACTAATTAAATTTTTAAGGAGGTGCAGAAAGAAATCTTCCACAATTAATTGATTCAATTGGGAAATTTATTCTTCCGCTTTCCTAAAGATTAATTATTCTCTGATCAAAATTAAGCAGTAAAAATTAAGTCTTCGCTTTAAAGTTGTTGTTGTTATTAAAAATTAATTATTTTAAAATTTTAAAATTAAATTTCCTCCCTGAAATTATTATAAATAGTTAAGCTGTTTTTAAATAAATAAAAAAATTCAAAAAATAAGTGTTAAATAATTTTATTAAAACTCCTGAAGTGTATGAGAATTCTTACTGTTCATATTTCAACTTAAAAAAATAAAAGTAAATTTAATAAAATTTAAATTAATTATAAAAGTATAATTTTCTGTTAATAGTAATTTTATAAAATCATGCAAATTTTGTAAAAATCTCAAAGTGCTGCTGTTTTCCTTAAAACTGGTTCTGATGACTAAAACAATTTTATTAAAACGTATAATTTCAAGTATTTATTTATGTGAAATTTAAATGAGAAATAAAACAATAATTTTTTTTCTTGTTGTTGCTTGTATGCCTGCACTTCACTGTCTGTAGGCTTCAGTAACAATTTGGAAGAGTTTGAAAACGTTTTGTGTTGCACAAACTTTCTAAAACTGATTGAGAATTATATACACAAAAAGCAGCACGCGTTGATAGTTCTTCGAAAAGAGGCTCGTTAAAAGAATATCCAGTCTGATTTGATTTTATTATTAAACTCTTTGAGTCATTTCAGTTGAAACACATTCCAACGAAATTATTTTTTATTAAATTCAATTATTTTTGATGTGCCAGTGAACTCGTACGACCAGAGGAATAAATGGTCCAGGGATCCAATGAAGACATGCAGCATCAATTCAGTTTTCAAACTACGCAGCAGATCAGCTTTTTCTTATCGTAAATACTTCGAAATATTTCGAAAGGCAAATTAAAAACTTTTGCTTTCACAATAAAAAACACTGAATCCCGATGATTTTCTTGATTAAACCCTGGAAATTCCTGGAAATCATTTTGCTTTTTTTCAAATCAGTAATTTTTATGCCACGAAACTCATTTTAGTATGCGATTAGTGAAAAAAATAATAAAACAAAATGAAAACTATAATAAAATATTTATTCTGATTTCTTTTCTAAAAAAAGTGCAAAATTGTTCACGCTTTTTATTCAGTTTATAAAATCAACGAATTTATTAAAAATTAATCCAACATCTCTTGCAAAAAGTAATTTCTGGTTTAAGACTCCTCCAAAATAACACTTTTAGAAAAATAATTGAAAAAATTTAACATCATTTAAATAATTTTGAAATAAATTCAGTCCTTTTTTTTTGCTGATAAAAAAATCATCAATAAATTTAAATCGTGATTATCATAAATAATAAGTGACCGCAAGATCTGGAAGTCTAGAGAAAATCCGTTTAAAAAGAACCGAATATTTCGAATGTTATGTTCTGTACTAATTAAAAGTTTTCTTATCAGGGGAATTCCCGTGAATTTGCAATTCCTCCCCTCGAACAGCTGATAAATAAAGAGATTCGCAACGCTTCACTCTTTAGGCAAACAATAAATATTTGAATTCTTGAGAAATAGAATACAAGAAAGAAGCCATTCGAATCTAGAAATAGTTTTAAAAAGTCAAGCTTAACTGTCCATTTTCTTTAAACTAGAAATAGAATTCCATTTCGTAAAACTAACTGCTCGGAAAGAATTTTTAATTCAACGAGACAGGTTTAAAACTTTACAGTGCAAAGGAAAGTCAACATCAGTTTTCAAACATTCAACGTACACAGCAGAGCAGCATAGCTGTTTTCGAAGGCCGCTACACTTCTATCATGAGCGCATTTATGAACTTTTTTTACTACCACTAATTCGTTGGCCCAGTTGAACTAGATAACAGTTTATATATTATCAATTTCATTATGAAGAAGGATACGAGAAGTGTATCAAACCGAAGTCAATCAATCATTTTTACAAATAATATCCTGTCTGCTGCCAACTTTTTTCAAATACTAAATTTCACTCCGCTTCAATCACACGATTTAGAAAAATTGTAGATTTTATCAAGCAAAATTTTAAATAAATCCTGTCAACTGCTGCTTTTTACAGACACAAAATTAAAACTGAGAACCATAAAGTCAGTACTCTTTTTTTTATATATTTTATTATAACTTGACAGGCGGCTTCCTAGAATGTCACAACTGATTCTAATTTCACCAATTTCGTTTATGGAAAAGGATACGAGAAGTGTATCAAACCGTTGGAAATACTGGTTTATTAAGTCCCTGTGCTGCGTATGTTCTCTGTGTCCTATTTTCTAAATTTTTTGTTACAAGTTCCCCGCTCTCCCTGTGACCCTTTTCAGCTTTCAAAAATCAATTAAATTTTATGCATAATTTTGTTTTATTAAAAGAATTAATACTCTGTAAATTTAAAAACAAATTTGATGATCAATTGGGAACGATATAAATAATTACATCTGTTTATTGTTGTTGTAATTTATTAAATTCCTTTTAATAATTTTTAAATGCTAAACCATTTTTTAGACGAAGACTGAAACGCTCGTCTTTTGTGTGCGGCCGTATAAAACTTAAGCTGATTAAAAGCATACGCTCAGGCATTTCCTACTTATTTCCGAATCTAATTTAAATCTAATGCTTTTTCATAATCTCAATAGAATTATGCCACGTAAAACAAAAAATTTGTTCTTAACAAAATAATGAAAACAAAACAAACTTAAATATCAAATTATCCAAACACTTTTACTTCTTAAAACTGCAATTCCACATAATTCATGATGCTTTTACGATCAAACGAAACTTTGAGTCGTATTTCGTAGCTGCAACAACCAGAAATCTTGATTTGCTCGAATGCTTCTCTTCAATTCGAAGCACAATTCAGTTTGTGTTGAGCAAAAAACTGGGAAATAGAATTAAATGCAAAAAGCACCTCAGCTTGTGTTTGGCAAAATGAAACCATTAAACCCCTAAAAGTATGCAAAGTGTGTTATGCAGTTTTATAAAATGGAAAATGGTAAAGCAGCATATTTTCTTATTCAGTATAAAAAGCATATTTTTATGGAATTTAAAGTTGCACTGCATGTGTTTTGCATATTTTGAATATTAAATCATTCTGAAGTTACTTACGATGAGTTTATGTGTAAATAATAATTTTGCCTGAAAGTATACTCCACATTAAGAACTGAAGCATAAGAAGAACGTTCGTAAGATTCAGTACTTTCAATAATTAAAAATTATTTGTTGTCTTTGTATCCTGCAAATATTTTTGTGAGTTATAAGTCTATATGGGCATTTGCACGAAGACGTTATTTGGGGAAATAAAACTTCACTTTTCTTGCACTCAAATGTTGGATGAACTTTTGAATGTGCAGAAGCCATGAATACAACTTCAGATCAGTAGGAGTATCTGAATTGTAACCTAAAGTGAAGCCAGAAATACACAAGTAAGAGAGGCATTTATTAAATATTGTGGCATAGTTTTAGGAGCACGAACAAATGTTATTCTTCTTGGAATTAAAGAAAAACCTAAAAGTAATCTATCGTCATAATATTTAAATTATAATATTTATTTTATTTTGTAACACTGAGAAAAATGTTTGTTATCGTTATCATTAAGTTTCTTTAAAAGCCCGAAAAAGCAAAGCTTTGAATGAATAAGACAGTGGGTCACGTTCGACATCATGGAAATGCCTATATGTTCTTAAATATTCACATTCAATTTGGATTTCATTTGAATTTATGTTTTACTTCGTAATTAAATTGCAGCATTTCGAAAACACAAACAATTTGTTTTTCAGTTGAAAAGTAATTCATGGGGAGATATTCTTTGAGACACAGAAACTGAAAGACTAGAATTTATACTTTGAAAAATACTGGAGTTACACTTAAATGTATCTAATACTTTTTTTTTAATAAAAAAAAACTCGATGGATATTTTTTTTCTACAAGACAGAATATTAATTCAACATTTGGATTATGAGGACAATTTGAAACGTTGTTCAATTCAAGGAATCCATAAAGACGACTTTTCATCTGCGCTTTTTGCTTGTGCTGGAGTTTAAAAATAAGGATTTTATATCAAATTACAATAAATGAAAAAATATGATTTGAAGTCGTTTGTTTGTGGGAAACAATAACGAATGAAAAAAAATACGGCAGCAACTCAAAATTTCTTGTAGCGTTTCCTGCTCGCTTGAAGATTTGAGCCTAGAAAATAGGCAGCATAATTTCATTAATTCCACGAATTTGGGAGATGGTGGCGGTTCCCATAAAATATATTCGCCTGCTGGTGTGCTTTGAATTTTGATGGCATTGGGAAGCTTTTCGGTTCTTGATGGAATTATTTGTGTTTGTCTTTGTCTATGTTTTGTCCTGATTTGTTTGCTTTCCTTTTTAAAATGTGGTCGGTTTAACGTTTCAGTAAATAAGAAATTGAAAGAAAAATCTTTTTGTACAACTTTTGATTTTCACAACAAACTTAACTTCATTATCATGATTAGAAACCAATTCGAAGTTTGAAATGAAAACTTCTTTGCTTTTTCTATCCCCTAGAATTTGCGGGCACGTTTTATAAATTTTTTCCATTTCTGCTTTTGAGCCATTCCAATGGAAGTGATGGAGGTCGTGTGTTGGGACTTTTTCAAAAGTTATTTTTCACTGCAATAATTTACGTACGTTTTGAATGTTTTCACAAGCAAAGAAAAAAGGATTCGTATCATTAAATTAAAAAAAATATATATGGAATCTGATTTACTTTAAATTATCCTTAAGACACCTGATAATAATGCGGCACACCAGTTAAGGGCACGTATTGGTGAATGGCTTTAGGCCTGAGGTGGGTGTGTATGTGTTTGTGTGTGCGGGTGTAGTAAATTTCATACACCCACATGAATTTCAATTTAAATAATCTAAATGTTTGAAATATCCTCTAACGCCCTAAATTATGCTACTGTCTTATCTCGTTTGTGACCTGAATGAACATGCAACAACATGCTCAACCCTGAAAACCCTTTTTATTTTCATATCGGAGGTGGTTAAATTTGAAACGTTTATCTTGTATCACATGTTTTGTCTCTGATTGGTTAATATGGCTCTTGTCTACAGAGTAGAGGCCTTAGGAAATACGTCCGTCCGTCCGGCCGCCCTTCGTTAGCATCGATAAATTAAAGTTTTATCCTGGAAAACTTGCAACGCCACACCGGACATTAATAATGAATGTGGTGGCATCTGTCATGGAATTTATGCGCAATAAAATTTGTGTTTATCTCAATCCGGCATGAAAAGGATTAAACGTTAAGGATTTCAAAGGTTGCCAACAAAAGTCCCCTGCAAAAGCTTTGCATGCCTGGAGGCGCTATTTGAATTTTCCTAATATTTAAATTTGATGAACTAAATTTTCCATTTATGCCATCCTAAAAGTATGCAAAGAAACCCAACATGTAGATCAACCTTAAAATATACTCTCGCACGATGTCACTCGTTGTCGTTATGGCGATAAAATATGTTTAAATAAAAATAAAACTTTGGAATTTGTTAATGCAGAGATGTGCAGTCTCTACTACGCTGGATATATGCTGCCTTTGTCGGTTCCGTTGTTGCGCATAGAAATTTTCAAACCCTTAAGCGGATTTATAAAAAAAAAATGGTGGTTAAGGACAAGGAGTCATACTCATATCCTTTGAAGTCTCTGCAGCTGCACAGCCATGAGGGAGGGATTTTAGTTTGGAATTCCATTAAACCACTGACAAAGTTCTTAGTAATACGATGATTAACACTGTGAACATATTTTTATATCGGCTCGGGCTTAGAACTTCAAAATCTACCAAAGAAAAAGGAAATTTTTTTCTGAAAAAAGTCCTGTCGTTACTTTTTCGAATTATAAAAAAATTTTACTCGAAATGTCAATTTAAATCTTTCACTTGGTAAACGGCTAAACCTTAATGATGTACTTAAAGTACATATTCTTCATTTGGGGCATGTACCCTACATGTGGCAGTGGTCGGAAATCACATATTTTCAAAATTATTTTGTAAATACTGTTCGTGCCTCATGTCGGCCTGAGAAAACGTTTAATTTTTACACCGGGGCGTGCTTAGCAGCTTTGTTGAAAAATATTGATTCAAGTAATACTGTGGAATAGGTTAACCCTCTAACTCCACACAACATGGGGCCATTTTTGACTCTTCTCTAAGAAATTGTGAAAAGCTCCTCTAAAGTTGTAAGAAAAGGGGTGGGAATAATTAGTTATACAAAATTCTGGTCATAAAGTTTTTTTATAGGCCACCAAAAGAAACTGGTACTCCGATTTCTTTAAGAAAGTTAAAAATTAACCTCATGTGCTGGAGTGAAATGAACGATAACACACGTTTAATTCTTTTTTGTTCCTTCTGCCATAATTTTTTGTCAGAACGATGTCATTTAAAAAAAAATTACGAAACTGTATGTCACTGCCTCAGTAAAATCTAGAGCTTTTTGTTGCTCCGGTAATTAAGTTGAAATTAATAGCGAAACTCCAAGCGAACAGAGCGCAACACATCCCAGCGTGTTAATAAAAACGTATCAAAAATTACTTTTTGCTTTTATTGAAACAATAAATATTTTGTCTTGTTAAATGAATATGTTTTAAGAAAACTTTGGAGTACCAGAAACAGGAAGGAAAGAGAGAGCGAGCGAGAGAGAGCATAAATAGACACTTTGGAATTCAGTTCCTGCCAAATATGCTGAGAGAAGAAGCACGAAAAAGATGTTTTCTTTTTTGGTTTCACTTGCAAATTGTTAAAACCAAATAAAACGGATGTAAAAAACTCAAGTTGGAATTACGTGCTCAAGTAGAACGAAAATGTTGCCATAAAATAAAATCTGCACTAGTTTTTCTATATTTTTTCATGGGGATATTCTCTCACAAAAAAAAAGAAAAAACGATGCATTTGTAGTGCTGCTTTTGTCAGCGTTTTTATCACAATAAATGTTTTGTTGTAAAAATTAACCATTTTAATTAGGAAACGCTTTTGTTCGAGACAAAAACAAACGATTTTGAAAAGTTAAGAATTAGAAAAACAAAATAGATCTCCAAGTAAATGATGTGGAAGTTGTTGCTGCAGGGAGCAGGTGCAAAGCAAATTTATGTTGTGCTTCCAGAAGCCGTAAATGAGGGAAATCCGTTTCCTTGTCTTGTCCCACAGAGGCCGTGGATGCAATTTATGTTTGTCTCTATTTTATATTAAAAAAGAAAAGTGCATCAGAACTGCTTATGACAGCTTAATAAATTTCACTTCTTATTCCGCAGCTTATGGCCTCTCAGGAAGCCATTCATTTGAGTTAAACTTTGAAAATCCTGTACTTTGAATAACTGCCAGTACCTTGACTGCTCACACGACCCCTCAATGGGTTACTGAGCCTGTCATCTGCCCCATTATACAACAGACATTTTGCGATAATGGCTGTTGAATTCTTCTAAAAGTTTTGAGGCGTTGTAGCACGCAAATATATTGTTTTTGTTCAAGTGCTTCTTCCTGCGAGACTGTTGTGCGGAAGAGCAGCCAAAGAGGAATAAGAAAAAAAGAATTTAAATGTTATAAAACAAGAGGAAAAGTGAGAAACAAGTTTTTATTAAAACCAGAAAACTATGAATTACAAGTATTTTGTTCAGCACAACATGACTACAATTTGTTGTTCTAGTTGTTGTTGTTGTTGTTGTTGTTGCTGTGGAGCATAAATTAGAAACTGAAATTAAGCTCATTATAAATTTAGACATCATATCGTACTTAATGTACACAATTTTTTTTTATAATTTTTTCAAATTCATTTGCAGCACTTTCCTTACGAAGCCCATAAATCAGGACTTAACGTGTGATTTTTCTTGCTTAAATCCTTAAGAAAATAATCACTCGCTTGTGTAGGAATTTTGTATTCATTATTCCCGTTTACGCCTGCTTGTGCAGGCATCTCTCTTTCCTTGTTGTTGGGAAGCAAGAAATACTTCGTCAATGTTGTTGTTTAGTTTAAATGGAGACACGCACATGCATGCGCATGCAGGCATGCTGCCACATCAAAGTGTTTGTAATAAATTTCCGTTTGAACATGCAGACATTTCCGTCGGATTTTCCATTTCTTTTTATTATTTTTTTGCAACTCTAATAGATTCCGGTGTGTAACAGAACGTATCAGGATGCATAAGTTGTTTACAGTTTTACATAATTTTATGTAAATTATGCATCACACCAAAATAGTGTTGCGCTTTTATGTGAGTCTTACAAAATTATATTAAAAGTCCAAGTCTCAATTATTTTTTAAATAATCTCAGGAGTTTAAACTTCTTAAATAACATGAAAAAACATTTTCAGGCGAATGATTTTATAAAGTTTTAAATAAGTAATAAATATTAGAAATAAAAAGTAATTCTAATGAATTTATAGAAAATATTTTTTATATTTAACAACAGCGTATGGCGATAGTTTTTGCAATAAAATTTAAATTTCCACAACAAATCGCCAATACAAGACATTTTTAAATTCTTTAAAATGTGGGAAAATTCCAGCAAAACTCCCTCAAACAACAACTTTTAAAAATTAATCCGAATGAATTTACTTTTTAATAGAAAGTAACAGCGGATGTATAATTTTATAAATATATTAAAATATTATTTCGATGTTATTTATTACCAAAATGATTACCCAAAACCCGACTTTTTTCCATAAAATTAAAATATTTTAGTATTTCGTGTCATCATTCTGGTGTTAATTAACAAGATCCGGTCGAAAGTCATATTTTTAGGCATTAATTTAAATAAAAATAAATTGTTTACCATCTCGAAAAGATGGAAATAAGATATGAAGTAATTGAGACACGTGTTGTAGCGTGCGTCACGAAAAATAATATCATAAGTTATTGTATTGACGGTATTCAGAATCTGAAGCGAAGACTCTTGCATTGAACTTGTAAATTGGAAAAATACTCTGGGGCATTTTCAAAGCATTTTGTTGGTGTGGAGTGCAAATACTTTTCCTTAAACTGTTAAACAAAAATATCATTAATTCTGATATCAAGTAGTCAATAACTTAAAATAAATTTTTTGAATTAAATGAAAGTTAAAATTAAAAATGAAAACTCAAGAATGAAAAGTGCACTAAATTTTGCTCTTCTGTAGCGTGCGTCACGATTTGGGTTTGAAAAATTACCGTAATACCCTTCAAAATTGTTGTATTGTTTTCTTAAAAATCACTAGAATTAATTAAGATTTAATAAAAAAATAAAATTTCAATTTCTGTACTTGATCTTTGCAAGTTACTTTCAATATCTGTAGCGTGCGTCACACAATTTTTTCCAATACTCCAAACAATTTAAGCTTGTGGGACAGTCACAAAACAAAATAAATTATTAATAAAATTTCATTATTTATACTTGATTGTTCTAACTCACCTTCAATATCTGTAGCGTGCGTCACACAATATAAAAATAAAGAGCGTGTTTTGCTTTTATTTTTGATACATGACGGTCTTAATACCTGTCGCTATTTATTCAGCGATCAGTGTCACGCATTCGGCATTGAGACAGACCGAATCTTGTGTTATTAAAAATTTTAGGTTCATTTTTGAAACCATTTTTGTCTTCAGGAGAAAATTGCCCAGCACACCAAACACTTTAAATTTGTGTGACACTTACAACCAAAATAAACAGGATAAATAGCTGAAACTGAGATGAAGCTTTCGTCAGAACACAAAAATTTATGTTAATATTAAAACAGGCCTCGTATATATTAAAATAAATCTATATATATATATATATATATATATATATATATGAAAATAAATACTTTTTATTTTATAATTTGAATTTTTGAGCCTCTTTCGATTTGGCAGAAGAGTTGCGTGTTTTTTTGTAGGCTGAGGACGACTTCGAAACTTTTTGTGATATTCTACGATTTAGCAAAATGTTTCTATTTTTCCCAGTATTCCTGGACCATTTTTGGGTCCATAATTTCTTTACTGGAAGCTTCTTTTTTAACGCTGCTTCATCGTTGTACGTAAATTTATATGTCCGGCGTGTTATTGCTTTACAAGCAAATACGTTTTTTTTTGCTTATAACTGCCCCACTGTGCTGCGCTGAAATATAACAGATAATGACTAAATTTCACTGCTCAACTGGGACTTTGTAAAAAAGTTAACAATCAGTCATATTGTACTTGTTTTATTGTGAAGAATTTTATAAAAATATTTCGCACAAAATTTGCATGATTTCATAAAATATTTAATTTACAAAAATAACTGAATTTCAAATAATTGTGTTAAATATGTTATTTAAAAGTGTAAAAAAATACTTTTCAGGCAATTTTATTTATTCACAAAAAATACATGAAATGCCAGGAAATTTAAATATTAATAAAAAATAAAATAAAAAATAAACACCCAAATAAATTCATAGAAGTTTAATGAAGCATGAAAAAGCAACAGAAAATCTCATTAAAAATGTATCAGTTAAACCAACAAAATCTTCTGTTTTGCAAGATTTTGCCATCAACAGAAGTGACAAATCCAAACAACAAAACACATTAATTTGAAAGCACATTTCGATTACAAACGCACAAGGACGCAACGGGAATAAAAATTGAAATGAAAAACAACAACAAGATGAGAAGCAGATAAAATCGAAAAAAGAAGAAGTAAAACTGCGTTTTAATGTCAGCATAAATGGGTTTTAGCAGTTGAAACAAAAATACCGCTGAAAAACAATAAACAAAAAGGAAACGGAAACGGAAACGGAAACAAACATCGCAGCGGAAACTACAAGAACTATCACAACACGGTTTAAATGAAGCACATTTAAATGCACCCGGTGTGCAGCACAATAAAATAAAATAAAATAAAATATAAAACAACAACGAAATAAATAAAATATGTTTTATTAGAGAAAATAAGTCAAACAAATAAAATACTCGGCAATAAAATGTTGTTGTTGTTGCTGTTTAAGTGGTTAAAAAACTAAATAAATTTGGAAAAAAGAACAAGAAAATGCAGCTGAAATTGAAGTTGCAAATTTGCAAATAAATAAAAGGCCACAACAGTCTGCCGCTGCTGCTGCTGCTGCTGCAACTGGAACAATAAAATAATGAATTTGTCGGTGAAGGTGTTGCTGAAAAGTTGCGAAAATCAAAAGGACTCTCAGCCAGCAAATAAACTACAAAATTTTTAATTCATTTAGCAAAAGCCGCAGCAACACGAACAACAACAACTACCCGCTTGTATATTTTGTGGCAAAAAGTTTGGTTTCGTTTCTTCTTTTTATTTAAATTTTTTTGGCAAAATGAACGCTGCACAAAGTGGAGGAGCAGGGGGCGGCGGAGGCATGGGCAAGAAGGGCTCGCAAATGGAGGTAAAATTTGTTGCAGTTCGCAATCCTTTTCAAAAGTTATTCGAATGCTAAACAATTTATTGTATATTTTTAAAGCGAAACCTGTTGCTCGACATCCTTTTGATTTTCACAGTGACTCTTGTGTCTGGACAACCGGGCACTCATCGCTCATTTAATTCATCTTTTGTTGTAGTTTATTCTCAGGCTTTTTATTAACTGGATTGTATTGGCGAGTGATGTTGACACTGGCCGTCATAAAATCAAATTAATTTAACGGTTTGTTAAACACAACGAACATAAACATCCTGCGAAGGATAATGGCAAGGAAGTGGAATAAAAACTGCGGGGCAGAAGCACAAGTCCAAAATATAAAAATATTTTTGTGTTTCTTTTTAAGTTATTTTGCAGTGCAAAGGAATTATTTATTCAAAGTGTGCGTGTCTGGGGGGAACAGTTTGGGGTTTCTAGTATTCACTGAGAACTCGTGTGGTGGCAGCGCTTGATTTAATCAACCCGACGTTTGCAACCAAAAATTGTAAGACTCACGTATTTTTAAATTACAGAGACGTGACAGGATCGCAACGATGATACGTGGAGTCTCGAATTTGAATTAAGGAAACGAGTGGGCCCAGATTTGAATTCTTTTCACGCAGCCATTCAGATGGAAATACGTTTCATGCTCCATCAGCCATTAAACTGCGCTGTTCTTTCATAAAGCGCTCCATTTCTATAATTCGGAATAAAGATTTGTCACAGTTGGCTAATATCAGAGTTGCCAATTGCACCGAAAAAAGTAACACTAGTATTGTTTTCTTTTCTAAAAAGGAAGGCAACATTTCTTGCACTTTTCAACACAAAATGGGAACATAATGTTTTTGGAAAATAAAGAATTTATTAGAAATTTATGCAACATCCCCACGAAAAGCGACTTCTTTTTAACACGCCTTTGAACCGCCACTTTTTAGAAAAGAAATTAAAAAATGTTACATTTTCTCTAGAAAAAAAATTTAAAAGAAAGCATTTTTACTTAAACACTGTTGTGTGTGTGTGTGTATAAATAAAAAGGATTTTCTTATAAAGAAATTTATTTCTGTTGTATCTCATGGCGAACATAATCGCCCTAAAGGGTAAACAGTTACCGATTTTCTTTATCTTAATATTAAACCGTCAACAAGCCAGTGAAATGTGGATGATAGAGTATTCAAACGATTAGCTTTTATTCGATTAATCGATTAAATTAGGCAGATTAACTGCCCTATTAATTGCATAATTTAATGTGATTAACTGTTAGAAAAAAATTAAATTGAGGGCATTCGATCAACGAGTTATTCGAATAATTTATGGCGATTAATCGACAATATGTTGTTTCCCAGTATTTGTTTGTTTCTTTTATGTAATAAAATAAGCCGGTAAACTGCACATCATATTATCAAAAACCAAAAAGAGATTCAAGTGGTACCATCCATTCAAGTGGAACACCATTTTCCAACTTTTAGAAAAGACGGAAAAAACGAAGAAATTGGATGTGATTTAAAACTTTTTTATTCCCCATTCCTCCAACGTCAGCCAAATATGAGTGAAACTAATTCAAGTTTTATCCAAACAACCAGAAGGAATTGTGAATTATCTTTTTGCAAAACTATTTAACTAAATTGGCTTGAACTTTGATGCCATTTTTTAATAAAAAAATATTCCTCTTTTATTAAATTAAATAATTTTTGCTAATAGATCGATTAATCGAATAATATCAAGTTATCCGATTAATCAAATAACACCAAATAATTAAATATTTATATAATTAAATTTTAAATTTGAATTATTATTCTTGCGATTAATCGATTAATACAAAACTTCGATTAACTGAATACGCAAGTGGATCCTGCGGAAAATATTGAAGCTCGAAGTGTTGACGAAAAGGACGAAATAAATATTAATGCGTTGTCGTTTTCGACCACGAAGAAAATTTTTCGTAAATTCGCAAAAGAATTTTTTCTTGATTTGGCTCATTTGAAACTGATCAAAAATGAGAATTTCGATGAAAGAACCGGTGTGATGCAGCTGATTTCCGATTAAACGGAAGCGTCAATAAGCACACGCCCCTAACAAGTGCCCATTTATTTTATTAGAAAAAAATAAAACAGAATGGTTTCGTTGCCTCCATCGTGTTGGTAAATAAAACCAGGAGGGTGGCTCTGCAATTCGATACCAAATAAAAACTGTTCCCCTTAATAATTGATTAACTTTGCAAGTCCAAAGAATTTTAAAACGCAGCCACCCCCCTGCAGTTCGCTCACGTTTTAGTGGGGTTCATAACTCATGGCAGCTTCTGGATCATGTGGGAAACTCTGTTGCATATTTGAGTGGCAAATAAAAACAAAAAAGTAGATTCTTTCATTATGATTCAGCACATAAAATATTTTAATTTCTATTCACGTTTTCTGTTGTTGTTGTTTTAATTTCATTCTCTCAGCGGAAACACACAATTTCAAATTCATTGAATCTTTTAAAAATTCTGCTCTCTAATCAAGTTTTGTATTCAGTTTGTTTTAATTAAAACAATTTTAATTCGTTTCTAATGCAAAAAGTGCAAACAGAGACACGCCGTAGCATGAACGAACGGGTTGTGTCATGCATTCGTGCAAAAAAAATCATTTTAATTAAAACTTTTTAAATCAGCGGAAGCGTGCGAGCATAATTAGAAGGAAACTTAAGCAGAAAAGAATTAAAAAAGAGAAATTTAATTTGATTCGTTATTAAACAGGAATAAAGAAAATCTGTTACAAATAAAATTTCCATTTTAAACAGAATCTGCTCGTTTCATGGAATTTAAATTTCTTCTTGTCAGATAAAAATTAAAAAAAGTTCTTATTTACGCGCTTCCGCACTTCATTTGCTTGCCGAACACTCGAACTGGAATTTCCTTTCCTCCTGCTCTCGCTAATTGATTATGTAAGTGAAGACTGCAATTCTCAAAAAAAAAAAAAAAAAACTAAATAAAAATGTAAGAAAAACTTAAAGCGATTTGCCATTAATTTTTCACTTTGGAAACTTGAAAACTTAATATCCTGTCTGTCGCTCTATTTGCTGTCTAATTGTTTCCTTTCGAAATATTTACTCTCCTTCCGTTTGCCGCCAGTTTGCCTTCGTCAAGATACTGCTGGTTGTCTGTCTGTCGCTTTGCTGGCAGTATTTTTGCAAACACTTTTTCGCACTCGTTCGTACTCTTCAAATTTCAAAGATGAGTGACGAATTCGTCTATTTAATACGACAATTCGCATGTAAATAATTCACGTAAATTTGATTGCAGAGCAGCAGGGAAAGAAAATCCACCAGATGAGAACTTAATAAGAATAAAACGAAGAAGGAATTACAAGAATTATTGTTGATTATGAGCAGGAGGAGGATTTTCATCATATTTATTTTTTTTTATTATTCTATTATGGAATAATTCATGTAATCCGTTCGATATTAACTGAGAAACAGTTTTATTTTTTATTGTGACTTGAAAGGAAACTCACTTATTTCCATAGTAACGACTGGCAGTACGCTGGTAGGAAAACCATCACAACGCTGGTTATTGTGACATGAATTTTTTATGTGTCTTATATTTTTGTTGACAGACAGACTGACAGACAGACATCAAACAAATCCCTTTTAATAGTTGTTGTTATATAATTTTTTTTTGTTGTTGTGAAATGATTTCTATGGAATTTATTTACTTCTGTCGAAAACTGAAAAGCGCTGGATCTGGAGCGAAAAGCGTCAAGTTGACCTCTACTATGCTGATCTGATATACGTGCCTTGAGTGTCCCATAAACGGAATACATATTTGTATCCGTTCATTTGTTCTTATCTGAGCTTTTTTGTCCTTATCTTACGCTTACATTTTTCTGTGGTACGTCTTAAAGCGTGTTAAAGGACTTCAATATTGATGAAACATAATTCATTTAAAAGGTATTTTCAAGTAGACAAGCAGAACTGGAATATTTTTTTTTAATTCGTAGCATTAAAGTTGTAAAAATATGATTTAAAAACACATAAAAATCTTTAATGCATATTCTTCATATAAATTTTCCAAAGTTTCCATGTAATTATTTAATAGCTGGTTTAAAGAAACCAATTGATTTTTATTGCCTTAATAATATAAGAAAGTGTGCAACGATTAAATAAGCCACTTGCCGATATATTTTTTTACTTTAATAAACCTGTTTTAAAGAAATAGTTTTTAATATCACTGGTTTGGTGAGCTCTACTTTAAGCATTTTCCACAAAATGAAAACTTTTAATAAGAAACAAAGACAAACACTGAACTATTTGCTTGAATTTAAAAGACGCTACCCAAATTTTATAAAGTTTCTTAATTATTTTGATAGAAAAATGCGTTTAAAATACAACAAAAAATGAAAAAATATATATTTTTTAAGCAAACTGCGCATAAAATCTGCCAAATCAGATCGCTAACCTCAACTCCTTAATATTGCCATTGAAAAGCTTCATTTTTATTTAAATTGTGAGCTTTATTGACAAAAATTTCCTACTCTTAAAATATATTCTTAAATAAAAAATCAATAAAAATATTTGGTAAAAACTGCTCAGCTGGCGCTACTAAAAATATGGCAACACGTTTGATGCACCGTTAAATATTCAAAATGAAAAGCCACCTGTTAACCAGCACTAAAAAAAATTTCTTTGCTTCGCTTGTGAACCACTCGTAGGCTTTTCCAAAAAAATTCACTCAAAAAAGCTTCAAGAACGTCGAATATGAACTGTCAACTTGAAAAGATTCCGTAACAAGACTCTTCTGCCAAAAAAGCACGAAAAATGCATTTAAAATATGCAAAAATATGCACGTTGAAGTAGATGCCAAAATTCATAAAAAAGATGAAAATCTTTTTTTCTGAAGGCACAAGAAGAAACTGCACATTTCTGATATCTCCGGTTGTCACATTCAAACGAAATCACCTATTAAATGGTGATAAGCAAAAGTACTCGGGAGTATTGGAAATGAAAATGTAGCGGCTGCTGAAAACAGCAGCTCCGCTGTATTTGTTGGATAATTAAAATGATGCAAATGTTTCCTTTTTTCTCTGAATATATATCATGTTCTCGCCATAGTCCATCGTTCTATAAGAGACAGATGGTTTTTTTTTTTTTGTCTTGGAGTAGCGCACAGGGGATGGTCCCTACATATGCGATGCACTGTGGAGATAGTGTTAAGAGGAACGATCAGAACTGATAAGAAGATGTAATTTTTTGTATCTGTTTTTTCTTTTTACTACGCCGATGAATCTGTTGCCACACTTACCGATGAAGGAGGGTGATGTACTCTGCTCTTTTAGTTCATGACGGTATTAATCGCAGTCGATAAAATGCTCGGCCACCAGTGGCTACGTCTTCGACAATAATTAACAAAATCCTGCACTAGTTAATGCAGATCAGAAAAATTTGACACTATAGTCATGACTGAGTGAGAAGACGAACTCGGGGTCTTACGAGTCGTTCTCCAGACAGCAGCAGCTTTCGAAATGTAAAGCAACTGCCACAAGTGCTTATCAAAACTGGCGGCATCCACGTGGCGAATTTGCCATGAAATTGAAAATTTTAAATAGTTTCATAGAAGAACTGAATATTAAACTTGAAGTGATTTCGAAAATTATTCAAAATGTGTCATAAATCATCTGAAATATTTTTATGAAACCGACTTTTTGAAATTATCAGTGGATTTGGGAAATGATATTCAAATAAATAATTTATTCATTCATTTTTATTTTCATTTCCTGCACAACAGGACTGAGTCTTATATTTAGAGTGCAGGAACGCATCTACGAATGAAATTTTAGTGCACTGGACTCTCATCTTGCTGAAGGCATTTTTGCTGTCACACTTTTGCTGGTAGAGCCTCATCCCTTCAGAGGAAGCTTTTACTTTATAAACGTAGAGAAAAGAATTTCGATTTCTGATTTCCCACACGCTGCTGACATGCCGCTCGTGTTAGATGTTCCTGCAAGTCTTTCTTAAGGCCTCCAAGTGTTTCTATCTGAATTCCTTTCCATAAACTATTTCCCTCTTTTAACAGCCTAATAAACATTCTATATCGCTTAAAGCGTTAGCAACCGCTTAAGCAAACGACGGGAGAGAGAGGGAAAAAAATCAACTTAAATGTTTTGGAAACTCTCAAGTGAAAAAAT
This sequence comes from Linnaemya vulpina, assembly GCA_963675445.1. Classification (NCBI taxonomy): domain Eukaryota; kingdom Metazoa; phylum Arthropoda; class Insecta; order Diptera; family Tachinidae; genus Linnaemya; species Linnaemya vulpina. Next base: position 2,309,441 of record OY776280.1, on the reverse strand, counting down.
GCGTGTAATTTTTTTCAGCTGCTAAATTTTTATTGAGTTAATGGAAGTGAAAAACAAAAGATAAGAAGAATTTCGTTGCTCGTGTAAAAAGAAATTCCACTTGAAATTTTTACAAATTTTTCTTTCGCTTGTCAGACAAGTTTTTAAAGTTGTCTGCCGTCTCCTGCCTTCGCCTCCTTCTAAACATCAACAGCAAATAAATGAGTGCATTCAAACAGAAATAAAATAATTATTTAGTCCTCAACTTTTTTCCTCTATTTTTCGCTTTTCCTGTTTGAAATATTCACACACACACACACACTTCTCCTCAGTTTTGTGTCAAATTGTGGCACAACGGAAAAGAAAAAAAAAAGTTGTCAATTTTGCTCGAGTGTGTCGCAACGCATTCAAAAGCATCTCAACGTCCGTCCTCCGGTCTCAACTTCAAGTGATAAATGATTCTGCAACGTTTTCGAACATGAAATAATAAACTCCTGCTGGAAAAACGCAACTGAAATTGTGCTGTAAAATGTCACGCAAGTGGCTTTGGAAAGCTCACAGCCAATCTCAAGTGCTGTTTAAACATGTTGGGCAAATGATCATGATTATGTTTTCCAAAGTATTACGGACGACAGTATTTTCTAACACTTTTCTCCACTGAAGTGCTTGTGAATAGAATCCTTTTCAATTTTTTTTTGCCAGGACTAGACTTTGTAAGTTTTAATGCCGCCGCCTTCATTGCTGACTGTGTGTGTGTGTCATGGAAAATGGTCACGCGTTATTTGACGTTCATTGTCTGGCAAACTTTAAGACAAGTCCTTTTCCTTAAAGTCGTAACAACTAAAACCATTATCCTTCGCTTTGTTCTTTCACAAGGAATGACACGGAGACTTATATTTTGCCAGTAAAGTTGTTGTTGCAAAACTGTGGGGATAAAAAGGGGGTGGAGTTGATTTTAAACAAGTAGAGGCCAGGAAGATTAACAACCATGAGGATAAACAGAAATATTTATTAAAATACTTCTTTGAATGTGCGCATTAACGATACTCCGTGATACAAAATTAAGGAACAAAATAAATACCCGCGAGAAGACAATATATTTCCTGTAGGTGTTGACGAGTAAAACAAAAATTATTTTAAAAATTTCCAAATAATCGCCTGAAACTTGAATTAAGTATCTGGTTTTACACTAAAAATACAACAACTTCACTGAATATCATCGGATTTTCATATCTTCAACAGTTTTGAAAATAATTCTGCATGACCTTTCCAATGATGTATAGTTTGTTGGAAAAACTACGGAAAGTTTTTAGGCAACATCATCTTGTTAGAGAGAAAAAAATCAAATTTTTTTCAAAGTCGAAAATATTGCCCTGCTTTTTATACTCAAAGTGTCTGGAAACTAACTCCGTTTGAACAGTGTATTTAGTGTCGAATAAGAACTAATTTTATTTTTTAAAATTATTTTAATATTAAATCAATTATTGAAATTTTTATAAATTCAAATTAAAAAAGAACTACAATTTTGTCAATTTAAACAAAACGATGGTTTAAAATTTTTATATCTCAATATTTCCGGTTGAAACAAGTTCCGAAACCAAAATACAAATATAAATGAAGCAAAAATATGGCATCCCTCAAATATGATATCCCTCAATTCCCAAATAAAGTTTTTAAAATCCCCCAATTGGGGAAAGTTATTACAACCGGACAATCCATTCAGAGAACGCAGAAATTTACCCTGGTTTCTTATCGAAATCCCCTACTTTCCCCAGTGATAACCGGGTGCACAATCGACTACTTCTAAGGCCGTGATACTTCAACTCTTGGCCAAGAATAATTATTTAAATGTCTAATTTATTTAACAAAATAAAATCATGCCCCACCATGTCGCTACATGTCTTCAATTAAGACTTTTTGCACAATTTAATTAACTTCGGAAAGTTCGTTTTGTTTAATTCTCCTCTAAACAGTTTTTAATTTTTTTTTTGTTTAATCATGTTGCCCAGAAATTGTCAGCCAATTTTAAACAAAATTGTTGACCGTCACGCAAAACTTCGTATTTGTATTTGCCATTTAATTAAAGGATATCATTTCCATTGTTTTTTTTTCTTTTTTTGTTGTGTGTTTATATTTGAAATCAAAGTTAATAACAGCAGAGAAAAGGATACGACTCGAGTTGCACTGGGAAATCAAAGAATAACGAAATTAAGGAAAAAAGAAAAACATGCAGGACGTGCTTCGCATTTTCTGCTACGAAACTCTATTTCGAACAGAAGGTTTTTACTTTCCATGCGGAAATACTTTCATTTCTATTTTTTATAACAACTAACGACATACTCGGTTTTACTTCTAATTAGCTTTTCTTCTTGTTTTCTTATTTTTGTTTCAAGCAAAAGAGTTAACAAATTGTTTTAGTATTTTATAAAGGCTCGGAAATTAAACGAAAGTAGGCTGAAGAATTCGTGTTCGATTCCCACACAGATTGACGAGCCTCAAGTTTGCTATGAACATCTGCCATAATAAAACATAATATTTGCGATTAATTTTGCTAACATTTAATCGATTAATATGAAGTAAAAAATTTGTATCCGAAGAAATCATCGAATAATGTTATACGATTAATAAACACTAAGAAAGTTTTTTTTTCAATATTTCATTTGAAATCATTTCATTTGAATTTTTAAATCATTTGTCTATTAACATACACGCAGTCGAATAATATTAATCGAATAATTTTTAATCGATTAATCTATTTTGAGTACCATAATAACTTGAAAAACTTGCCATGTAAATAACTATTATTCGATTAACTTTATTCCACAATATATATTCGAATAGCTCTTAATCGTTTAATTTATTTTGAATAAATATTAAATAAATCTAGAATAATTGATTTTTTATTCAAGCAGCTCAAATAACATCTTAATTAAATATTAACAATCGAGTAGTCGATTAGTTTATATTGAGACACGTAAAATTTTTATACTTTTTTCATAAATTATATTCGAATAATCGATTAGCTTTTTTTTAATATTTTTTTAAAATATTAAGACCTTTAAAATTTTTATGAAAAATTTTTTTTATAAATTAAAATTTTTATGGGAAAATTTTTTTTAAATATATTCGAATAATCGAATGGCTTATTTGAGTATTTGAAAAAAATTTGAGACAGATGAAATTTTTATGAACAACTGTTTTTCATTTCATATATTCGAATAATATATATCTTAAAGTCAAAGTTATTAAAGTAAACCTATTCGAAATAAGTAAATCGATTAAAACTATTCGGATAATATTATTATATGCAAATAAGAGGCGAATAATTATTTTTCGAATAATCTTATTCTAATACAAAAATATAATAAAAAATTTTGTTCATTTAGAACTATTTTTTAAAAAGTTGTGGCTCAAAATTATTTTAAAAGAAAGAAAAAATATGTTAATCGATTACATGTTGTTGGAATAGCTCGAATAATTAAGCGGCCAACGTACGCTATTATTTTATAAATAATTTTTAATCCAATAAAATGTCATTTGAAAAGCTCCTAAATTAATAAATTAGTTTTGCTCGAACAATTTTATTCGAATAATTTTTAATCGATTCACTTAGTTTCTGTAATGTTATTCAAATATTTTTGATACAAAGAACCTTATTCCAATATCTCTTATTTTAAATAATATCTACTCGAAAAAAAATTTAAACCGATTAAAATATTATTCGAAAAGCTTTTAATCGAAAAAGTATTATTCGCGCTATTCTTATCAAGAGTAAATAAACTTGAAGCAAATAATTCCCCAAATTAATAGCTCCAAGCTAAATAAAATAGCACTATCCGAATAGTTTTTAATCGATTAACTTATTTCGAATGACTTTATATAAAAAACTTTGATGCAAACAAAATATATTAACAAAAATAATTATATTAATTTTTCCAGCTTTAGATTGTTACCTTTAAATATAAAATTTTTATCTACATATTTCGTTTATTTAAAAAAATGTGTGGAAGTTGAAACCACTGCCCCGTTCCTGTTACGGTTGCACGAACAAAAAAGGCCCCATAAATATTTTCCTGATGAGAGGGGAAATTGTTGTGAATGAGTTTTGCAACCAAAACGAACGAACGTGTTGCTGGTATTTCAGGGCCAATTAAAATTGTTTCCTTGGCGCTTAATTGTAAACACTCAATTTGCTCATAAAGCGATTCGAATGCATTTTTATTGGAAAATAGTATTTTCATAAGGAAATTTTTTTTTTTTATAAAAAAAGATTTCAAATTTTTTATTGTTTGAAATTTAGTTGGGGCGAAAAGTGTTCTTCTGTTTTGTAAATTTTAATGGCGTTTTTAGTGGGTTTTCAATTATTTTGAATTATATTTCAATGTGGAAAACTGTGGCAACGTGCCAAGAAAGAACGAGTGAATTGGAATCCAAGCGAATCCAGCAGATTAATTATTGTTAATGATAATTAAAAACTAAATTGTTGTTTCCTATTTGTTATTTGAATTTATTTTTATAGCGACGCTTTGCCTATTCCCCATTGTTGGAAGTTCATAAATATTTATTTAACCCTAGAATATCATGTAAATATCATGTACTGTGGAAATCTCTTTAAATTAATAAATTCCTTGTTGGATTTGCGTTTCATTTTAATATTTTGTTGTTTATTAATTAATAAAATTAACTTGTAATTTATAAAAATAATTTTGAAAGCAAAATACAAACTCAGCTGATCCTGAATTTATGCATAATTTCTCTTCCAGCCTTTCACGTTCTTATTGTTAAATATAATTAAAAATGATTTGTTCATCTTATTGACAAGTTTATGCTGTCAGATTTCTGGCAGCAACTGTAATAGAAAAGCTACATGCAACATTTACGTAACTTGGTGTTCCAGGGTTAATAGACTTAAAGTACTTGTCTTGGCATTTGACTTTTTATTCAAGTTGTGTGTTTTATATTGAACGTGTAGCTGCAAACCGAATGCAATAAAAACACACCCACACATGGAAGTATTTCTTTTTTAAATTTATTTTATGTTTAATATTCAAACAAACAAACAAAGATGAAGATAAAAATTCCATTGCCCGGGTCAAGGTGAGGATATTAAATAGTTTCTCTTTTCTATGCTGCGGTTTATGTTCTGCCGTCAGATAATTTTCTTTTTCTTTTCTCTTTCGTTATGATTTTCAAATGAAAGCAAAACAAGACATGTCACATGTGTTGTGCTCGTTCTTGTAAATTAAACAAAAATGAAAGATAAAAACTGTAGAAAAATATTTTATGTTATTTTTCTTGGTTTTCAGCTTTTATTTTTATTTCATTCGATTTTATTTGCCGAGAATTTTCACAAATTCGAATTGTATTCTCCAGAGCATTTTGTGTTGTAGGCAACACATTTTCTTTTACGTTCAAATTTTTATTTGAATATTTTCCCATGAATTTTGTTGAAATGAAAATGGGTTTTAAAGGAAGATTTGCAGCCACACACTGTTGTGGTGTGTGTATGAGGGGTGCCTCTCTGAATTGTAGAAAAGAAAATTCAATGGAAATTTGCTGTTTTTATTTCAGTTGTTTTTTTTTTTTTTGTGGTAAAATATTTCCAGGTAATTTTTCTTAAAACGTTTAAGCACCCTGCCCGTATAGCAGCACTAAATGGTGCGTTCCACTTGTTTAATTCCATTTCTTATTAACAAGCGTTTGGCCTGGCCATAATGCAGTTTAGAAACATATTGATTGCGATTTCTCAACGCCACATTAATCCCACAACAATTAACAATTCAAAAGTGTGTTGCCTGGGCAATAAATTATTATTGTAATTGTTTCAACAACACCAGCATGTCGTTAACAGGCGCGCAATCTTTTCCTGGTTACACAAATTTTAATGCGAATGTAAAAGCAACCTGGCGGCTGTAGTTGTAGTCGTATGACACGGTGATACAGAGTGAGTGAGTGGTCTGGCCGCAAGTTGAAATTAAATTGTTAACGCGAAATGATTGTTCCCAAAAGACACATGCGGTTCGAATAAATTACCAGGCTCAAACACATTCATGGCCAATAAAAGCTGGAGTGGCTGTTTTTTTAATATTTTTAAAAAGCAAAAAAAAAAAATTAATATTAAAACAACAGCACAATAAATAAACAGCAGCAACTCTTGTAAAGACCTGAACAACTTTGAACAACCGCCAACAACAATAAAATAAAAATATTATAGATTTTGGCAGCGCCAACAATTTCCATTGATTTTATGGAAATTAACTAAAATTTTATGAGTTTAACGAGTGGCTGTTACCACAGCAAAACATGTATTTTCCGAGAGCTCTCACACACACTTTCACAAACAATTAAACATCAACAAACACACGCTCGTTTGTATTAATAATTTAAAACAATGGAAATTAACACTCTCGTGGAGGAGCAGCGACAGGAAACAGAATGACACTCATGCTCCAGTCTCGTATTTATTTATTATTTGCAGCAACAACAACTACAAAAGTGACAATAGAAATAATAATTTTTTATGAAATTGTGCACCACCACGAACTAGAGAATAAAATAAAAGAATTCCTCTTATATAATTTTAATTCGAATGACAATAAAGCGTGCGTGTGTGTGTGTGCACTCATATCTGTTGCTTGTCTGCATTTTCATGTATCCGCGCGTTTGTGTTATAAAATCGTTTCAGCTGTCTGTCGTTTTAAAGTGCAACACATGGCGTGTGTGCGCGACAGTGTAGCCAGAAATACTTTTGCTGTAGCCCGGAGTGCAACAATAAATGTCCATGAAATATCCATCGTAATCGAAGGGCCCTGGAATTTTCTCTTAAAAAGGTTTCCACAATCAAATTATGGTGTGTTCTTTTGTGAAAAAAGTGTAACCTTTTTTCACTTATTGTTTAAAAAGTGAAGGCTTGGAGGAGCCTTAAAACAAAAATACTTTTACTTAAAGAATGCTGAATTAATTTCTAATAAATTCCTCTATTTCATATGACATAATTTTGCCTTTTTCTATCAAAAAGTTTAAGAAATGTAGCATCAGAAAAGAAAACGACATTCATTTGGTGAAAAAATGTTACATATTTTCCAGACAAAAAAAAACGCAAAGTAGTACAGAAGTTACTCATGGTCTAAACGTGACCTTGTCGAATAGTTACAGAATGAGGGGGAATTCCAAAGTCAAGCTTAAAATGGCAAAAGTACTTCAGCCACCAACGGACGATGTAAATTTCTTCTCACCTTCTCCTTGCAGGCTGTAAAAAAATAATAAAAATCATTGGAAACACGAAGAAATTGTTAAAATCAACAGCCGCTCCTCATAATATGGACTCCCAAAAAGTATGAAAAAAATCCCAAAATCCCAGAAGCTTGCTGTCACCTCTAGGGTAACATAACGGCAACATTTGTTACAGACAGAAGCCAAAAATACACTGAATACTTTTACTAGCCTGTGGCCAGCTTAATATGACAATAAATTAAAGAATAAAAGAGATTAATTTATTTAAAAACTTCGTATCAACTAAAACACCCAAATTCACAAATTTATGGTGGAATAAAATAAACTATTGAAAAATTAAAAACTATTCATTTTTATATAAAAGTTTTAAAATCTCTTTGCATGAAATCAAATGCTCGATTAAAAGTTAATCTTCTCAATTTGGGGGAACATCTGTGCTCATCTGGCTACACTGGCCACTGCCACCATACGGGTAACAATAAATGAAAAAATATCCGACCAACATAAATGAAAGAATTTATGATTGAATACGCACTTATTTTTTATCAGTCTTGAGAAAATTATAACGAGCTGGTTGGCTAAGTGCTGCTTGTCCCACTTTCACAAGCGCACCAACACATACACACACACACACACACTAAAAGGACATATCAAGGAAGAAGGACAAGAAAATGCGACATGAATAACAACGAGCGTCCTGGTCGATTACGCCGAGCCTTTTGCATATCATTCGTTTAAATATGAAGTGAAAATTATTATGGATTTCAATGTCCTGCCATAAAGTGACATTTGTCCTGCAGAAAAGAGACACTTTAAGTTTCACTTTAGGTCTAGTGACCCTCTTCCCCAGTCTGCAAGGTGTGGAGCCTATCGTACCATGAGAAAAAAAGAGTAGGTGATATTAAAAATCTCTCGTGGAAAAATTACTTGAGCTCTTTAAAAGATTTTCGTTTTTTTTTCGCAGTGTATTTATAGTTTCGACAGTTTTTAATAGATTTGAAAATTTAAATCTTAAGATCGTATTTGAAAAAAATATATATTTAAAAAGTGGAATTTGCGCCACAACGATTCAGTTTCTGTTATAATAAATAAAATTTTTAGGGTGTTTTTAATTCCACAACTCAGAAATTTTGATGCGTTTCATTTGTTTCGTAAAGTGGTTGTCAAGTTTTCTTTATGTCTACAGGATATGAAAAGGATTATAGATTTTTTTCCGTGCATTAAATTTATTGATAATTAAGTGTCTTAAAGGATCCATTAAAACAAAAGGCATTAAATGAAAATCGCATTAAACAATACGGAGTCTTGCGATTGTCTCAGGAAAATGTCACTTGTGTGAATAGCAAAACCTCAAGTGATATGAAATCACATGATTCACAGAACAAAAAGAATGCGAGAGCAGAAAGATATCACTCGTGTGAATAGAAAAATGACAAAGAATTTGAAATCACAAAGCAAAATAAAAATAAAAAAAGTTAAGTGATATAAAATCACATGATTCAGAAAACGAAATGAGTACTAAAACGTTAAATGATCTAAAACCACATCATTCACAAAACAAAACTAATATAAAATATTTCAGTGAATTGAAATCACATGACTCGTAAAACAAAATAATTACAAGAAGGTTAAGTGATATGAAATCACATGATTCAGAGCATAAAATGAATGCAAAAACGTTAAGTGATTTGAAATCACATGATTCGGAAAAAAAATAATACAGAAACGTTTAGTGATCTATAATCACATCATTGACAGAACAAAATGAATGCAAAAACAATAACCGATTTAAAATCACACGATTCAGAGAACAAAATGAGTACAATCACATTATTGGCAAAACAAAATTGATACAAACTCATTAAGTGATTTCTAATCACATGATTCAGAAAAAAAAATTTGTATAGAAGCGTTGCTACAAACATGTTAATGTATTTGATATCATGTGATTCACAAAACAAAATGAAAACAAAAACATTAAGTGATCTAAAATGACATGATTCACCGAACGAAATAATACAAAAAAGTTAATTTATTTGAAATCACATGATTCAGAGATCAAAATCAATACAAAAAGTTGGGGTGATATAAAATCACATCCTTGACAGGACAAAATGGATACGAAAACATTAATTGATTTGAAATCACATCATTCAGAGAACATTATGAATGGAAAAGCGTTAAGTGATCTAAAATCACATGATTCACCGAACGAAATACTACAAAAACGTTAATGTATTTGAAATCGCATGATTCACAGATCAAAATTAATACAAATACGCTGAGTGATTTTAAATCACATCATTGACAGAACAAAATTAATCCAAACTATTCCAGTAAATTGAAATCTCATAATTCAGAGAACAAACCTCTCACATGATTCGCCGAACAAACCCTACAATATATCTGCTTGCATTAACACGCAAGTTTCCTTTTATTTCCGCTACTTAAAAGACAACGAATTTCATTAACACAAATTTATACTCACGATGGAGTCTTTTCAAACAAAAAATGTTTATTTTGTGAAAAGAAAAACACACAAAAGTGAAGGGGGAGGGGGAGGGGGAGAAGGTTGAGTGTCATTTAGAAAATAAATTTTCATTGTTTTTAGAAAAAGTTTTTCTTCCACTTTCGCGGATTAAAACAAAAAGAAGAGTTCAACTTGAAAAATAAACATTTTCTGGAATTTGCAATTTCGTTCGTGTGAAATGGAACACCGCCAGAAGTGTTTTTGAAACACGTTTGAGAGCTCACCAGAGTGCAAACGATTCTCGTTTAGCAGATTATTTTTTAATAAAGTAAAACAGATGGCACCCGTTGTGAAATGCCATGAAATCCGTTTAATTTTATTCTCATTAAATTGAGTCATTTTTTATTTTATTTTTTTTATTTGATGATACCGTGTGTGTGTGCTTTTATGAAAATATGAAACCAGGAAAATTAAAGTTTATGACTTCATGTATCCTTTTTGTCGTAGCTGGCGTATGAGCAACAACTGTTTTCGTTTAAAATAAATTATACGCCCAGTGGGGGCTGAAGACAAAAGCGAAATGTCAATGACATGATGAATCATGTTCTGTTTTGTTCAGACTTGAGAATAATCTTTCAAAAAAGCAGCCGATTAATTTTTAAAGTTGTTTGAAGAAAATACTACCAGACTGACACCTGGAAATAATATTTCCATGTATTTGCTGATCAGCTAAACAGGGTTCGTCTTAGATGTGTTGCACTGTGCCCTGAAATTACTTATTATAACGTTATTGCCAGGCACATCTGCTGGCGGAATCGATGGATTTGTGTTTGTGAAACCACAACCGCCACATTTTAGCATGAAAATAAATCAAAATATTTGCGATATTTTAGCAAAATAGTTCTCATACAATCTGAATTGTTTAAACTTTTAAATTTCTAAACAACAAACGAGTCTTTAATTACTTCCTGTTTATCTAAAATAAAAATATTTGCTTGAGGTTTTATTAAATTATAAAATTACAAAATCTTTTGTGGTGTTAACAAACGCTCATGACTTTGAAAACGCTCATGAGCTCCAAAAAGATAATTCTATTTCTATAAAATTATAAAAATTATACGGGGGTGCTAAGCTTTACGATTTTATTTTATATTGAATTCGTTTTGAATACAAAGAATTGGCCATTGAGGATTTTCTGCAGAAAAAATTTTAAAAAACTTTACAATAGAATTTTCGTTTATTTGTTTTCCACAATTCCCCAAAAATTCTAAATAATAAATTTTGATTTCATTTCAACGTGCCTTCGATAAACATCCTTTTTTCATTTGATTTCATATTTAACTGACCTTTTCTTTCGTTTTCATGTTTTTCTTTGATCGAATTTCCTTAAACGTCTGCTTAAATTTATCCTCAGTTTATCTCAACACTGACAATCTTTTTTCATATTCCGCAGCTCCTTTTGCTTAGGCTTTTCCTTTTGATTCTTTTATTCGTTCTTACTTTCGTCCTTAGCGTTATCGTTTTGCATAAAATACGTTTATTAACCACAAGGTCAGGACATTCAGCTGCAAGGATAAGTGAGCCTTAAGCGTGTGAGACATCGTTTACATAAGAAAACGCAGACAAAAGTAATTTTGTAGTCTTCAGATAAACGGACTGAAACTTTAAAATATTCTAATTTTATAAAGAAAAATATTTAGAAAACACAGCAGGTTTTGCAGAAAATTTAGATATTTAATTTAAAAAAAATTAAAGTACAACAATATTTCTTTTGCTCTAAAAAAGGTCCAGTAAATTTTGTGTAAAATTTACTTTTAAAAATTCAATTTCAAATTTTATATTTTTGTTTAAATTTGCATACATTTTTAATTTATTATTCAAGCCTCCAAAGAACTCGTGAATGATTCTAAATTGTGTTGTCCTGGAGGGGAATATCAAGTGAATTTTTAGGGAAAAGGAGCAGATATTGAAGTGATGGAATAAAAAACATTTAAAACAAAAAGAACTTTTTATAAATACTTTTATTTTGAATTTCATTTATTCCTCATCGGCAAACAGTCAGTTAATATGAATTAAAAAATTTAAGCCTGATAATTTAGAATCAAAACTGCTCCGTTGCAATACAAACTCCGTTTTCATGTTTTCAACTGTCGCACAGTGTAAGAAATTGTCTACTTTTTATATAAAATAAATAAATTTCCTTGAGCGTTCACTACGTGAATCCAACTTTTGAAAGGTGCTTTTAATTTCCACGATATTTCTTTTACTTTCACGACCGCAAAAGGAGTGTCGTCGCTCAGTCCTTTCGGCTGCGTCCTACTCTAATTGGCACTTAAAATAAATGACCACTTAAAAGGATTCTTTTATCTTTCGCTTAAAATTCACGTCATAATTTCTTTATGGTTCGTTTGATGGCAAAATTAAGTCTTCACAAAACATTTCCCGACGTTCTTTTGTCTGTTACATTTTAATCTACTGACAGATAAAAATGACGTTGCAAACATTCGCTGACTGACACCAATTCATTCAGTCGAGTTGGGCAGTTTTCTTTCGCTTTAATTAAAACAGGGATCGGTAGACGCGTTAGAATTTAATAATAACTTTAATGGAAGTGTTTTATTAAATTAATATCTGACAAAAGAAGGAAATTTATGTGCCGCCTTCAGCTGCACACGGGGGCAAACGCTTCTAATTCTTTATTGAAGATATTTGCAAGTGTAAAGGATGGGAGATTAAAAAGAAAATTAGTTGCCCTTGACTCAGGCAACTGTTTTGGTTTCTTTATTTTTATTTTTGCATAATTGAGAAGATCTGGAAGATCTTCCAGCCACTGGTTAGTGCAATAATAAAAAATTAATTAAAAAAAATATTATTAAGAAACAATTTTGCATAAATTTTTTTTTAAATAAATTTTAAAAAATATATAAAATAGAAATAATGCTTAAAACACAAATTATCTTTTCACATATTTGTTGTAGCACACTCTTAATTCTTAAATTTAGCCATTAAACACAATAACGACAGCAAGCCACACGAACACCGACTACAAAAGCCGTTGGCTACAATCGTCGCCTCGTAGTCAGCTACTGAATTATTTTTAAAACGACACCACCAAATCAATAACCATGAGTTGTTGTTTGTAGTAGAATTCTCATCAAACGCCAGTGTAGCCGCTTTCATATATGTAAAACTTTTAAATAATGTTATTCCAATAAAATATATGTAAAGTCTACAAGAAATCATTTCATCAGCTTGGAAATATAGTTTGTTGTTTCTTTTTGTATAATAAAACAGTATATTTTCAAGCTTACAATAACTGAATTTATTTATATTACACTTGCAACATTGCATCTACTCATTGTCGCTCACCAATATGGAAATTAGTTTAATTTGACTACAACCACAAAAACAGCAGGGACAACAACCAGTAGCAGTGTTGCCTGTAGTAGTAAAAATATTCATTCTCATATACGAACATGGATTCTATTTTTGACAAGTTGCAGTCTGTAGCCTGTTGTCGCTATTGTGTTTAATGCTTAAATTCAAATAAACACAGAAAATAATGGGCGCAACATAAATTATGTTACAAAGGCGTCCCACATATATTGTGGTAGACTTTTAAGTCTGTTAACATGAGCCCATAGGAACGATTCGTTTATGGCTTTAAAGCTTTATTTATGCAGACGTGCACAATATAAATATTTATATCTGAACTCCCAGCAAATTAAATTCGTTTGAAGAGTAACAAGAGAATGTTTTCATTCGATGTTTGTTTATACCTGCAAACAAACGTGCACATGCATGCACTCGAATATAAAAGTCAAAGGACTTTAAATCACATTTTGATAGGAATAAATCCTCTGTGTTGTTCTTTTAAAATGTGTTGTTGTTTAAAGATTTAAATTGAAGGAAAAAGTTTGCCTTAAAATTTTATTTTGTGTGTGAATATCAAGTGGCCGATTCCTCTAACAAAAATTAGTAATTCATAATTCGTATGTAGCGTGCAAATAACTCGACATGGCCGTCATCTTTATTGCCGTCATGTGTGTTCAATTTGTTTGTCTTTCAAAAATATGAAAGTTTTGCAAACAGAAAAAACGAAAAAATTAATTTATTATAAATAAATAAATTGACAAGTTCTCGTTGAGACTTTCTAGTATCGAGTCTTCGTTGAAGAAGCAGCCCGGCCGTGGCTAAGACGATGATTTATTTGACTTGTTAAGTGGTCACGTAAAATCAACAAAAATGTTTTCAGTTTTTCTTTTTCAATGTCTAGTCGAATGCTTAAAGTCTCCAGCTATTTATTTAAGGATTCTGCAGGCGTATCCCAAGAAGTTACTCTCGTTTGATAGTTATTTATGAATCATGTAAAAATTTATCAGCAAACAAACTTTTATAAATATTTCATTATATATATTTATTTATTTAACGTCACCCACGTGATTGAAAATTGTTTCAAAACTTAATTTGAACAAGAAGAGTGTTAAATTGAAATAGGGAATCACTTACACACGACAACATTCTTAAAATTTAAAAGTTTTACTGAAAACCTCTGCCAAGTAAATTGAATCAAAAGGTGTGGTCACACTGGGCAAATATTTGCCCTCAAAAGCGTAACCACTAAATAGTCGAGGAGAGTATTTTTTTAAATAAGTATTTCATAAAGAAAATGGTTTTCAATTATTAGAAACTCTAACTTAACAAAAACTTATCTGAATAAACATATTTTCCATTTATATTTAGTGGTCACGCTTTTCTGGGTACATATTTGTCCACATAAGGCCGTGTCTCAAGAGATTTAAGGAAAAATGATAAATCTTTTAGGGAAAATCAGCACCAGTAAGCTGGCAAAAAAATTAAATTTGAGAATACACTTGAGTACTGATGATGGCGCCGCAGCGACCTTCGAAAACAGTTGTTCTGTTCTAATATAATTAAATTTAAGTTAATTTTCTTATCTCTAATGTCCTTCTGAATATTACAAATTTATCTTAATTGAGTTTATTCTCGATTTCAATTCGAAATAACTTCTCAGTTAAACCGTTAATACTTTTTGGCATAAAAGTGAAAGTTAATAGAAGTTAAGTTAATAAATTTTATATTCGTGGAACTTCAATTACAAAAAAAAAATTTATAAAAATAAATAACAAACCCAAACAGTTGTCAGAGCAAATATTTTCCAAACTCGAATTGATGTTGATTTTAATCCTCTTCCATATTTTTTTGTATCCTTTTAATATAAAATTTAGCTTTTCTTTTTACGTTCCTTTCCAACAGCAGCAGTAAATAATTTAAGACGTCATTTCGGATGGCTTAAACGAAATAGAACCAACCGCTCTCCTCTACGTTGGCGCCACTTTTTATGGCCGCATATTTTAATGGTTCGTGCTTAAATATAAATAAGCCGAAGCTTTTATGTACAAATTATTTTCCAGCAATAATTTTATTACGATCTAGACAAACATCAGCAGCAAAAAAAAAGAAGAAAAATTTGTAGCCAACATTAAATGGTCACATGAAAAAATACATGACAATCGTGGGAGAGCTTTTGCAAGAAATTATGAGCAGCTTTTCAGTCTCTGAACAAGAAGAAGAGAAGAGCAAACAGATTTTGTGCGACTCGCACTGCTGCTGTTCGAGTATTAATTTCTTCATGTGTATTCGTTTCTTAATGGTCGTTAGTCACATATTTTGGCTATTATGAAACATAATGGCATGTCCGGGGGCATTCGCATATTAATAACGCTGGCCGTTCAATGGTTTGGCCTTTCAGCCAGAAAAACATATTTTTCATAATTAAAAGAAAAATAAAAATCACAATAAAAAACACGTGTGTGCGTTCGCTCACACTCGAAGTAATTAAAATATTTATTTTGCAGCAAAAGTTCTGTTTATTTAATGGCCGAAATGAGATTCAGTTGTTGGGGGCTAAATCACGTGTGTTGTTGATTGGGTTAAACAGGGACATTAACTAGAACACGACCATTCCTGCTCTCTTTTAAAGTCCAGCAATACTTTCACATTATTTTGGAAGCCTGACCAGAATGATATTAATAATTGGGCAAATGCACAGTGGGGTAAAGTAGACGCTAACTGGATCGATAGAGCAAATACTAAATTTTAAATATAAACAAAAGTTTTATATTAATTTTATGATAAAGAATTCATGTCTCTTTTCCCGAAAGAAAACTCTCCTTCTTCTGATTTAATCAAAAACAAGAAGAGAGAAAGAGCAAAATTTTTTTTTGTGTTATAAGCTTTCAAATAAAAAAGGTCAGGGTTCTCTGAACACATCAACTCTCTCTAAAGAAACTTGACATGCAATAAATGCCAGATCATCGGGATTATCACGACTGACCTGCTCTGATGGAAAAGCCAGGCAGTTCACTAGTAAATACCAATTTTAAATGTCCAACCAGCCGCTGTTAGAAGCGAACTGGTCCCGTGACTTGTCGCGTGTCAATTTGTATTCCTTCAGGACCTTTTAACCTTGAAATATCTATAAAACTCTTGAGCTTCAATTCGAAGTTTGATCCTGGAAGGATTATTTGAATTAAATGTTTACCTGATGAGCTTACTTTTTCCAACTTTTCGAACAAAATATTTCTGCTCTTCAAACCACAATTTTAATGATCCAAAATATTTTTAAAAAGGTCTCGAACGCAAATAATTTTACGAATTTTTTTATCTTTTGAAAACTTTCCTGCTGCACAAACATTTCAAGTGTTTCATTTTCAGCGTTCATTCAAGTCCTTTAAAAGTGCCAACGCGAAAGGCATTGAGAGGATTAATCAATCATTTGTTACCTGCAACTGTTACCAGCATCTTTTCATTCGTTATTCTGTTGCTTTTCAAGTGATTTTTCAACGTCTAAATTGAGTTCGTTTTGTTGCTTTTCTTTTGTTTAACGACAGTTTATTGAACGAGTTATTTGCTTCAAAAAAAAAAAAAAAAGACTTCTACCTTTTTGGAGAACACAAAGTTGAGGCACCCCCTTCTGACATGGCAGAGCATGCATTTCGGAAGGGTGGGGGACGACATGCAAAAGCACGTTTGAATGTGCAGGGAAATAAAACGTGTTCTCGTAAATACCCTGAAGTGTAACGTGTTAATAATGCTAAAAGCAAAACTCACTCACGTACCTCATGCCCATTTATTTTATTTTCCTTCTTCTTCTTCTTCTTCTTCTTGTTTTATTTTCCTCTTTGGTTGACAAAATACATTTTGTAAGTCTTAAATCAAATTAAATACTTTTAACTTTCGCTTTGCTTTAGTTTTTTGTTTTTTTTTTGTGTGTATTAAATATTTGGAAATGTACTCCCGCCATAAATAATAAAAAAATAAGACGCACAAAATGTTATGAATCAGCAAGAAGGATACGGAGGCGCTTTTGTTTCATAGTTGTTGAAACATAAAGATTTGAAGTATATAAAACTTAAATGGGAATAGAACGGAAGTAAAAGATTTTAGGGTGGCTGTTTTAAGGGATTTTCCGAGTCGTGTATTTTATTCTCTAAAAAGTTTGAGTTCGTGAGCAATTTTAAATTATTCGGACAGTTCATCGTCCAAAATTAATCGATTAACCGAACAGCGGTGTTGATGCAACCGAAATAAAGTATTCAAATTAATCGATAAATGAAATAAAGCAATTTTTGAATGTTCGAATAGTTAATCGCCCAATCCTAATCGATTAATCGTACAGCGATTAACCCTTTACATACTCTACTAACATAATCGACATGAGTTATTCGAACTGTATGTTGAGCGAAGCAATTTTAGTTAATCCTTAAAAATGAATCGATTAATCGAACAGCAATTAATCGTTTGAACACCCTACTGGCATAATCAGTATAAGTTATTCCAATTGTTCTTTAACCGAGAATAAACAATTTAAAATTATTTGAAAAGTTAATCATCCAAAATTAATCGATTAATCGAACAGCGATTAAGCGTTTAAACACCCTACTGACATAAGCGGAAAAAGTTATTCCAATTGTTCGTTGAGCCAAGCAGTTTTCACGTACTTGAGTAGTTAGTCGTCCAAAATTAGTCGATTAATCGAACAGTGTTATATCGTTTGAATACCCTACTGAATACTGAATCAAACCCACGACCTTCAGCGTTGTAATCAACTCGTTAAACAGTTCAACCAACAGTCCGCTCAATTTCCTTTTCATATTCATGTTTGACTGCCACGAAATTCGTCATGTCCTGGAAAATTCCCTCTGAAATGGACCCCTTGACTCAGTGTATCGACAAAAAATTTATTTCGTTAAATTAAATTTAAGACAAACAAAAATATTTATTCTTTTTTCACTATAAATTTTATTAACGATTTTTTTTTTTGTTTTTGTATCCCACACGGTAAATTAAAAAAAAAATAAACCAAAAATCATGTGAAATATTTTCATGCTTAAAAGCATTTCACATATTTCGATTATAATCCCATCAGAACAGCATTATTTTGGGTTTTTTCAAAATTAAACTTTTCAAGTCAGATTTTCTCTTCTGCTTCATTCCTTTTTAACAGGATTCAACAAGTTTTAATGGCTGATTTGCTCGTACATTTGAGCCACCATGTACTCGTCCTGTCGTTTGGCGACATAAACCTGAAATATTTTCACATTTTTCAATGCCATTCAATTAAGCAGCTGCTGCTTAACGTACTCACATATTTTGTTAAATAAAATAATAATTTATTTTTGTCTCTTTTATGGTTTCCTGGTTGACACAAAGTCAAGTTACCCGAAATTACATAAGAGGTTTTCGTCCTTGAAACTTGTGTCTGCTCAAAAGAAACACAAAGACACTGAAACATTCGTCAGCAACTCGAATTGTGTTTCTCCCAGATTTTTATTCAGCAGTTTGTTAATCCGTTCATGTGGATTTAATTTTTCATGGTTAAAGAAATTCGTTTGAGTTGACTAAAACTACGCATTTAGTTTCATCCCCACAATAAAAAATCATAAATCGTTTGTTAAAAAAGCTTTTAGAAACTTTTTTTTTATAAGTTAATATTAATAAGCCGAAGAGATTATGGAAACGTTGTTGATTACAAAAGTTTGTAACAGTTGAAGCAACTGCATCTCCCTCCTCGAAATTCATTTTTATATCGTTTAGAGAAAGTCAAATCAGGATGTTTTATGAAGGAGCTGTAAAGCAACTATTTCGCCCCTCGGCAGGGTTTTTCTTCGATCTCTCCATCCCTAAATTGAGCTGCTGACTTCGTTAACACGTAGACTACGAAGCCTAAGATCCTGAGCTCGACTCAATGACGAAGAGGGATCAGTCGATTAACACCATCCGAGTCAAAGACACCCTCCTTCGTCGGCACTGTAGAAAATATTTTCCGGAGCATTTTTTTCAGTGAAAAAAAATGTTGCTGATATTTTAAAAACAAAACCGATTTCTATGGTTGCTCTTAATTCAAATAAACGCATCAAATTGAAAAATTTACTGCAACAAAATGACTGCTGCAATAAACTGTCATTCAACAAAAAAAGAAGAAAAAAAAGAAACGCAACAAAACGAACGCAATTTAGACGTTGAAAAATCACTTGAAAAGCAACAGAATAACGAATGAAAAGATGCTGGTAACAGTTGCAGGTAACGAATGATTGATTAATCCTCTTAATGCCTTTCGCGTTGGCACTTTTAAAGAACTTGAATGAACGCTGCAAATGAAACACTTGAAATTTTTGTGCAGCAGAAGAGTTTTCAAAAATAAAAAAATTCGTAAAATGATCTGCGGTTGAGTCCTTTTTAAAAATATTTTGGATCATTAAAATTGTGGTTTGAAGAGCAGAAATATTTTGTTCGAAAAGTTTGAAAAATACCCTCATCACAAAAACATTTAACTTAACTAATCCTTCCAGGATCAAACTTCGAATTGAAGCTCAAGAGTTTTGTAGATGTTTCGAGGCTAAAAGGTCCTGAAGGAATACGAATTGACACAAGACAAGTCACGTGACCAGTTCGCTTCTAACAGCGAAAATTTTTATTTGCTATTTAACAGTTTCTTTCGTGCTGAAATCATAAAATTTTAAACTCCTTGATAAATGTTTGTTGGGTAATTATTTAACTGTTTGTACACATAAATTCCACAATTCCCCCAACAGATGCCACATAAATAAAACTGCCGCAGAAGAATATGAATTTGTAGTTGTCGTTTGCTTCGCAGGGACTCCTGTAACAGGAAAGAAGTTGAAAAAAGGAAACTCGAATTTATTTTATGTTTCGCCTGCTCGTAGATTATTTTCTGTGACTCCTGTAAATTTGTGGTCGAAGCAAAAGGTAACTTAATGAACTGTTTGTTTTATTGGTCATGAGGGGATTTCGGTGGTCAGAGTTTTTGTTTTCCCAAGAATAAATTGATACAGAAAAATAAAAGAATTTTGGAGAAATTTTTGTTTGAAGGGAAACGATCGCATGTAAAATCGAAAGAAACTTTGAGTTGGAATATTCCAATGAAACGATTTAGATTTTTGTTTTATTTGTTTTAAGCCAAACGAACCTGTTTTCGGACAAGGACACTTAATTTGGAGCTGAAATGGAAACGGGATTTTAATTTTAAGTTAAAATTTTTGTTGTGGTATATCGACCATTATTTATTGACAGGACTTTTTAATGGCTCGATTATTCGAATAATTATTATTCGAATGACGAAACATGCAGGAAGGATACGGAGGCGCTTTTATTTAATATTTCTAAAGATTTAAAGGACATAAAACTTAAATGGGAATAGAACTGATGCAAAAGATTTTAGAGCGACTGTTTTAAAGCATTTTCCAAGTCGTGTATTTTATTCTCTAAAAAGTTTGTGGTCATGAGCAATTTTAAATTATTCGAATAGTTAACCGTCCAAAATTAATCGGTATTGATACAACCAAAATAAAGTATTCAAATTAATCGCTAAATAAAATAAAACAATTTTTGACTGTTCGAATAGTTAATCTTTCAATCTCAAACGATTAATCGAACAGAGATTAACCGTTTGCATACTCTAGTAACACAATCGACATAAGTTATTCATATTGTTCGTTGAGCGAAGCAATTTTAAATTACCCGAGTAGTTAATCATCCAAAATTAATCGATTAATCGAACAGCGATTAATCGTTTGAACACCCTACTGACATAAGCGGCATAAGTTATTTCAATTGTTCGTTGAGCCAAGCAATTTCAAAGTACTCGAGTTGTTAATCGTCCAAAATCAATCGATTAATCGAACAGCGATTAATCGTTTGAACACCCTACTGACATAATCAGTATAAGTTATACAAATTGTTCTTTAACCGAGAATAAACAATTTAAAATGATTTGAAAAGTTAATCATCCAAAATTAATCGATTAATCGTACAGCGATTAACTGTTTGCATATTCTACTAACATAATCGGCATAAGTTATTCCAATTGTTCGTTGAGAGAATCAATTTTTAATTACTCGAGTATATAATCGTTCAAAATTAACGATTGATTAATCGAACAGCAATTAATCGTTTGAACGCCCGACTGGCATAAGCGGCATAAGTTATTTCAATTGTTCGTTGAGCCAAGCAATTTCAACGTACTCCTTTTTTCTTCCAACGTGACTCAGGACATCAACATAAAATTTTTTTCGTACAATTTTCTTTTAAAATTGAAAAAATTATATTGTAATCCGTAATTGTAATTGAAAGATTTCGCTCTATTCGAATATATTAACTATTCTGGTTCGATTATTCGAACACTTTTTAATCGATTGACAAAACTGGAGGTTATTTGCGAGAAGAGCATACCAACACTGAATCACAACAATCGATTTGAAGGCTCAAATATTTTTGAATTATTTATTTCTTATATTTTTTATATCCGGTTTCCTCTGCCGCAGTCAATCACAAGAATCCTTTTTTGTGGCGACTTTTTGGATAAGAGTCAATAATCAAAGATCACAATTCACTTCAATATATTTTTCTTTTACTCAGTCTTCGAGGGACATCAAGGAAAACATCTTTTAAAATGTAACTCGATGCGAAGCACATTTTCATTTCCCTTATGAAAAGCATTTATTTTCGGTTACAAACTTTTCTTTTTCCAATTTGGCAAATCGAACATAAAAAGACGAAAAAATTAATTTCTTATAACTTTTTTATGACTTTTTAAGCAACAACTCGAGCAGACTATGAAACTCAAATACGGAGATGAGCGGAAGTACTGAATCAATTTCATATGCGAAAATAAAATGGCTGAAGAAAAGTTAAAGTTAAATGTTGTAAAGCAACAACAACAAAAAGTTTATTGTCTTTTTTTTGTTTGTTCTCGTTGATAACGTTTATTTCCACTCGAAATTGAATTGATTTTAAATTAACGTTGGACTGTGCAATTCCAGTTTCATTTTCTTGTTGCCCCACGAGTGTTTGTTGCTGCTGCTGGAACTCATTAATTTTGCAACAAACTTTCCATGATGAACGCCGGGTTGTTTGCAATTCGTTACATTGTAAAATGCAGTTTTAGAATTTTTAGCGCCGCTTTTAATGCATTTTCTATTAGCGAAAGAACTAATTGGAAAACAAAAAAGCAACAAAAAATTAAAAATATTGTCTCAGGGCGGTTGTTTGTTTTAATAACGAAACTGCATTTATTTTCTGGGTCACGCGTGTGGGTGAAATTGTTTTTGAAAAAGTGTTTCAGTTATTAAATAAACCTCGTTTGCGCCGAAGGCCACAACCAACCCCTGCTGTCGTTGCTTTATGCGTGTAAAAAGTTTATGGCTTTTTACGTTTCAAAATGAAATAGATGTTTTAATTTTTAAGGTGTTGTAATGCGGTCACCCACACACTCACCTTAAACTGGTCATGACTTTTTATTTATTTATTTACGTGTGGGATTTGTGCGTTTGGGCGATGTGGTGTATCGTATCGAGTGGAAACATGCGCAAAATATCTGTAGCAGATCAAAATTATCAGTTCTGGATAATAATATTTTTATAATCTCAAGATCAGTAATTTTGGAGTCTTGTGACTCCGGCTTCTTTTAAGGTATAAAGTCCAAATTCGAAATCTGGTCATGAAAACAACTCCTTAAATACTGTATGAAATATTATTGGAATCGGACTATCCATTCAGAAACTATTCCCATTTATCTCAACAACTTTCACTGCGCCTCTAAATATTTTGTATTCATGTTGGCTATCCACAAGTCAAATTATTAATCTTTTTTTCATTTTTTTGTTGTTGTCTACTTGACAAATAACAATGCCTTATAAGCAGACTTTTTGGCCAATATTTTGCTAAATTATTGAAACGTTAAATATTGAATGTAATAAATTGTGTGCCGGCTTAAAGGAAATCATCGTTGGGTTGGCTGTTGTCAACAAATTTTATTGATGCTGCCCGAATAATGAAAATGTTACCGTAAACATTTTCATATTTTGCTGTTTGCATGTGTGTGTGTGCGTGTGTGTGTGTGTGTGTGTGAGTTAGTAAATTGTATCGATGTTTACATGATTTTATGACCCTGAAGCTGGTAAGACAACAACGCACAGGATTAGGCCGTCTTATTAATTCTAATTTGTGTCCTCAATTGTTTCATAAAATATTCAGAAGCTCGTTGAGGATTTTTCAGGAAATTGCGCAGAAAACGTTTTAACTATTTCAATAATAGATTCTGCAGAAGCAATTACGCAGAACATATTTCGACAATTTCTGTAATAGTTTCTGGAGAAGTTTATAAAGAGATACGAAAATGTTATTTATTTTTATATCCTTTTAAAAATTAACGTACAAAAATCATCATGTTTCGCAGCTGAACATCTTCCAGGGACAAATTTTCCCCGCTGTTGAAAACTTCTGCTTGATTTTATATGTTGGAGTGAGACAGAAAAATGTTTTTAAAGGACCCAATTTTTTATTTGTATATTTAGTGCCTTCCGGGTTATATTAAGAGACTTTGAAAAATATGAACTTTACGAAATTTTAAAATTTTGTTTTTATTATTTTAACACAAAATAAATTTGTTAGTTGAACAGACAAAATTGGCTGGGCCACATATATTTTGTAGTACCGTTTTAAATATCTTATCATTTAACAATATTAACTGAAAATGTGTTTTTTAAGAGGTTTTTGGATGAACATGTGCACAGTGGGAATAATAGATTCGTGAATATTTTGGAAAATAATTCAAAATTGTTGTGAAAAGTAATGAAAAGTTTTTCTTGGTTGGCGTTTGTTTTACACACAACCTCAAAACTGCAAAAGACTTGTCATAATTACTTTTTTGGGCTGGCAGAAACAGTGATTTCAGTTGTTCTTTTTAAACAAAATGGCTTTCAGTAACTATTGAACAATAATTTTTTTTCTGTAAAATCTAAAATTGTTTCAGAAAGTATATCTCTTCTTAATTAAATTAATCACATTTTTCCATTGAGCTAAAAGGCATCTGCTGTATTAGGGCGGTCTGATAATAAATCCAGGCAAAATATAGATTTTTGGAAAAAGGATATTCAGGAAGAAGACATGCCCTTTTACTAAATGAAATAAAATTTACAACAGAGCTACGATGAATAGTTTTGGAAATAGTTATTTGTTTTTTTTTGTGCATTTAAGTCCTTTTAGTAAAAGGATATATGAACCTTGTCTATGTTTCCTTAACGAGCGACAAACAGAAATAAACTGCAAAATTTTAGAATTTTAATATCTAACACATTCCAATTATAATTGCTTCTGAAATTATGTATTTGAGAAAAAGGACATGTGCTATATCCTTGCGCCAAATGAAACAGATATTGTAAAAGAGTTTAAACGCTTAATTTTAAAATGAATCATTGATTCTTAATACATTAACAGTACAAATACGGCAGAAATATCTATTTTGAGAAAAAGGATATATGGAGGGAAGCGATATCCTTGCAGTAAATGGCACAAAACTTATAAGAAAAGCAAAACAAATTGATGATTGTAATTGTAGTCCAATTTTAAATGCTCCAGAAATTTAGTTTTTGAGAAAAAGGATACATGGACGAAAGTCATGTCCTTGAATTGAATATTACTAAATCCCAAAAGAACTAATTGCGTAATTTTTGTCTAAAAATTAATAGTTCTAACTGCATTCTAATTAAAAATACTTAAAAAATTAGGTTTTTGGGAAAAAGGATATATGAGAGAGAGAGTCATATCCTTATAACAAAATAAACAAAATATTTGCCCCTACTAAAACACACGATTTTTAAAATAAGTGCATGTTTTCAAGGAATTGCAATTACGAATGAGGACAGAAGCTACATTTCGAAAACAAGGATATATGGAAGGTGCTCATGTCCTTGCTACGAACTGGATAAATTATATAACAACCACTTTGTTATCTTTAATGCGTGCAAACTATAAATGCGGCTAAAAATAAAATTTTTTATCCAAAGGATATTGAGGAAGTTGCCGCACTCCTTCACCGAATTAACTAAAATTTATAACAGAAATAAAGTTGCAGGATATCAGAGACAGATGCGAATGTACTCCACTTTTTGAGAGCAATAGTAGCTAAAACCAAAATTTTCAGAATGTGAGGGAAGTACAAAAGTTCCTGCTCCGATTTTCCTCAAATTGTAAATTTTTCTTATGTCGATTTCTTTTCTAGAAAAGAATGCAACATTTTTCACACTTTTTAACAGAAAATGGCCACATTTTGCCATTTAATAGTAAAGAATTTATTAGAAATGCATCCAACATCCCTCACGAAAAATAATTTCTACTTTAAAACTTTTCCAAACTTCCACTTTTTAGAAAATAAGAGAAAAAATGTTGCATGTTTTCTAGAAAAGAACACGCTATTATCAGTTTGTTAATTATAAAAACTCACTTATTTGAAGTTTAAAAATGTTTTATAATATCCAATAAATTAATGCCCACTTTTAATGCAAAAAATTAGATGAATTGAAAAATTCTTGTTTAAGCCAGCGAAAAGAAAAAACAACTCTGTAGCATTCCAGCTTCGCCATTCCATGTCGACATTCGCCAGTGGGGTCTTCATCCCTTTTCGTATTTGATAAATTATTTTTATTAGTTTTTCTCTTCTGTGTCGTTTATTTCTAATTAAATGTTTTTTCTTCTTCTTTTATGTATTTTTCTTTGCAGGTAAGTCAAAAGATTTAAGCAAATTTGTTACTCTACAGGACTATTAAGAGGCTTAACATTTTACGGCCACAACAGGGAAAGGGACAGAGAGAGAGAGAGAGAGAGAAATTAAATCTGTTGTAAAGCAGATGGATTTTATTTTATTGCAGCAGATACTCCGATTTTTTTCATTAAGTTCGTAAGTACATTTTCATCATTTTCATTTCAATGCCCCGGCCACGGATGTGTCTGTCTGTCTGTCTGTCATGTGTGTGACATTAAATCGCATTCAAATAAAAACTAAATCAAAATGAGTCTCTCTCTTGATTTTTATGTAACGCAGTGAAATGGAATAAATAAAATGTTATAATTTGTGTGGCAAAAACTTGACATGTCTTCCTTTTCATCTTCCTGTTTCAAACAAATACACTAACAAACACACTCACACTAACTGCCGCCATTAAAGAAAATAAAAATTTCCGTTTCCCAATTTTTATTGAAGCGGCAATAAAAGAAAACTTGATGTGTTTGTTGTATTCGATGTGAAATGCCTTCTAAGAAAAATGTTCCATTTTATTAATCAATTAACTGATTATCATATTAAAATTAATTTCTTATTTACCAACACTGAAAGAAAAGTCTTTGTGTACACGAGTCTGACAAGACTCTCTTCCTGTTGTAAAAGTATAAAAATTTTTGGCAATTAATTATCATAAATTGGTAATTAATTAGCATAAATGAAATGTATTTCGGTTGCGTAAGAAGAAACTTGTTCGTGATGACGTTAACGAACTGTTGGGCAACTATTGAAATTTATTTTAATTTTAAAAAACAACGAAAAATCTCAAAATCTGATGTCACTATTCGCGGCACTTAAATCGAAGCAAAACTGTATAACAACTCTTGAGCCTTTTCTTGAAGTTACTGGAGAGTTTACAGAAAGAGAAGAAGCCTCCTCTCTTGATTTATGGAAGCATCGTCTCAACGTGGAGTGTGTTACACCGCTGCTGAAGCGGAATATGCTCAAGTTATATTAAACGATTTGTTGGCGAAAACCTTTTTTGCAAGTTAATCGCTTTTCACTCAAAACGCATCCGTTTGTGGTTGAAGCAGCAGTTAATCACACGAGGCGATACAGAGAGAACTAGTTTTTTAGCCGAACGCTTCTTATATGGAATAGACTTCCCACAGGGACCTTTTTCGTCACCTACAAATTCGGGAAAATGTTCAAGAGCTTTTGGAAAAGTTTTTTGATAATTTTCTTCTTCAACACCATCCGTGTTTTAAAATTTAAGTTACAAAGAGAGAATAGACATTTCCGAAGCATTTATAATTTCTTAGAAAATGAAAAAAAAAGTTGTTCTATCATTCAAAAATACAATGAAATTTTTACTCATTTTCTGTTTAGCGGATTAAAGACCTTGAATTTTCTTTTTAAAAGATTTCGTTTTATTAAGAAATTTTGTGTCCTGTTTTCTGGACACATTAAAATCACACATTTTTATCCCCTTATTCATAAAAATTATGAAAGGCTTATAAGAGTGTAATGGAACAAATTTAATATGAAATTTTGTTTTATTACGCTGCTATTAAGCTCTCATAATTTTTATGAATAAGGGTGTTAAATTTTAATAGCACAAACGAACCACTTCAGCTGATTGAAAAGTAAAGAGCGTTTTTTTTTAACTTAAAGTTGGCCACACCTTTTCAATTAGCGGCTATTTTATCAGCTGTTAAGTGATTTATATATAATTTGATTTGAAGTTTCGGCATGAATATACTGATTCTATTTCAGCGGTGAACATTTTGCTAGAGTTAAGGGGAAGCATATTTAATGTCGATTTCCTTTCTAGAAAATAATGCAACATTTTTCACACTTTTTAACAGAAAATGGCAACATTTTGCCATTTCAAAATACGGAATTTATTAGAAATAGATCCAGCATGTCTCACGATAATTAATTTTTGTTTTAAAATTTTTCCAAACCGCCAATTTCTACAAAATAAGTGAAAAAATGTTACATGTTTTCTAGAAAAGAAAACGCCATAAGATAACATTTAAGTGAAGGCAATGAAAAGAGATTTTCTTCTCGGTTTTCGTTTATTTCTGATAGAAAAAAAATCTATTTTTTTATAATGTTGCATACCTGCATACAAATTCCTTTCAAACAATTTTTGTTTCATCATTATGGCTGTATGCGATAGTGCTTAAAAGTGTACTACAAAAATAACTAAGGCTCATGTCTATGAACAACTATTTATATCATGCGCAACTACGTAAAATTACCTTTCAAATTTAATATGTTTCATCAATATCAGGAGCTAAGAAAAGAACCAAAAGTGTACCACAAAAAAATTATGATTGTTATTATATTATTTTAAGCGTTATTTTTAATATTCAGAATATATTAATTGAAAATTAATCTGTCTTACAAACCCATTTAATGTTGGCGAGTTTGCTATTTTTATTATAATTAAGTGAACAGTTGATTCAGGTCTAATCACATGAATCATTTCAATTGCAGTGCCTCTGACACTCTGCTGCAAACTTTTGTTACAAACTGTACAATTTAAAATGTTATTTTATCTCAACTAAAGACAAGACAAAAAATGTGATTAAGCTTTTTTGGTTTCTAGTCTCCCAACATAAATATTTCATGTTTAATGCACTTTTCCTTTGATTAAGAAGTATTTCCATTTGCCCTGGGATTTAATATTTTTGCTTTTCAAATTCTGATTTTGTGTTTCCCCAACTAATTGGCATGAAGGGAGGGAGAAGAATTCAGATGTGGGCTGCAGTTAAAGCAATATAAATTGCATTTGTGAGATGCACAATTAAATAGAGTTTCAATTCACAACCTCAACGCCATACGAAGCGAGACGTGACTTACAAAACTGTTCATGAGATCGTTTTATAGTTTAAAGAAAAAAATTTAATGGCTTCTGTAAAGATGTAACTCAAGTAAATAAAAATGATGTGGACTGAAATCGAACACATTCCACACACATGAAACTTTTCAGTGGATTATCTCCCAGCGCAGATATTTCAATCGCACAAACGAAAAACAAACTTTCAGTGAAATCGTACAAACTTTCAAGAGCCTCAACGAATATTTAATTATAATTGATAAAGACAAACGCATCTACGCCCACAACAACGTCTTTCGTAGAACCCATTAAACACGAGCAACCCAATTAGCAGCGCATACAAACTAAAAGCTTCATGTTCAGCACTCAAAAGCAATAATCCTCATGGCTGAGCGAGCACTCACTCCATTGGTAAGATAAAGCAAAAGTTTGTGGTTGAAAAAGCACACACACACACACACATGCACACACTCACACACATTCGTAATGGAACATCTATTTGCGTTCATATTCCATTGAGATTAGGGAAGAATGCGGCATCAAATGCTTGGAATTAATATGACTTTTCATTAAAACGGGCATCTGATGTTTCGCAGGAACTTCTTTTGGCAGAAAGTGACAGAAAAATAAGCGACATTTCTTACGTTTCAAGGTCGCAAATAAATATTTGGGCATGTCACAGATAACAGTTTCATTCGTTTAG
Source organism: Linnaemya vulpina (assembly GCA_963675445.1). NCBI lineage: Eukaryota > Metazoa > Arthropoda > Insecta > Diptera > Tachinidae > Linnaemya > Linnaemya vulpina. The sequence continues at coordinate 2,280,109 of OY776280.1, read as the reverse complement.
GGAACAAAAAATAATACAAATTTAAATAAAATCATTTAGTTTATTATCCGCAGATCCGTAGAATCCGCATATTCAAAATTAAGGACTTAAAATGATTTCTATTTTCATTTGCTAAATCCGTCGACGACATGAATAATAAATTCATTCGTCATTCTCGTTTTATTCAAAATAACCGCCATTCTATACATGGTCCCTTTCAAACAGTTACCCCTGTTTTCTTTATGTCTCCATCAAAAAACTATTTATTTGCCTGAAGGACGTGTTAATGTCCTTTTATTATTTGACAATCAAATCAACACTTCAGATTAAATTTTATATTTCTAAACAGTTGAAATTGTTTTCTTTGTATTAAATAAATTCACAATCGTGAAAAAATGTTTATAACACGCAACGGCCTGGCTAAACTTTTGCAGATTTCGAATAAAATCTTAAAAAAAAGAAAATATTCCAACTTTCCCTTCTGCTCAAAATTGCAAATCTGTAATTAATAAATCAATTTCTTTGACACGAAAACCTGTAAAATGTAGTAAAAGTTTTCTGTTTTTGTTTTTATTTTATCCACTTTTTTCTCGTTGAAAATCTACAATTTTACAAAAACATCAGCTCAAATAAATACGTTGTGACAGTGAAATTTAATTGACCCAATTTCGAAAAACTAAAAGCGTGGACGCGAATATTAACAAGCAGCCACTGGCAGACTGCAGCAGGCAACAAATCGACTGGGGCAACATCTGCCACATAAATTTTGGCAACTTTAGAACGCCAGTCTGTAACTGCAACCGCAAACCATGAGAACACTATTTTAATTTGCAACGATACCCAGCAAACAATTCAGGTGCAAAAAGATACAGACAAACTTGGAAAAATCGCTGAAAATATAAGAAAAATAATTTTTAAATAAATTCTTTAAATTAGTTTTAAACCACTTTCCCGATTGAATATATAGACTAACCTGGTACTAAAATGGAGTCAATTGCTGCTACCGGCTCCGAATCGGTTGTAACATCCCGCTAATTTTAACCGCAACGTTATCGCAACCTGTTCAATTCTTTGAGATCTACGATTAAACGATCGATTCTTTCATGAAAAAAGGTTGCTGATGTAGTTTTCGGGAACTTAAATAATCGAGAAGACTAACTGATCGGATAGATAATTTCGGAATTAAGAAGAACACTTTTCCGATTTTTCTGTTTACGATATTTTACAAACGGATCAACCGATTTTGACCCATTTTAAAGTGATCGAAGTGATTTTTAAATATCAAGATATTTTTGGAATCGATCGGTGAAGCCATTTTAAAGTTATTTAAAAACTACTTTAACTATCTATTTCTAAGATTTTTAAATGTCTTAAAAAGTGCCGGTTCCAATCGAATTAAATTCACCCGAAAGTGTGAGACGGCTCTTCAGTACGCTACCAATTCAGTTTCGTTCGTTTCAGTGTTAAAAAATTTATGAGCGCGTCACTTACTTATACACACGCACACGCACACGCACACGCACAGAGACATACACACACATGCACATACAGACAGGCATAGCGACAGATATAGCAGAATAAGTCCGGGGAGCTTTTTAAGACCTCAAAATGTGGAGATCTGATGAGAATTCGATTGTTTTTTAAAACGCGGTGAAACGAGTAACTTTCTCGTTTCCGTTAAATTTCAATTTTCCTGGCGGGAAGTTAAAATTAAAAAAAAAATTATGTTCCTTTAAAGAACTCTGATATCTGAGAGTGAATTAAATTTTTTATAGCACCCGAAAAATTGCATCAATCACCGATTGATCATTTAAAAGTTTTGGTCGTACGAGAATTAAAATAATAGAGTTTTATCAGACTCATTTTTAAAATCTAAGAGTTGAAAAGCTTAAAATGGCGCAAAAAATCACGTTGCGTTACATTTGCGGTTTAAATTAGTGGGAACTCGCAGGCATTTCCTTCAGTATCAAACGTTTTCCAAAAGTTTTTGTATGACCGGTGAATTAACCAGTTTTGGTCCCAGTGTGCAACGAATTGAAAAATCGCTAACATCGTTGCAAACGAGTTGAGAAGGCAGGGATTAACTCTGCCAGCAAATGTGACGACTTCGCTGATGGTGTGAATTCACTCAAGCCCTTTAACGACTTCGAGATAATTATCGTGGCGTCTTGAAGAACATGGGGAAGGACATGAGATATGGATTGTGTGAACTACCAGATTTTGTTAGTCTGAAAAATAAATATCTCTTTTCAAAATACGTTTTAATTTTTTGTGTTGCTGGAGAAAATGTTTTTCTGTGAAGATGTTATGACAATTCTGAAGACTGACACATCGTACCCACTGTGCGTTCTTCCTTTAATAAATTTATGCAGGGAAAAGTTGGTGCACGAAAAACAAATTTGGAATATATAAATATTTGATCAACTAAATTGTTTACTGCAACTAAAAGTTGTTCGTACGGGAGTGCTGTTCCTCCACGTCATTGAAAGTACTGAGAAAGTTTTTGGATTTTTGGAAGTATTTTGTTACTGTTTTCTCTAAATCTGGGAAGTACTCATATTTCGCTTGCAGCACTGCGTTTCGTTTAAGATGTTGTTGTAGTTGTTATTTGCTGTGGTCGTACCATCCTGAAACAAGAACTGCAACTCAAGATTTTTAGCATCTTTCCAAACCAAATCTGGATGGGATGGAGCAGCTTCCCGCGCTTTTATTCAAATCATGTTGAATCATAATTTTATTCCGTTTGCTTGTTTTGAATGGAATATTTTTTTCGATTTTCTAAAGCTGCAGCGTGATTTTTTTCTTAAGTTTTTCAGTGCATTCGTTTGACAGTCATTAAAAGTTTGCCCCAATTTGTTGCACAGCAGTCAAATGCATTCGATTTATTTTTTTTACTCGTTTTACGTTTATTCATGCTTCTTTGAAGTTGGATTATAAATCCTTACAAATTAGAAATATAATAAAAAGTGGCGATAAATGAATCAGCAAATTTTGTTTTCGAAAGCGAAAAAGAGCTGTTTTGCGATATTCAACGTCTGCTGGAAGCAGAGAACAATTTGACTATGAGCTGAAAGCAGTGGGTTCGATCCTGTTTAAAGGACAAAAACTAGCAACAGCGATTTTTATAATCACGTTCCCAAAAATAACCTCTTTGATCTATAAAAAATTCAGTCTCAACTCCGATTGTCTCTTCTTTTTATAGTTCTCAACTCATCACCTGAGTGCTAATTCTAAAATGGAAGTAAAAAAGACATGAAAGAAATAATTAAACAGACAGTGACCTAAGAAAAGTATGTTGCCATCTATTTGCTACAGTTCTCCTACGCTTTTTCAGAATAAAATTGGTGCAAACGGAAACGGTTATCACATTCCACTAGGCCGCCTAAATTATCGTAACTACTGATGATGAAAGTGTAGCGGCCTTCGAAAACAGCTGTTCTGCTTTGCTGTGTAAATTGAATATTTAATATTGATGTTGACTTTCCCTTGTGCTTTAAAATATATATCATGTCTTTCTGAATCAAAAAAAAAATTGTCAAACTATTCGCCTCTTGAAGTGAAATTTCTGAAAATGAAAAGTATTTTAATGTTGTCACTATTTACAAACGTGTTGTGCCAAATTGAAAATATGGTTTTTAAATTCTCTTCAAATTATGACAAACATTTTGGGAAAAATGTTTGCAATTAAACTTAAAAATGAATCAGTTTCAATAGCAACAACGAAGATTTTGTCAATTTGAAAGCATGAAGCAGGAGCTCTTTGGCAAGTCAAAAGGAGTTTAAGTATTTTTCCTCTTTGATTTGTGCTTTCAATTGTGTCGAAGAGTCTCCAGCAATTAAAAGCAACCAACACCACAATTCTGCTTCAAGTTTCACTTCATTCGTTGCGGTCTGGGCAAGACTGTTTTTCCATTCTCTTCAAATTTGCAATTATTATGGAACCTCTGTTTGTTATAATTGAAAATTATTTGAATTCTTACCAGAAGGATTTTAATTAAAATATTTCCTTTGCTTGAGCTGAGGAAATGTTTGTGCTGTTGTTATTTCTAAGAATTTCAATTTCGAGCCCATAAAAATATGTTTGAATGGAAAACTCAGCTGGAGCAGAGACTGCAACATGATGGAAAATTACAAAAAAGAAAAAACTTCAATTTAATTGTAAATTTAATTAAGGACTTTTTAGCTGAATGAATAGGGAAACAAATTTGTGAAATGAAAGAGAATTGAAATAATTTTTTTTTGTATTCGTTAAGGCCACAAAATCCTCATGAAATAAATTATAAAAATAGAAAAAGGGAAAATTTTCCTTCCATGATGTATTTAAAGGGTTAAAATGTTGTGTGAAAATATCATTCGGGTAAACAAATATTAAATAAAAAAATATTAAAGCAGATGGGAAAGAGGAGAAGCAAAAACACGAACGCCCCTTTCCTCAAGTTACCACGAGCGAGATATCTGCGCCTCAGCGAGACAACTTTTCAAATCAAAAATATCCTTTTAAACAAGTCAACTCCACAAAGATTTCGCCACGACCCTTTTGGCTTGCACGGGCAGTAGCTCGGCGCCAAATTTTTCACAAACAAATTGATGTGGTTAACTTAGTGGGCGTGGCCAATATTGAGGAAACTCGACATTCTTTTGTTTTCACGTTAGAAAGTGTTTGTAACTCATTTGAAATAATTTTCTTGTATTGAAAGTTTTTTTAAAAAGAACAAATTACTTCGATTAGATGGGCGGTGGGCGTGGCCGATTTTGATGTTATATGTTGGCTTTTTTTTCGGTCAATACAACGTTCGATGCCGAATATTATGGAAAAAACTCTATTTGGATTTTGTGGGAGGTAGTCGTAGGGCGTGGCAGATGCTGATTGAGCTTTTTATAGATTATTTTTTTATTTAAAAATTAAATGCATTAAATTCTAAAAAATATGTGTTCTGGGATAAAACAATTTAATGCGAATTTATTTTTTGGATCTCAAGGGTGGTGGGCGTTGAGTGTGTCTTATTTTTATTACATTTAAAAATTTTTTAATTTAATTAATTTAATACTCGAAGCTAAATTTCAAAGATGCAACCAGAGGAAATCTGGAGTTGAGTCTTTTTGTCTAGAATGTTTCCTTTTTTGCAATTCTCAGATAATTTCTGGAAATTAACTGCCTCTTGAACCGAAAGTTTTCGTTCGATCAAAACATCTGCTGATGATTCGGCACAAGCGCCAATTAAATGCAGGCATGTAGTTGTTCTCAACACCCTACAAATAAATCTTTTTTTTTTTTCTTTTGGCTGAAATATATATCGTTTAATATTTGGCTCTTAATGAACACTTGAATTAATTACACAAACATTTTAATTAAAATGAAATTCAATTATTGAACTGAAGCTAAAATATCAACTATTTCTAACGCGGCAAAATTTTCAATAAACAAAAACTTTAACTGCTGCAGTGTGAATTGAAAGTGAAAGTATCGAGAGAACATAAAAAATACCGACAAAGAAAAACACTCAAACGCAAGTCTTAAATAATTTTCGGTTATTGACAATAAATAAAAACTTTTTCATATTTAAAGAGATTTTGGCATCATATTTTACAGTCAAACAATCAACGATATAAATTTCTTTCCACGAATTTCTTTTTAGTGTTCGTAATACCGCAATAGATCAAACTATGCAGAATTATTTGTTGGTATTAAATTTAAAATTTTAGCTCCACGTTCCCTGTTAGATTCTCGTCCTTGAAGATACCGAAAGCACAAGAGGACTGAATAAACAGTTTTAACTTTCTGTATCAGACATTTTTTTGTTGGCCAAGTATTTTTCACAAAATTCCCTTTTAAAATTCCATGGTGGCAAACAATTTCGCATGTTTGCGTGTGTGTGTGTGTATGTGTGTGTGTGCATGGGAGTTGCTTTTAGCCAGCCAACCGTAGAAACATGAGATATTAAATGCGCATTTCTGGGATCGCATGCATTTCATAAAAGTGGTTTGCGGTGTGTCCCGCATGTTATTTCTAGAGTTTTTGCGCTTTAAAATTTATTAAAAAAACGCATTTTGGCTTGACGTTTTTGCAAGCAAATAAATAATTATTTTAAATATGTTTCAGTTCGCTGTTAAACAAACACTTTTGCTGTTACGAACAAATCGTGAAAAAGTAAATTCCTCCGTATATGGGTAATTCCATGTTAAAACGATTTAAATGAAATTCAGTCAGAGACTCCATTTTCCTTTTGTTAGGAACTTGTGTCGCTCTTACTAAAAAGATTGAGAAAAAATACGCGTTCTCTTAATAATTAAAATTTTAGAATTTCAAAACTATAGAGATATTACGTTTTAAAATTTTGTTTTATATTTTGTAACTCCATAATCGCTTGAGATATCATGTGGGATAACGTCTGTCGTAAGATTTGATATGTTTTGCAAAGCTGCATAAAAATACCTTTTGAAATATATACGATTTATTTATAATGCTTAAGGACAACTTAAATAAAATTGTACCACAAATTTGCAGGGTTTTATTAATAAATTTAAGAGTTTTGCTTGATGAAATAAAATACTTGCGAAAATTGTTAAGTTCGTATAAGATCTGCTGTCCTGTTAATGCTCTTCTCCACACGCAAGACAGTTTTGCGAAAAATCGGCTCTTGTAAAATAAATTTATCATAATTTGCAAAGAACTTTGAAGGATTTAAATTTTGTGTAAAAAAATTCTATATATTTTACGCGGGAATTCTAAATACCAGAAATAAATAAAAAGTTTATTCTGCTATTTACTGTATTCCGGCCCACTGTGCATCCTTGTTCGCTCTTAAGAGTGTGTTTATTAATTATTTCTAAACGAAGATCTCCTTCTTGCAAACTATAATGCCTTCTTGATAACATTAAAGGGCACATGAACATGCTCGTGCATGTCTCTTCTTGTCTTGTCTTGTTTGTTCAGGCTCTGTTGTTATTTTGGAATTAAACAAACTGCAGTTAATATCAGCAACTCATCCTCTTGCAATTAAACTTGTTTCGTGAAAGCTTTTTGAGCTGAAACTATCGCACTTTTCAATGGAAAACATTTAAGTGAAACGAGAACGAAACAAAAGACAACATTCGCTGTGGAAGCGGTCACGGTGAAAGTCTGTAATTTAACTTGAGTTTCAGCAGTGCGCTTTTCTCAAGTTGATTTTATTCAATGAAATCTAACCTGCAGCACATTTGCGCCAGAGAGGAAACATATTTCAATAAAATCGAGAATTAAAAAGGCCTATTTAGCTTTCCACTTTTACTAAAAATTAATTTTATAAAACATTATAAAGTTTTTTACAAAAACAATAAAAATGTTTTAAATATTATCAGCCCGAATGTTATACAGGGAGGATATCGAAAAGTGAACGCAATTTCCGTGTGATTTTTTTTATATTTGAAGTGTTTTTTTTTCGTCGAGTCTTAATGCTTCTTTTGTTAATGAATTGTGTTCCATAAACGACAATCAAAATCAAGACCAAAAATAAATGATGGATTGTTATTTTATTTAATTTCCGAATAATAAAAGTTTTCTTTTGTTGTTCATTTGACAATTGGCTCTACAAACAATCCATCAATCAATCAATCAATTCATCAATCTCTGAAATCACTTCAATAACACAAACCCACTCAAAGCAACTCATAACTGGAGTGATTGTAATTTTTTAATAATTTCATTTAATGTGACAACTGATTCATTCTAGCGTTTTAATTAAATTTATTTTCAAATTATTAATTAAATTTATTCGCACGAGAAAAAAATGCTTCTTATGTGGGGGGAAATTGGGATCGAAAAGAAAACTGTTCGATTTGGTGCATTTATGTTTGAATTCGAAAGCATTTACTCACGGATCGGGTAACAAGACAATGTCCAGGACATTTTTCAGCATTAATTTTGCTTAATTTTTTTCATTTTCGCGTGAGACAATTTAATTAAACCTTATATATTCCAATGACTTAATAATATTATTATTTTCAAATAAAAAGTGCAAATATACAGCGTGACTCAAAAAATGTTCACGCGTGACTCGAAAGTTTCACGCGTGCCTCATGAAGGCTGCATTTTTATGTGTCACGCATGACTGATGTGCGCCTTGTAACGGAATCATGCGTGCATCACGCTTTAATCTTATGTTCCTCAAGAGTGTTTCACACGTGAGTCACAAATGTCACGCGAGTATCTCACGCGTACCTCACGAATGAACCGCGTGTGACTGATATTCATCAGAACTTATGTTTCCCTCACTTGTGACCCATGCGTGTCTTGTGAATAACTAACGTGGAACTTGTGCGTGACTCGTGACAATTCACTCATGACTTATGCATGATTTTTTGATAACCGGCTAAAAAATTTAAATGTTCAAAAATCTGAAACTTGTTGGTTTTAACCCATTTTGACAAAATCGAGTTCTCACTAAATTTTGAGGTCCTGGGAAGCTTCTCGAGAAGCTTGTGAGACCTCATCACTCCGTGATGCGTGACTATATGCATGTGTGTAAGTATGTCACCCATTTAAAACTTCTAACGGCTAAACTGAATCACCCCAGAGGTTAATAACGTCCTAAAGAGTTTCACCGAACTTTGATTTCTGGCGAAATGGAATCAATTCGTACTAGTGAATTTCAACAATTGTAAAAAAAAAATTTAGAAACAAAAAAATTTTTATAAAAACTTTTAAACTCCTTTTCCGATCGATTCCTGGAACCAAACAGCTCTTGAAATTAAGAAGCCACACCGATTGCTGCAAACTGAATAAAATTCTGTCAATCAGTTCATGAGATGTGGATAAAAAATAATTTTAAAAAATCGGAAATTATATATCTGATCAGTTAGTGTCCTTGGTCATTTTATAGGACTCGAAATCTACATAAATCACCGCTCTTATCAGATAAAGCAGCTTGAAATTTATAAAATATATGGGCCCATCTGATACTTCTGTTCTTTTGAAATATTTCAAGTCACATTAATTTCCATTTCCTTCTTAAATTTATTCGTTTTTATCGTACATTTTTGAAACGAGAAGTACGCATGTACAAGTGGGAGTTGCATTTAGTTTTGTGGTTCATACCATTCAATCGGCAAATTTTATTTAGATCTTCTTATAATTAAATTTTGTGTATGTGGGTGTGGGTGTGTGTGCGTGTGTTTTATTTTTTAATAATTACGCCACTTAATAACATGTTTCTTATTCATTATGTGTGTGTGTTGGTGAGGCTGCGTTGTTATTCATGTGTGCTCGTAATTAACTGTTTGTGTAGGGGGTTTCGTTGCGCATTCGACAAACTTAATTACATATAATTAGTTTTAGTTATTTTCAGGGATGGGAACAGTAGGATATATATGCAGTGTCATGGCATAAATATATTTACAACAGATCAGCTGGCAAATAGTTGAATTTCATAGTGATCGAAATTTCAATACACTTCGCTTTATATCGACTGTCGTAATTTGCCTTAACATGTATATTTTGTAGTACACTTTTGCATAGTCTAGCGTTTACGAATATTGACAAATTATATATTTTTCAAAAGGGTTTTCTATGTAGAAATACACAATATTAAGTTAATTTGAATTTCCGAATTATCGAAATTGTCTAAAGAAAAATCATTTCCCATATTTTCATGTTGTATAAATAATTTTCATATTTTTGTTGCATAAACAAAAATTTTTTTCACATCAAATAAAAAGTTAATTTCCTGAAGAAATCACACAAAGGATTGACGAAATATTGAAAAACAATTTATAATATAATAAAAAATAAAGAGACCTTAAGCTTAAAAATATTAGTGTATATTATTAATGTTGTATATATATTTTTGTGTTTATTTATGTCCTTTTCATTTTTATTTTATTAAATATCTAAATTATACTTCTCTGCTTATCATAGTCCACCCAAACAAGTGTAAACATAAAATCATTTGCTTCAAATTTGCAAATTAACACTGTCCAGCCCTGCCCAACATACCCACGTACTTACGATTCGCCCATATGTCTGCCTAAGCAAAATAAAAGAAAAGAAAAGAACAAAAATTATGTGTGTGTGTATGTGTGAGTGTTTTATAAGTTATAAAAGGGTTTGCGAGCAAGTGCTGGTGCGAAGGTCTTGCACCCGATCCGGTTTAAATGTCAAGTTGAATCTCAGGGTTGATTAAAATTAATTACAGCTGCTTAAAGCTGCCAGCTGTTGTGAAATTTAATTCTTCTTCAAGATGTGCAAAAGAAAAGTGCGACCGACACACACTCAGCGTTCGCATGAAAACGATTTCAGGGTCCTTGATAAAATCTTAAATAAAAATGCAAACTAATTTTGCTATTTAATCCGTAAAAGTTTCAAGTCAAACATCAAGATTTATATGTTAGAAGAGCGAGAGAGAGAGGGACGACAAAAAGAGAGAAAGAGAGGAAGAGAAAGCATTGAAAATGAAGAAGTAAACTCCGCTTCAGACACAACATTCGGATCATTAAAAGAAAAAGAGTTTTAGTTTGAAAGAATTAATAAAATAAAAAAATAAAACCAACGACCAACAATCACTGCGTTCTCACCAACAACTCGCACTCGTGGGTTGGAAAAATGTGCACAATCATAATTGCAGGACAACAAAATTATTATAATTATAATTATAATAAAAAAATCATCAATTAAATCAAATTATAGAGAATAACAACTCAAAAATTTTGGTTTTTAAGTGTTAATATTTTTAAATTGATTTTTAATATTAAAATATTTGATCAGGGATGGCAGTGAGAGCTTCAGAATTGTATCAACAACTTTAAAAATTGTACTATTTTTTACCTGAAAAGTACGGCAACATATTTTTAGCTGCTACTATTTTTTGTTTTCCTGTATTCAAAATAACACAAACATAGATAAAATACCTGGCCCACAGCAAAAAAAGTTTTAAACAATAAAATCTTAGAAGTTGTTTCTGTTTGAAATGCATTTTGTCGACAGAACGATATCGATTGGCATCATGGGTCAGGCAGAAAATCCAAATTATTTAATGTGACAATCGATGAATTCACTTCGATATTTAACTGACTGGTAAGTCAATAACAATTTCAGAGAATTAATTTTTTTATAATGATTCTATAGGATAATTTTTCGAAGAATGTTTTTTGGTTCAGAAAGACATGATAAACACCTGAAAGCGCAAGGGGAAGTCAGCATCATTCATGAATTTCATTTATGAATTCAATTTACACAGCAAGGCGGAACAGCTGTTTTCGAAAGCCGCTACATTTTCATTATAAAGACTCACGGGTATTTGTATGTTACCAATTGTCAGGTGGCCTAGTGGAATGTGATAACAGTTTCTATTTTCACAAATTTTATTATGAAAACTCGTACGAGAATTGTATCAAACCGATGGCAACACATTTTTATTAAGTCGCCGTGTGGCCGTTTGATAATATTTCTTTCAGGTCCTACTTTTTTGAAGTGTTTATTTCCTGTCTCTTCTCATTTTACCCGTGTTAGGCGAGGTTTACTAAATTTTATTGCTCCTAACAAACAGTAGCACTTGTCAAAACCCTCAAAATAGGCCTCTCTTCTGGTAGACTTGCCTCGCATCGCTTGAGGTTTGGAAAAAGATAAGAATCGCAATGGGTTAAATCAGTGTTGAATATAAAACTACTGTGAGTGAATTGAAGCCATGGAATTTAAAATAACCTTCCCATTTATTACGATAAAGAAGGTCATGGAATTATCACACAGCCCTCGTATTTATAAAGAAAAAAAACCACGTTCTAGTCCTCGCCTCGATTTCTATATCACAATTATAAACCATGTATTAAACTCGTTTATAAATCACAAGAATTGTAATTTTGTGAGCCGTCCGTTCGTAGGACATCAAAGGAGTTGCGGTGTCTAGTCGAGCTCAAACTATAAAAACTTGTTGTAGACGAGTGCACCCACCCACTGAGTTCAGCTTATATTTTGAACAGACCTCGCATACACTGTCCTACTGGTATATGCAGCACTTTTCAAAATTTATTTGGCAATAAAAGTGCAAGAGGACAAATATTTTTATTTGAACCATAAATTGTTGCACTTTTAACTTGTCCAACTGCATTTAATTGCTTAAGTGAAGCGTGCAACAGCAAAAGGATCATAATAATTTTATAACTTCTTTCTTATGAAGCGATTTCCCTTTATGATGTAGAACTCAACTTAAACCTGCATTAGTTTTCTGCTAAATTCCAGCACTAAAAAGCAACCAACCGAGCGTGTTGCCGCAAACCCCCTTCAACTTTGTAGAACAAGTTGATGCCACAAAGAAACAAAACAACAACATGAACAACAAAGTAAAATGAATAATAGAAAGGAATTAGTTGAAGAACTGAATGGGAAAAGTTGTGCACACTGGGGATGAAAGTTTTCGCAAGTCCTGATAAGCTAAAAAGGATATATGAAACAGCATTGAGGAGCATTAAAAAATATAAAAAAATGTGGAGTTTTTATGTCGCCGCTGCTGTGGAAAGAGTTTACGCACCAGCGGCAAAGAAGGGCTTTTAAGTCTTGGAATTTTATTAGATTTCTTTGTTGGCGTTGGAAAGAACTGAATGATGGCTGAAATGATAATATTCAGAACTACTTTCGAATTTATTTAATTATTTCTAGTTAAAAGTTGATTCAACATACTTTGATAACAATAAAGAAGGGCGCACCAGCGCCGCGTGTGTCTGTTTTTACTGTGAAACTTAAGACAGATTGTCCATTATGAACACGATGACAACTTTCAGTTTTAATTGTTTTCCATGTTTAGAATCAGAAAACGGGAAAACTCGATTCTCAATAGTTAAAAATTCAAGAGACCAGTCACTTTATCCAGAGTTCATCTTGTCAGGAAGTTTCTGAAAATATGTCAATATTTTTTTTATATTTTATAATAAGATAATTGAAATTATGGAGTTTGGATTTTTAGAATTTCAAGTTATCGTCGCCGCAAATTCTTCAATTCTTTTATGATCAGAAAATCGTCGAACAGGTGAAATATTTCTTCTGACTTTTATGTGTCTCACAACTAAATTAAATGAACGAGTGCCAAAAAAATGCCATCTTATATTTTGAGCAGACCTCGTATATGATTGCGGAAAATTGGTAATCACTGCGGTGAAATGACCTTCTTTCAATAGTCTTCGGAATGCGTCCAATCAAAAACAGGTCAGAGAAAGACATGAAAAATAATAATAAAACGGCAACACGGAGACTTAATAAAAGTGTGTTGCCATCATCGGTTTGATAAAATTCTCGCACATTTTTCCATCATAAAATGGGCACGAAAAGAAACAGTTACCACATTCCACTAGGCCACTAGGCCACCTGGAAAGTCGTAATAAAAAAATTCACATTGTGAAAATGAAAGTGCAGCGGCTTTCGAAAACAGCTGGTCTGCTCTGCTGTATAAGTTGATCTATAAAACTGATTTTGACTTTCCCTTAAAAGCATTTGTCGAACATTTAGCTTATGAAATTAAAAGATTCTGTTAATACTGAGTAGGATCCAGAGCCGACCTGATGTCCTTAAAAAAATATTAAATGGAAATTTTATTAGTTGGATTTTTTGTTTAAAGCAGATTTAAGCGGATATTAAAGAAATTATAATAAAACAGTTTTCGTAAAAATAATATGAGGTTTTTCTAGAAATTCTAAATTTCCTTGAAATTCGTTGTTGCTTTCCTAATAAATTCGTTAATGCGAAGTGATTTATAAAATGAAGGCCTAAATTTCACTAGCGAACATCTGCTGTTGTATGTGTATGTGGCCAGAAATCACAGGGAGGATTAACTAAACCCTGATCTTTTATTCTTAGAAAGCTGTTAAGTGGCAGTTTTCGAAACACATTTTCCATTCCAAAAAACCTGCGATCTTTTGCAAAAATACATAAAAAACTATGAGTCTGAAAAAAGCAATAAATTCTTGCCACTTTTAATGTTTAATTGTGTAGTTAATTAAAAATATTGTTAATAATTTATGCACAAGAACAGCAGCGAATAAATTAAGTTGCAAATCCATTAACTGACTCCAACAAAACAAATAAAATAATTATCTATTAAATTTTTAAAATCGTTTGTTCTCTTGTTCGCGGTCTTCAGGCCAGAAATAAATTTGTGTTGCTGGTAAATCTACCAGCAGAATAAAAAAATGTTTTTCACTTTTTGTTTGCTGGCATAAATTTTAATGTCGATGTCACTCAATTTTAAGGATTTTGTTGTAAAAATTTGTTAGTGCGTTTGGCAAGTGATTATCATAAGCCCGGCCATAAATCATTATATTCATGGATTCAATTTGTTTAAAAATTGGAAAGAAAAAAAAAGGAGAAATTACGTTCCGAAACATATTTAAGTTGTTCGGTTGTTGATTATTAGAGAACGTGTTTGCGTTGGTCTTGGAGGACAAAATCATTAATTTTAATTTGCTGGAAGAGTAAATTAATGCTAATTAAACTGCTGCAATTAATCATCGTATTGGCTCCAGCCAATTGAACTGAATTTCCAATTCATGCTGTCTTGGCATCTAATTAAAATTCAGGATTTAAATTAATGAAATTAGAAACAAAAATTTGGTTTAACAAATAAATCTTTTGTGATTTTCTCAAAAAATTAATGAAAAAACCATTCAAGATCAACATGTTTTTACAGATATCATTAGACATACCCAGGTATGCAACTGTTGACGTAAGGGAGAGGTATGAAAAAGAAGCCACATTTTCCCTCCCAGTCTCTTAATTTTACTCAAACCTAGGAAAGAGTTAAGAAACACTACTAAAGAGGATGTCATAAAACCTCAGGTCAATACAACAATTCCCTTCTGAAATACAGTGATTTGAACACACCAAACATACCCGGGTATGTATCGGCTGACACGTGAAACTAAATAATTGTACATATTTTAAATATCTGCAGAGTGATTCGATTTAATTTATCTGCCACAGCATCAGATTTTAAACATCCTGTTACACAGAGAAAATTTCAACCTGATCCATCATGGAATTACGGTTGTTAATTAATCTCTTTAATGTTATTGAAACTGTTTGGGAATCAGTTTCAAATACAACAACAACAAAAAAAGATCAAGTTAAAGTGTTCATTTGGGATAAGGATTTTCTTGCATTTCTAATTCTCTTTCATTGAATTCTTTCGTATACGATTACAAACGTTTTACTCGTGCGTGACTTGAGATAAAGAATTTTGTGTGTGGGAGTTGTTAAATGTTTTTGTTGTAACTCAATGACTGCAGGATATTTAATTGGCTTAAAATGCTGATTCGAAAGATGCCAACTAAAACAGGTAATTAAAATCTGTTGCTCGGCAGCAGTTTTGTTTGGCTTAAGAAAATTCGTTTGTAACAACTCCTGTTAATAAACTGCTGCAAGAAAAGCCTATTCAATAACGTTTTTCAAAGTTTGTCTAAAAAATAAATTTCAAAGTTCATAAATGAAAACGATGGAGAACCGTGTGGGCGCTTCAGCCGTGATACTGAAATATAAAGAGATTCCCTGGAAACGAAAATGAGATGAGGATTTAAAGAAATATTTTAGCTTTTCCGCCAGTGAATTCAAACATCCCCCCGAGCGCTTCGTTTATTACGTTCTTCCCGAATTTTCGCTTTCAATACACGAACAATAAAATATTTATTGTTGGCAATTGTGTTGGGGCCCAACAAAAGCAGTTGTCGTGCTGCCGTCTGTGCTGCTCTCTTATCTTCAGCTACAAGTTGTGCGTTTACAGTTCCCGCCTTTTGTTCCACTTCCGCAATTTGTTTGTGTTAAAGTTTGTTTACAACATCCTTTTCAAGGAAATTTTCTTGTTGTTAAATTTCTGCTAGAATTTCTAACTCACGGGCAGAGGAAACTTAAAGTGGAACACAAAAGATCCAGGAAAATTTAATGTTTTAAGCGACTCCGCTGTACAAAGTTTCTTTATATTCCATAAAATATTTCATATCGCTAGAGGATATACGAGGGCAATCCATAAATTAAGTTGGTTGGAATCGATATAATAACTAAAAGATTTTATGTTTTTCTTGGACATTTTAAAATTTTTATGTATGACGACTGTTTAAAGAATTAGATGAACTTCAAAAGCTCTCAGGCTCTATATCTTCTACCAGCTGTTTTTTATGTTGCTGCACTCGTTTCACTGGCTCAGAAACTTGGCTGTTTGTGAGACTCATAAAAGTTAAAAATGTTTTAAGTATTCTGAGGTCATCTGCTGCCGAGAAAAATATTAAAAAGTGTTTAAAAGATGTTTCATACAAAATGGGATTAAATGCTTCAAAGCTTTTGAATATAGACATGCAGGGACATGTCATGACATGTTCACAAGTGTTTCAAGCAATTCAAACAAAGTCGAGACATGAATGCCGACGCTTACACTGAACGCTTCAATCACAAAAGATTTTGAGAAAGTAAATAAAATTGTTAAGGAGGAGCATCCCAATAAATGTCGAGGACATCGGGATATCGGTTGGCTCCTGCCCTTGATTTTTTTTCGTAATTTTGAGCATAAAGCGTGTGGAGCAGAAGCTCGTTACGGAATATTGTTAATATTAGAAAATAATAGAACATAATCACACGTCGTTTCATCCTCAAATTGTCATCAGTTGTCACAAAATGAAGGAGGTCTCTGCAACAGCATTGAAACACAATTTTGTGCCACGCAACTGCTGCTGTTAAACCGATCCAAACGTAATTTGAACGGCATCTTTTGTGGGCTGCAGCAAAATAAGTCAATACGCACTTAAATTAGATGAAATCTGGAAAAAAATATTTCCTTCTGCAACACGAAAAACGAACAAACAGAAGAAGAGAAAATTCAACTATTTAAACCACTTTCTTATCCTGAGCCACGAGGATATGAAGCCAAAGGACCTCGTTGATTGCGTTGGCATTATTTGAAACAAACGAACTCATTGAAAATTTATGATGCGCGCGTGTGAGTGTGTGTTGCAGAATATCCAATTTGATGTGCTCATAAATAATAATTAAATAAACAGGTAACGCAGTGCCACACTCGCTTATGACGGATCTCATGAAATCTAAATGGGAATAGAATGACAGAAATTTGACTGCAGTTTTCATTTCATTGGCCATGATTTATTTCACTTCAATAATCAGTTGCAAATGGGAGCTGATGTCCAGCATCAGGTGGCTGTTGACTCACAATAAAGTTTGAATTTATTTCAAAAGCAACTTTATTTTAAAAATAAATTATTTACAACGAAAGAAAATCGGAGACTGCAAATAATAATTATTTTTTAATTTAAATAAAAAAAACGAACTAAAAGCGAGGTGATGCGTGCACAAGCAATAAGTCAAACTAATCCTTGTCACAAGGACGATTATCTTCAAATGCAAATACTTTTACTTCTTTGAGTTTTACAAACTATTTTCTGAATTTTATTTTATTTAGAATATTTAGTTGCTTAGAAAATAAAATTATTCCTCTGATTTTGATTTATTTAGCAGAAAATAAAAGTTGTTTTTCCGCGTTCGATTTAATTCTACAGGCAAATTGTTCTAAAAATATTTTTAATTCAGAAAGACATGATAAATACTCCAAAGCTGTAGAAAAAGTCAACATCAGCTTTTAAATATTCAACTCACACAGAAGAGCAGAATAGCTGTTTTCAAAAGCCGCTACACTTTCATTTTCACAATGCATGTGCATTTTTATTACCACTCGCCAGGTGGCCTAGTGGAATGTGACAACAGTTTCTATTTTCACAAATTCTATTACGAAAAAGCGTACGAGAAGTGTGTAAAACTGAAGGTAACAGACTTTAAGTAATGGCGTTTTCTTTTCTAGAAAACATGTAACATTTTCTCACTTATATTCTAAACAGTGGCGGTTTGGTAAAGATTTCAAACAGAAATAATTTTAAATGAGGGATGTTGGGTTCATTTCTAATAAACTCCTCATTTTGAAATGGCGAAATGTTGCCATTTTCTGTTAAAAAGTGTGCAAAATGTTGCATTATTTTCTAGAAAAGAATTCAACGTAAGTCTCCGTTTGATTACTCCGTTTTCTGCATCTTGCATTTTTCGGAAGTTTTTCTTTTACATATTTTATTAAAGTTATCACCATATTTATCGCAATATTTCGAGAATTATGTAATAAATAATTAATTTGTTATTTATTTTATCAATATAAAAATGACTCGTTTTCAAAAAGAAAAAAGTTATTATTAAAAAATCAATAAATAACTTTTATTTTCTGGCGAATAAATAAAAATCGAAGAATGAATTTAATTTTCTGGTGAATAAATATTAAAAAAACAACTTATATTATCTGCTCAATAAATAAAAGTTAAGAAATAACTTTTATATTCTGCCGAATAAATAAAAATCAATAAATAACTTTTATTTTCTGGTGGATAAATAAAAATCAAGAAATAACTTTTATTTTCTGGCGGATAAATAAAAATCAAAAAATAACTTTTATTTTCTGGCGAATAAATAAAAAGCAAGAAATAACTTTTATTTTCTGGTGGATAAATAAAAATCGAAAAATGAATTTCATTTTCTGGTGAATAAATATTAAAAAAATAACTTATATTACCTGCTCAAAAATAAAAGTTAAGAAATAACTTTTATATTCTGATGAATGAATAAAAATCAAGAAATAACTTTTATTTTCTGGTGGATAAATAAAAATCAAGCGATAACTCTTCAGAAAATATATAATTTTCTAAGCGAAAAATAAAACTCGGGAAATAACGATTAAAATGTGGATTTCTTAAAATTAAATTTATAACCGTTATGGTTCATAAAAGTTTAATATTTTTATATATATTTTTTTTTTTATCCTGAACCATCTTTCGGGGGATGTCCACTGCATTTGTGAGTCAGTTGTGCCAGAACTAGAACAGAACCCTGGGAATATCTTTTAGTCCATTTCTTTATAATACATTTTAGCATTGACCCGTATTCTGTATGTCGCAGTCGAATTAACGACTACGACTAAGTGATATGGAATAAAGATAATTTTAACTGTTTCTTTATTCCACTACAATTTTTCATCACATACTTTCTCTGCGACACACTTTCGATACCAAATCGAGTCCATCTCAGACACCGAAATTTGTCCCGAAATAGTTGGTGAAACATTTCAAATTTCACTGCAACTTTTCGAAACTCTTTTTTTTCAAACGAACGATTCCTATTTCCCTTAAAAGTTCAGTTAAAGCTGGTTTATTTAATAAAATAATAATGAAAACTTTTAATACGAAATTTAAAATTTTTTTGAAATGATTTATAATAATAAATTAAAATAATTAAATAAATGAATATTCTGTCAGTTGCAACATTCACACACACACACTTAAATGAATGCTTGTTCTATTTTTTTATTCGTTTACACTTTTTATCAGTCATGGATAATCAAAGAAACTCCCTGGTGGAATTCATGTCAAACTGAACACACAAACTGGAAGTGATTTGTGCCGTTTGTTTGCTTTCAATACGTTAATATTTCCCATTTGCCAGCAAATCAGCACAACTCAACGAACAAGTGAACATCAGCGTTATGGCTGACATTGAGTGTCATTCCATAATTATTAATACTTCATTATGATGACATTAAAGGCATTGAGTATGTGTGTGTGTGTGTGCAGATCCACTCTTATCTGTTTGTCATGCACCTGCACGTAATCAGCAGCGTTTGCCCTCGTGTCATAATAATTTGAAATTCCCACAGCAAAGCAAACACTTGTGATTTGAAACTTGTTTGTGTGTTTGTGTTAAAGGGTTTTTAGATTTCAATTATCGATTTCGACCTTCAATGCGATTCGCGGCAATAAAAGCAGCGAACAAGTGAATTGTGGCGGAATGAGAACTCGGAAAGTTATTCGCAACAGAGATTTTAATTGAAAAATAAAAGAATATTTGCAATTGAAGTTTTCTCTCTTAGTTCTCTTAGAAAGTGAAATAAATCAAGAATTTAATTTTTTACTTTGTGCTTAAATATGTGTGACGCACGCTACATTCGTGCTCGTTTTAGTTTTGATTGTTGGTTTTTCAAAAGAGATCGATTCAACGTGTTTAATAGAATTTAAATGCAGTTTGCTTTGGGCTATTGACTGTGAAAGAGTTCATCGCAAAGTTGTGTGACGCACGCCACATAAAGAGTAGCCACATTTTGAAGTGCTAATATCCATTTGGAATTAATACACTTCTCGTATACTATTTTCTCAAAATGATTTTTATAAATAAAAGGTGTTGTCGCATTTAATGAGATCATTTGATAAGTGCTGATAAGCAACCATGTACCTGGGAACTGATGACGAAAGTGCAGCGGCTTTCAAAAACAGCTATTCCGCTTTTCCCGGTAAGTCAAAGGCTTCTATTGGTATTCCTTTTCACACATTTTCGTTCTTCTTTTGCTACAATTATTAAATATCATGCAGCACGATTTTAATTTAATTAACAAGATTTGCTTTAAGTAAAATAAATGACGGGTACATGACTCGATAATAACTTAAATCTCGCAGTACAATTCTCTTTGCAGGTAAGTCTGACGATAAAAGAAAATGCTTTTACGAAACATTTAAAAACTGCTGGCGAGCCCAGCATGTTCGTGTGAGTGGTTCGATATTAAGAGCAGCAGCAGGAAACCAGAGTTTCATATGATGTGGGAGAGTGGAGGGAGTGCTCGTTTGTTAAACTGCAAAGCTCACAGGCAGTTTAAGTACATCCAAAGCAGATGTCTTGTTCTTCTTTTTAATTCCAATTAAAGCAGCATGCAAAGAGAAGAGATAAAAAAGAAACTCCACAAGACTTTTGAAAAAGTTGAAAGTCTTATTTTAATTTTAATGGCCTGGAACGCCGCTCGTTTAACGACGCTTCCCAGGCAAATTTTATGTGCTTCAGTTTGTAGAAAATAATATTAATGCGAGTGCTCAAATACCAGCAGCAATTAACTGGGCCTTAAACGAGAAATTCAAACAAGTAAACTTTAATTCTGTTTCAAATCAACTCAGGGTGTGGGCAACCCACTCTGGTTCTGTGCTTTTCATAAATCCCCGCCTGTTTCCCATCTTGATTAAAAAAACATAATTATTTGGATTTTATGTTGTTTTCGTTTGCCCTGCAGAGCTGTTTTAATATCTTTTGAGATAATTATTTTGTAAATTACAATTAAACAATTTTGGCCTCCAGGCAGCCATTAAGGAAAAGCAAATTTTCAGATATTCGGAATTTGTGGTTGTTTCAATTGGGGTCTGCTGCAAATCATAAAACTTTTTTCGGAGCATAAATTAATGCTGCTGTCACGAGTTTATTAGTTGGGGTTTTATTCATGACATTAAATGTTGCTTGACTGCGGGTTTTAGATAATAAAACGAGTTTACAATTATTCTCATAAACGTGCGAACACAATTGCGTGGCCACACAGTGTTTGTTTCCTAGTGCTTAAAAATCGTATTGATTAATAATTGGATTTATTTACTTGAAGGGGAAATTAATTTATTGAATTAAAATTCAATCAATTTCAAATAAAAAAGCACAGAGAAGATAAAAGTTAAGTAACGCATCGTTCATCGTAAAATTGAAATAATTTAAGTGACCGCCATGAGGAAGTTACACGGTTTTCATATTTAATTATTGAAATTTTCCAGGGGCCTGGGAAACGCTGCAAATTGTCGGGATATTAAAATTAACGTGCTTCGCATTGCCAACTGACGTCTGGATGTGGTTTCATTCTCAAATAAATTCCATTTAATTAAATTCTCATTTTCCAAACCTGACAAACAGACGGACAGACAGACGTACTGAACCGTCTGCTTCTTCTTCTTCCTCTGTTGTTGATATCCACAAAACACAACAAATTTCGTATGCAGAACACAAAACGCTGTACGATTTCCCAATCGTGTTTGACGGTAAATGTTGTTGCCAACAAACTTGTAGTGGCTGTTAATTAAACTGTTGTGTGAGTTTTCTTTCATTTTCATTTTCCTTTTCATTTATTTATTTTTTTTTTTCTGTTCGTATTCGTTTGCTTGTGTGCGATTTTGTACAAAAAGGAATTTGTTCTTTAAAATGCTTGTGTGTTGATGCAGGTGTAAATACTGTTGCCAGGTGTCGACGACATCTTCGTGTGAGTGTAAAGAAAGTCCTGTTTCCATTTCTTTTTTAAGTATGTGTGTGTGTGTGTGTGTGTGTTTACAAATATTTATTCGTTATTCCTGGGAAATGGTTGGAAAAAAGGCAAAAAAAGATGCAAAATTACAAACGAACAAGAAAAATAAAAATGAGAAATAAACGAAAAATATTGTTGAGGAAATTCCCGGAATGATGAAAAGAAAATAATGCCAGTTAAAAGAAAGAGTTTAAAATGAACGAGGTCTGTTCAAAAAATAAGGTGAATTTAATTGTTTCTCAAAAATATTTATCAATTCTTTATATATTTTTATTCAATCGCATGATTTGAAAATCAGAATACTAGTATTTTAACTCGAAGAGCTCAAAAACCAGGTACCGATAGATTTGGAATCAAAATTAGCGGGAAGTTACAGGGATGGCCTTTAGCGTCAACCGTTTTGTATATTTTATTTCTAAAAAACATGTAACATTTTTGTCTACTATTTCCAAAAAAAAAAAGCTTCAATTAGATGCTCCGCCACAATTTATTATATATTTAGGGGTCACCCCCTTAAAGGTGGTCCTAATAAAAAATAGAAATAAGCAAAATTGTTCGGCAAAAGTAAATTTTCATTGCCGATGTTTAGTTTCATTGTTTTTCAGTGACTTAAAGTGTGTTTTTTTATAAAAAAGTGCAAAAAATGTTGCATTCTTTTTTAGAAAAGAAAACAATTCTAACGTCCCTGCGCTTAGAGATAAGAAAAGATGAACATGATTATAAAATATAAAAGTGCAGCGGCTTTTGAAAATAGTGCGGTTCTTTTCTGCTGCAAAGGGTGTTTTTTATAGAGTGATACAAGTATAAATCATAATAAAACATAGAAATACATTTTTGATATCAATGAAACGGTCTTTATTCGATAGAAAATTTTATGACATTAAAGTTTAAATATGATTTCGGCCATGTGGCCGCCACAGCTGGCGCGTACAAGACGCTATCTGGAACACCGATTTTCACAAACAGTGACATTCTGACCATCATCGTTTTTTAAAGACATGGGCCAATGACTCCGCCAGCCCATAAAGCGCACCAAACAGTAATTTTCTGTGGATATCACGGAGTTTCGACAAAAGCTTGTGGATTCTCCCCATTTTAAACGAGACAAATCTGTTTACTTACGTACTCATTCAACCAAAAATGGGTTTCACCGAAATACACGATAAATTTGACGAACAGAACCATTATTTTGATAAAAATTTCCACAATTTGCACGCGTTGCTCTGGTGTTAGTCGATCCATAATAAAATGTCAAAGCAAACTAAACAAAAAGCATTTATCAGCTGTTAAATGGGTGGTCAAATAAAGCAGTGATGCCAACTCAAAGTTATATCACTCTATAAAAAACATCCTATATAAGTTTAAAATTTATGGGATGTTGATCTTCCTTTATATCTTGCTTAATTGATCATATCTTTCTTCATCACCTGCAATTCTCAATATAATTTTAATTAAAACAAAAATAATAATAATTTAAAAAAAAAGCATTCAAATTTAATTGATTTTAATTAAAACCTACACAAACACTTGAGATGTTATCAAATAAATTTAATGCACATTTTAATCCAACAACTTTTTTTCCTTTAAACAAAACCAACCCTGTTAATTATAATTTAAATTAAAAACCACTGCAAAATATATTTTATCAATTCAAAATCTTATCCCAAATGATTTTAAATTTATTTGCAAAAATATCAATTAACTGATTGTGTGGACTGCAGCACAGCAGTTAATGGCTTCATCTGGCTGCCAGTCTATTTCCACTCATTATTCGTACCACAAATGCACTCACGCATACACACGCACACAACAGCTTAGAACACTGTTTTGTAAACATCGATTTAGATCTGATTTTATTGTGTTCAAATATTTGCCAAACAATAACAATTAAATTAATTTCAGATGTGATAACTTGCACAAACACGCCCACACGACTGTGGGGATTGTTAAAATGGACTATTTGTTTGTTATTAATTTTATAGTTCTTAAGGGCGATTAATTAATTAAACTATTTTTAGCTAAAAATGCGTACAGAACCTCCGAAGTGGTCAGAAGCTCCCGACGCAAAAACAGCACACAATTTGATAGCTTTTTATCAGCTTCACTTTTGTATTGTCCTTCCACGCCTATAATTAACCCATTAAAAGTCACTCTACTCAACTGAGTACTGTTGCCTTTTTACGTACTACCAACCAAACTAAACAAGAAGAATCCTGCCCCTTTCTTTAGTTCCGCAACATCAATAAAAAGTGCTGCAGAAAAAGAAGTCCCATATTTTTTCCGTTTTTTGATACAAAATTATTTGCTTGATTTGTACGTGAATACAGTGTGTGGTCACGGAAAATATTTTATGAATATGAATTATGTTGCTCATACGTCACATTGTACTCATACAAAGTTGTTCATGTTCTTGTTTTCTGATAAAGTGCAAGTATTTTTGCACGCTTTCTAAACACAATACACCAGAACATCAAAAATAAAATAATTTCAAAAACTAATATACACGGTTTTTAAAAAAATCGAACTAAAAAATTTAAATTAAGTTTTAAAATAAGTTTAAAACAACAATGAACCGAAATACGAGCATGTTCGTGAAAAAAGCGTGATCTCTCTGGGCCCTATTTTTTATATTATTTTGTGATTAAAAATGGGAACACAGAAAAAACTGTAAAAAGTAGGACAGCTTCGAACAGTTGCTGGAAAAGAAGTAGGACATCTGGAAATGAAGACGTAATCTGGAGAAAAAGAGGGCGAATGCCTACCCGAATGCTTAATAAAAGGATTTCGTGACAAAGTCAATGTTAATAAATTAAATTGTTCAAGTATTCGATCGCACGTGACAATATATGAAATTTTCAGGACATAGTTTTTGAATAAATTCCTTTAAATAGATTTTAGATGACGTTTCTGCGGCATTTCCTCGTACAATTTTAGTTTCCTTAATAAATCAGTCTCTGAAAAAAAACGTTCACTTACGACAAAATGGCTCAAAGGCCTCTTAATTATTGATTAAATGAATTCTGTTTATGACCTGCTTATCTAACAAAATTTTTATATGAAATATTTTCAAGAATCGGTGCCTGTTTATGTTACTTCTTCCATGGAAAAAATTGTCGACATTTTGACAAACAGGACGAGCCGGAACATTTTTCTTTATTAATTTTTATGCTTTTATTAGATTCCCATAACAATCGGCGCATCATTTTATGGTGCGTCCTACAATAAACAGTCATAATTATTAATTTTTTTTGAAGTTTTCACATCATTATCTCAAACGAGTGGCTGATTCATAAAATATATCTTGTATAGAAATTCTGTCAGATAAGCAGGCCATAAGCATAAAATATATATTACGAATCAGCCCTTAAGTTGTTTTCCGATGGCAGATAATTTAAGAGAGATAATGAGATTTCAGCTCATTAATAATTTATATTTATAAATAAAAAGGATATAAAGTTTTGCTAATTTTTACTACAGTCAATAATTTCTTATGCTTCTCGTATGAAGAGCTCTCCCTTCTTTGGTTATTTGTTAAAGCAACAAGAATTTTTATTACGCAAAATTTATTATCATCAAATTTAAGTTCTCTTGCCAAATTCAATAATTAATAAATTAATTTACAAGTTTTACGTTTTATTGCCATAACGGAAACTTTACAACACGTAATAAATGTGCACACGTGTCTCCGTAATTGTTGTTGCATGAAAAATTGTGACGAAGTTTTTGTTTTTGTTATTTCTTTTTATCACACATACACGCTGATATGGAAAACCATAAAATTTAATCGACAGAAAGTCAACAACAATTAACACAAAACTAACGGGTGGTGCACACAAACACACTCAAAAAGATACGGGTTGTGTTTGCTCTCTCTCTCTCTCACAGTTTCTGAGAATGTGTTTTCTCACACTCACTCAAGTGCAAATAAATTGCTTTTGAAAGAAAAAAACTGGAAAAACGAAATGCAAACAACAACACACGCTGACGTTTGCATGCTGCAGATTAAATTTGAAGGGGGAAAAATCAATTCCCAAAGATCCTGATTGGAAAGTGAACATTTGAAAGCAGTCAGTCATGAATATGCCGTCGAATTTTTCTGATCCGCATCAGAAGTCGCTACAGGCTTAATTTTGCAAGTCAACTGTTTCATTAAAAAGTTTCAGTTCTTCGTTATTATTCTAGTGTTTTTCACTCATAATCGTTGTCACATTTTTAGTACTAAATATTTTATTATTCTTTCGCAAGTTTAATAAAATCATAACCATTCCACTGACTGCTTGTTGTCTTTAATTATCCCCTTGTTACTTTAAAAAAATAAAAAGCATATTCGATCTAGAAAATACCAGAAATCAACACAAATTCCTTGAATAAGCAAAATCTGCCTGCAACGCACCACTGGAAAACGAAATGATTCAACAATAAAAACGCAGTAATTTTAACGCACACATTTTCAATAGTGAAAATAAAACAAAAACAATAAAAATATCCAAAAATAAATTTAATGTCAGCATGAATGGGTTTTAGCAGTCGTAACAGAAATACAAGCGGATGAACAACAACTAAAAGGAAACAGAAACAAACTTCACAGCGGAAGTTAAAAAACACACTCACAATACGTCCATAATGAAACACGAACGAATACTGAAGGTGGGCAAGAAAAAAACAACGACAACAACAACAACAAGGAAATAAATAAAAAGTGCTGTTAAAGGGGAAATAAATCAAAATCAGGGGAACAAAATTCTGTTGCTTGAGTGGCAAAAAAAAACTCAATTAAATGAAATAAATTGCCAAAACGTACCTGCATTTTCAATTACAAACAACCGCTTGCTTTCGCTGCTATGCACTATGGGATAGTTAATAGCGATTTGTAACCAAAATAAAAGGCACCGCTAGTTCTGAGACCCCGCCGCTAAGTGTGTGTGTGTGTGACCCGCTTACAATGTTTGAAGGGTTGAACTAAATTAAGCCACACCGATTTCTTGTGAATTTCAACCGATTCGAAACGGTAAATTTCAAAATTTTAAGAAAAACTTAGAAAAAAGAATTTTTCAAAGTAGATATTTTAGAAAACTTTCTCAACGCTTCAACAGCAGATAGATTCCACAAGATAGTCAGCTCCAAACGCTTAAAAGGCGAGTCGACACCACCGTAAAGCGGGTTAAAATCGGTTAATCCGTTCGTTAGATATCGTGAACGAAAAAATTCTAAAAAATTTATTAAATTTAAAAGCTCCGCAATTATTTATCCGATCAGTTGGAGTGGTCTCGACTCTTTTATTTCAATCGAAGACCACATCAAACACCGCTCATCACGGAGGAATCGGTTAACGTAAAAATTAACCGATAGATTTGCGGTTCAAATTGATTGGAAGTTACAGGGATGAGCTTCAGGTTGTGTTTCTGAAAATTAAAATAAATTTAATTGTAAATAGTTTGTGTGGAATTATTTAAATAAAATTTTGATAAACAAAAACGCTCACGAGTACTGATGATGAAAGTGTAGCGGCTTTCCAAAACAGCTATTCCACTCTGGTGTGTTGACTTCTACTCGGAAATTTGGAATATTTTTCATGTCTTTCTGCATTGAAAAGCACTTTTCGAAAAGTCAGTCTCTCAAAACTGAATTTAAAATAAATGTAAAATGGAATTTTCCCCAAAAAAGTCCTAAATATCCTACTGTGCAATTAAAAGCATGAAACTCTGAAGCAGTTGTGTTTGTGTAATAAAATTTAATATTTAAAATTTTTAAATTGTTAAAATTTTTAGCTAAAAACGCAAGCCAAACTACGCTTTTTCGAAAAAATAAATTTATCAACTGCCCGAGAATGAATAACTTCGCGGTTCAGTAAAACTTTTCCAGCTGCAACAACTTTCGTTCACTTAAATATTTCCTACTGCAGGTGTGCGATTGATTTTATTTTCATCTGTTTTAGTTTTTCCAATTCCAGTTTATTGTTTCGCTGGAGTTAGTGAAGGCAGCCGTCATAAAACCAAATTAATTTCACAGTCAGTTAAACACGACAAACAGATAAACAGGATGTGCGTGATGATGATCGCGATGATGATTTTTAATCTGCGATAATAAATCGTGATTGTTTCTTCTTATTTTTGTTTATGGACGCCAAACAATCGAATTTGGCAGCAAATTTATTTGGAAATTATTTGAAACACTTGAGTGTTTTTCGTGCAAATTATTTCCGCCAGTCTTTCTGACCGGCTCGTGTGAACACGAAATTGGAATTGAATTTATTTCTCAAGGAGTTGTTAAGTCAAGAAATTTGTAAACGATTTTACAGAATCTCATTAATTTACAACCTGATGAAAAATTAATCAAGCAACTTTAGTAAATAAAAATATAAATTTGATAAAAACAAATTTTGAAATGAGAATAAAACGATTGTGAATGATAATACAAGTGTTTTTGTGAACAAAGAACTACAGGGGTTCGATATACAAAAAATAGGGCACAAATTGCTCTCGATTTTTTTTCAAAAATGCTTCTGTTTTCATTCATAATCGATTTAAGATAATTTTAAAACTTATTTCAAGTCTCTCTTAAAAGTCGCGTCTTTTCGGTTTTTAAAATCAATTAATTATTTATATTTCGGTTAAAAGTGCTTCGAAAGCGTGTAAAAATACCTGCATTTTGTGAGAAGATAAGAACATGAACCACACCTACAACCTTAAACGAGCGCAGCGCGACGTATGAGCAACATTCACAATAATATTAAGTATACGCGTGGAAGAACAACGCAAAAGGAAAGTTAGAAGCGATTAAACACAAAAGTGACGCTAATAAAAAGCGCGTTAAAACGAATTTGTTGTTGTTTCAAATGTTTCCTACGCCAAAGAACAATATTTTG
Organism: Linnaemya vulpina; assembly: GCA_963675445.1. Lineage (NCBI taxonomy): Eukaryota > Metazoa > Arthropoda > Insecta > Diptera > Tachinidae > Linnaemya > Linnaemya vulpina. Next base: position 2,251,123 of record OY776280.1, on the reverse strand, counting down.
TGGCCTCGGCGACCAGCTCGTAAATAAAAACGTGTCCTGTTTTATTCCCGACAATCACTTTCCTGTTGAATATTTCAGGCTTAAAAGCGGTTTTTCAAATGCATTTCAAAAGTCAACAACTCTTTTATCCTTATTCTTCTTCTTGCTGATGCATTGAAATATATTAAAATAAAAAAAAAGTTTCCAAAAACAAGTCAAACAAACCAACTTTAAAGTAACAAAAAAAATAAACTCAAAAGAAAACAACGAGTGGGGAAATTATCTGCACTTGAGGAAAATATAACACGAGAGTGGCTTCTCTCCAGCAAAATTTTATTCATTTATTTAACAAATGAAAGGAATTGGAAACACTGAACAGCACTGGAGTCCTAATCTGCCAGTCACGGGGTTGACTCTTTGCCCACAACATGCAAATCAGCAGCAGTTTTGTTGTGCCACAAACAACTTTTAAAAACATCTGCAGTTACGAATGCTTCTGTACAAATTTTTAAATAACGATTGTGTGTGTGTGTGTAAAAAGAAAACATGTCATCCAACACTTGTTTGGAACAGCTTTCGAAACTTAAGTTGCTTCAGATACTGAGCATCTGGCCAAAGTAATCTTTTGTCAAGAGGAACTTTTGCCTGCGGCAAAGTAAATCGTGTTCATCTTGTTGACAATAAAAACCCATTTAAAATTAAATATTTTAAATGTGTTTGTGTTTCTACATGATCCTGCATCTTTTTTTGTTTTTCTTTTTCAAATAATACGCTGCGGGCATAATTTTCTTGACTCAGTGGGAAAAAAGTTTCGTGTGTGTTACAACGATATTCAATATGCGGCTAAATCAGCTGCAGAAATGTTATTAAAAAGGTATGGTGACCTTCGAAAACAATAGAGTGTACAAATGTGCTGTAATTATTTAGTTTTTTCCAGTTAATTTTTTTTATTTGCTTTATTTGTTTGTTTATAATCCTACATTTCAGTGGTTTTGGTATTAAGTCACCAGTGAAATTAATGCTGAGAAGTTTGGAAAAAAGTTGTTACAAACTAATTGAGAATTGCAAGACAAAAAATATAGATTTCCTTCAATGTTAATAAAAATCAATGAAACTCTAAAACTGAAGTTTGTTATACCAAAAGGAGTCACATCCTTGTAATCCTGTTTCCTTTTGAAAATGGGAATTTACATTTTATTTATTCACCTTTTCTTAATGTATTCAATTTGCTAGAAATTCTTTGTTCTAATAAAATGAGTCATTGTTTTTCTTTGGCTTTTAAAATTCACTCGGTCATTTGACTTGGGGTTTCCTTTTTTCTCTTTTTTTTGTTCAGCAAAATGGCTTGATTTGCAAAAAATGTCCTTCGCAATTTCTGTGCTTGAAATTATTTTTCTATTTCCTGTCCTTTTGCATACATTTAAAAACCGGTTTGTTGAACAGGTTTTTTTTTTCTTTCAATTTGTTGGTTTTTGCAACCCAACAACTTGACTTTTGCTTATTGCCGACGTGGCGTCCTCCAACGTTTCTCTTGGGTCATTATTTTTAAGTTGGTAGAAACAAAACGACCAACAAACAAAAGGATGTCAAATATGAAATACTTTTTGTAACTGAAACTTTTTGATTTCTACTTGGAAAAAAAGTATGGAATTTATGACATCAGCCCCGGAGCCAACAGAAAAGCAAACAAAGAAAATAGACCAGCTCAGCTCTTGAAATAAAAATCTTGGAAAAGTTTTTTGTTAAACTTCTATTTTAAATGTGAAATAATTTCAAATAAAAATTCACTTCAATTCGGGTGGTTTGTGTTCAGGAGGGTTTTTTGTTTCTGGACTTTTTCTAACTCAAACAAAAACAGTTTTTGTGTGTAACTTTTTCTATTCACTGAGAGTCCTGAGACTATGATGACTACCACCGAACATGTCTTAGAGAATCAGCATTCTTTAAGGAAAATTGTTTTAAAAGACTTGAAGATGTTGCGTCCCAAAGTGCAAAGCGTGCAGCTGCTTCCAGGCTTGACTGTCATCCGCTTGTAACGGACGCTCAAGCAGTTCTTAATCTCAAACACGAGGTTGGCAATTTTTGATTGAAAATCATCAGGAGTGGAGAGTTCCAGTTCCATGTTGCCGGTCAATAGAAATAATGCAGGCGAAAGATTGGAATTAAACTCCTTTAGAATTTTGGTTGCAGATCTCGCGGAATACACAGTTTCTTCAGAACCAGCGAACACACGAAGAGCGATTAAACCCACTCAAATTGAGTGCATATTCAAGGCGTTTACAGGACTTCCTTTTATCAAAACCCTGCGGATTAAACGACTGCTGTAAACGACGAGTACTCAGGAGTCCTGCACCCATGACTTTTATTTACTTCAATCGGACAAATTGGAACTGAAGAATAAGTGGTTCCAAAAGGAGGCAGCAACGGTGCATCCAACATAACCAGCAACCGAAATTCTGAGGGGTGAATCAGCTGATTTTTATGTTCAGCTGATTTTAACATTCTGGGCTGCTGGAAATATAACCGCAGACTGTACAAGTCCTCAAAGAAAATATCCTGCAGGAAAGTGGGAATCTATCGCTGAAAGTTGTAGAAACGGTGATAGAATATGTCATGAATCGGCCCGGTTGGGTCGGACCACTTGGCCAATATGATTTCATTTAGTTATTGAAAATAAAAATTAGACCTCAAATAATTACAAACCAAAAGCAAAACTAAAGTTTTTAATTTATTTAAAAAAAAGTGGCGCTTAAAGGACACTTTAGGCAACCCTGCTCTTCTATTTCTTTAAGAGTCTCATTAAACAACGAGACACACACACGTACACAATTGTGTACGAGTGTGCGTGCAGTTTAGCGTCAGTAAAGTTGTTTAAAAGCTGCAGGTCTTCAAGAATGACAATAAAAACTTCAAATAAATTTCGATAAAAGCAAAAGTTTCAGAAATAAAAAGTTCTTATAAATCCAGTCATCATATAAATTAATTTTAGTTTCAATCTTTTTTTTTTCTCTAAATAAAGTGGACGTCATGCCAGTCGCACTTAAATTTTAGTGCGTGAATTATTTCTTGTGATGATTCCTGCTCAACTCACAACAACTTGTCTGTTGATGTCGCGTCTTTGTTGGAGTAATAAATTTATTTGTTTCCTTTTTTATAGACTTCTTGGAATAGTTACATAATTTATTTAATTTGCCAAATGGTTGGAATGGCTCTTTTTAGCCCAAGTGTTATGGAAAAAAATTCCAGCTAAAATTATCAAACTTTTGAATTTTCTTTGAGTGTAAAAAAGCTCTTCAGCTGCTTTTGTATCCTTCTCCGCTCACGATTCGAATAATTCTTAAAATATAAATTCCGGCTTTTCTTCAGACTGCAGCAACGTGAGCAGCGATACTAAAACTATCAACTCAATTCCTCTTCAGAAACTTTAATGCTGCAGAAAAGTCACACTCGTTTCCTTTGAAGTGGACACTGTCAAACAGTTTAAAGCGTTTTATTACCTTTTAATGGCGTTGGTTTGAGTTGCAACAGGAAAAAAATTAAAAGACGATTAATCAACTACTTGTTTGATGTAACAGCTGCCGATACACGCACACACATGCATACACACACACTCACGTATTTGTCGATCAATGATTTGTAATCCAGTCGTTAGCGAGGAAATTTGTCAGTGTCTCATAAGCAAACAGGCGCTAGACAATTTGACAGATTTGAATTCCGTTGAAAACGATGCGATTCAAACACTGCAGGCAGTTCATAAAAGCTATTTTGATTCAAGTTTCAATTTAATTCGTGGCGTCATTTGAAGTTTGATTTTTATGTTGATTTTTGCACTTAAACAGGAAGGTGCTTCAGGAGAAATCACTCTTTGGGGGAACAGACTCTTTCAAAGTCTACAAGTCTTTCCACAATTCGATTATGCAACTCAATAAAAATAAAAATAAATTCAATATCATGCATCGAGCGAAATTTCAATACAATTTGCCTCAATATTTTGCTGGATGAATTAGAAAACGATGCCTCAGATCGCGTGTTCCGACCCGCGCTCAGTCATGAATATCATGTGTAATTCTTGTGATCTGCATCAATTCTGAATTGTGTTAATTATTGTTGGCCTGCTTTCAGAACGGAGACACAGCCCGGTCGCTAAACATGACCGACGGCGATTAACACCGTCATTTAACTGAAAGAGCAGCAGACAGCATGAATACACTACAAGTGTAATGTGGCGTATGTGTAACATTCTTAATAATATTAAGTATACGAGCGGAAGCACAATACAAAAGAAGAAGAGTTTCACAGCAACGAACATACAACCGAAGCGAAAAAAGTCACTTAAAAATCTTGTCCCAAAAATGCTTCATAATTATTGCATCCAATATTTCCCTAATATGCCTTTTAGTTTATTAAGAAGAAAAAGTGTGCTGTTAATGTTGTTCTTTATTTAAAAAAAAAACATCTTCCTGAGGAGCGGCATATTTTAATGGCAGTTTATGAAATGTTTTCCCTCACCTCTCAATATTTCTAAACCCCCTGCAGGACATGAAATTAAAATGTTTTCAATTGTTTCAAATGATTTCCAGCTCATTCTGTAAATGAAGACGTCCCTTTTTGTCATGCGGCCATGACAACAATTCGCTTCCTGTAGCATCTGATATTGAAGCGGAGATTTCAACTTGAATGTTGAAGCGGCCTTGAGATGTTTGAAAGCATTCGAAATTATCAAGTGAAACTAAACTTTCAATAACAAAAGTCTTATATATTTATTATTTATTTATTTATTATTATTATTATTAGTTCCTTATTTTATATTTATTTTTCCCAAATTTCATGTGCGACTGCATGAACTTTTAGCCGTTTCAGATAATGACAAGACAGGAATCTTAAAGCAATTAAATTGCTGTTGCTCCTTTTCCTCCTCCTCCTCCTCCTCCTCTTTTTAAATTAAATCTACTGCCTTTGCCTGCTAAATTGTTGTTGTAGTTAATTTATGATCATGTTGTTTAAGAGGTCTTTAGAGACGTTTTAGCTAATTTTGCTTTCCCCTTCTTGGGAATTTTCCAGAAATTTTTATTGCTCTTTTAATGATAATTATTTTTTCATTTTGGTTTTAATATTGAGAAAAACATATTATTTTATTTAATAATTTTAAATTGTTTGTTTTAAAATTTAAAACTTAAAATTCTGTGAATTGATGTGTTTCGAAAAATCTGTTGGATAGCAGACAGTGTTGCAGCCATTTCGTCTTGATGTTCTAGCACTCCTTTCAAGAAAATATTAATGCAACAGTGGCCTCCGCAGAAATTATGCGGGCGCTACCAAATCTAAAGCCAATTAATTCCCAAAATTTAATAAATTTTTATTTTCTTTTTGGAATTCCTGGACTGAACTGGAATATAACACGACACAACAACAAGACTTTTATAAGCAAAATAAAAAAGTTTATTTTGTTGACTGTCAATAAATTCGAATACGTTTTTATTTGTTGGTTTGTTTGTTCTCAAGCCAATTTATGACTTCTTCTTGTTTGTCTATTTTATTTTACAAGTTCATGTTTGCTCTCGTTTATGGAAGTGTAATCCGATGTTTTTGCTATTGAAGCCGCAATTTACTCTTGAATATCAAATTGAAAATAATGGATGTGTAACAACACACACACAAAAAGCTTCTCAATAGGAAAACTAATACCAGGGATTTTCGGATGAGAGAGAGAGAGAACACAAACATAAACTTTCATATTTCGCTAAACGTGCATAAGAAAATTTATCAAATAAAAACAAGTTTTTATCAGCCAAGAAAATAATAATTTAGACTTTAAGAAGATAATAGACACGGTGGCGTACGTAATCAAATCAAACACGCCTGATAACGAACCAGCGCCACGTGAGTAGGGAACAGACACGAATTTAAATGTGCGAAGTCGTCAAAATGCAACAACAAAAAGATTAACTGAAACTCCGACAAGTCAAAAAACTTCTTTGAACTGTAACTTTTGTACTTCCCACAGTGAGACTTTATTTTGTACATCACGGGTGAGCCTTGACTTTGCGTAGTTCGAAACTTGACTTTTTTCAATTCCATTAAACCCATCGCCAGCTTCGTTAGTTGCAAACAAAATCGATTGAACAACAAGTCGAGAAATGTGTAAAAGAACCAACTTTTTTTTACAAAGAAGAAGAAACTTTTGTTGTAAAAAAAGTTTAAAACTTTTTTTCAAATGAAAGCAAATCGGAGAACAAAAACAAAAGTCAGAAGAAAAATTCTAAACTTGAAAATAACAAACAGAACTTTTAAATATTTTTCCTCTTCTCTTACAATTTCACAGGCATCTCGCTGAATATTAAGTTTTCAAAAAGCATTATTTGTTGTTTTATCTAAAACGCGATTAGCGTTCGAATCATTATAAACTTTGAAATAATTCTTCGCTGTTGTTGGCAGTTTTCAACAGGAGAAACTATTTTGCAAAAGTGTTACATCTGACAGGGAAGTTTCTGCCGAAAAAGTACAGAAAATATTACAAAAATAAAACCGTCTTAAATATGATTTTGAAAGATGTGATAAATCTTTCAAAGATGTAGAAAAAGCCAACATCGGTCTTTAAATATTAAACTTACACAGCAGAGCAGAAGAGCTGTTTTGGAAAGCCGCTGCAGTTTCATCACCAGTACTCCTGCTTGTCTTGAGTTGTTTTTTATGTGTTGCAGGTTTAAAATCTACATAAACAAAATTAAAATTTTTATTTAATAAGAAAAAGTTTTAAATGTTTTACGGAGGCAGAAACTCCGACTTGAGGTTTTCTTATACTTTTGAAAGACAACTTTGAACGTCTTTTAATTTTGAAAGAATTTGTGGTACAAAAGCAGTTCTGTGGACCACAAGTTCTTATCCACCGAATGAAATACAATGTATCGCGTTATCTTGAATTTTACGCACCGACTTTCACTCGCAAAGTCTTAACTATTCTGTCTGCTGCTTCAAAAATAACTACAACTACACTTTGTTGTTGCTCTTGTGGTTGTTGTTGTTGTTGTTTTTGTTGTTGTTGTTAAAGCAGCCGTCGCTCACATGAGCGTGTAAGACTCCTCTCATCAATCTAATCCAGCCTGGCTGCAGACAATTATTATGGGTCCTTGTGGTTGAGTCAGTCTTTAGCAACAACAATTCCTGGCAGGATGTGAGTTTTGAGGAAATTTTCATCGGCTGCGGTGAAGAAAACTTCAAGGATTTTATTATCTTTTGTTGTTGCTGATGACTGGGCAAGAAAATGATGTTCAATTTTTATTTGTATCTGCGATGCAAAGAGAAGCCTTGAAGTCTGATAACGCCCTGCAGGAATAGCTCATAATTTGAAATCTGTAAATTTAGAAAAATCTTGAAAAAAATATTAAAATTTTCTTTAGGACGAGATAAAGTTGAAAATAGTTTAATGAAATGAAAATTTTATTAAATTGTGCATCTGCCGGAAGTGAAACGAAATATAGTGCGTAGAAGGGAACAACTTTCACATCGAGGACTGATTTACTAGGGTATTCAATTAATCGAGGTTTTGTATTAATCGATTAATCGGACGAAAATTATTTGAAATAATAATATAATCGAACAGTAATCAAACAAATTGATGTGCTTCGGTTAATCGAATAATAATTGAGTAGTATTATAATCGTCTAATCGAATAATATCAATTTTTCTTAATTTAATAGCTAAAAACTAGACAAAAAATTAAGTTTTTAAATAAAGACTAGTAAAATGTTTGTGGTGTTTCTGTATCACTTTTTCCATACAAAAAAGAAAGCTGCTCATGCTGACAGTGCTGCCAAGTTATGTTTTAGTGGAGCACAATAATTAAAAAAATATTATATTATAAGAAAATTATTCGCTCAATTAATTGCAGCAAATTAATCGATTAATGAACCAACAATTTATAGTTTGAAAACCCTAATCGTTGTCTATGAGCTTCTCTAAATGTCTGCGGCTTTTTAAAATCTATCCTTAAACCAGTTTTATGTTATTTGGGCCAAAACGTTTTTGTGACATGCCAGCGAGTGAGTGGTTGGTTGTCTCTAACAACGACGTTTGTGGAACGTATTTTTTTCTTGTGCTTTTAACTCGTTGTTATAGAAACCGCAGATATGCTGTTGTTCCTTGAAACCACAAAAGGAATTAGTCCCCTTCTGTTCATGAATTTATTGCGTTGTAGTTGTCACAATTTAGACTATTAATTTTTTTTATATTGTTGACAAGTTTCACATGTTTTTCATGAGACGGACGAGTATCACATGGGGGTGGTGTTGTAAGCCAAACCCGGATCGTTCTGTTGTCAACAGCACTCACAAAAACTCAGCACATTCGCAAGTATTTTGTAATAAAAATGTGTTTAACATGAAGTTGACATTTTAATTGTGTAGCAGACTTTTTGTTAATCTGTTGCTGGTGTGATTTCTAATGGAAGTGGCATTTTAATGAAAATTGTATGTCTCTGTAGTTTTTATGAAAAAATTGCTAAAGAAATTCTATTATTGGATTTTATTTCGGCTGTTCTTTTCTAAGTCTGCACGCTAAAACAAGTTGTAATTTGGAACACTACAGACAACAACAACAACAACAATATAACTGAGCTTTTGATAAGGAAGTGTTGCTGATTTGGATAATTAAAATGATTTGCCAAGTGTCCTTTTGCAAGGAGATTTCTTTGTGGACATAAAGTCTTAACCAAAAACAAGTTACTTTGGAGTGCCACATATTTTTTTCTTCCTCAATTTAATTTCAAAATAGTGTTTGCAAACAACTATTTTTGTTGCCATAAATTAAGTTTAAGATGCGTTTAAAAACATTTAAGCTTCTTAACTGTTTCTAGTTACTTGCGTCTTTGAGAAATAAAAAAATTTATAATAACAGATTGATAAATTGCAGCTGGGGGATTTTGAAAATTTATTTGGGAATTTTGGGGATATCTAAATAAGTCGCATTAGTAATTAATAACAATTTTATGGCACACGTTTGAAATATTATTACAATCGTACTGCCCTTTTTAGGAACTGCTTAATTATTTCTAATATTTTATTTCAAAATGTGTAAAATTTAGATAAAAAGAAATAACAAATTAGTGTTGTTTTCTTTTTTTTAATGTTACATTTCTTACACTTTTTTATAGACGAAGGCAATTTTATGTCTTTTGAAAGTGAAGAATTTATAAGAAATTAATCCAACATTCGTTACAAAAAAATTTTTTCAATTTAAAACTTCTCTAAACTGCGGCCTTTTATAAATGAAGTGAAAAAATGTTGCCTTTTTTTCCATAAAAGAAAACGCCATAAGAAAAGAGAATGAAAAATCTTTAAAATTATGTAGACCTCTTCATGTTAATATCACTGACGCACAGTGATTTACACAACTAGAAGCCTAATTTTTTTTTTAATAAATTTTCTTAAATGCTACACTGCAAGAAAAAATAAATATCTTCATGAATCACAGCAGTTGTTATGTTTTCGCCGTCAATGTGTTTCACACAACAAATTTTTTCCTAAACAATTCCTGGTATTTTGGGGGAATTTCGTCATATTGGGATCAGTCGTTGATCCTTGTTTTCTCCGTAGCATTAATTATAAATCGTAGAAGTGAAATTTTATTTCGACACCATCGGCGGCATTTAAAAATATGGCGAAAACAAGATCGACTCAACAAACCAGTTGACATGAATCAATTTATTATCCTTAAAATCTCCGCACCATCAAACACCGTTTCCAAAGACTGTTTTATGTTGGTTCAAATGATCCCGCAGTATTTTTTATGAAATGCCAGCAGACAGTTTTGTTGCATTAATTTATATTTAATAAAAAGTATTAAAAAATCTTTCTGTGGCATCAAAGGAAATATATTCTGTTTCGGAATTTCATATTCACGTGCTCCACAACACTGTCGTTAATGGCCACTTTTCCTTTGGCTTACAACGATGCCGACATGGTCATCTGCTGGATTATGATGGTGTTGCAATAAATCAATAATAAAAAAGAATATTTCAAAGAAGAATGCGGGCAAAGGAAAGACCATGAGAAGAGTATCATGCATTCACGTAAAGCATTGTTCCCCTGAAATCGTACAGGAAAGAATGTAACGGAAAATATTATCACACCGGCCATTTGAAGTGCCATCAAGTGTAACTAATGACGGCATAACTGCAACGAAAGCAACTGAAACAAATAAAAAAAACATTAAGCAAAAGGAATTATAGTCAAGCGAACATCCTGTCATGAACCAGGTACCCCTGCAACTAACGCTGGCCTTTGAACAGCTGCACCATCATCTCAATGGTGCTCTCCGAACGATTAATTGCCCACCACAATTTGCTTAACTGATTGGGTGTCGTTGTTCCAGCAGCCATATTTATTGGCTTGAGGTGTAGATCTCTTGTTCCCTGGGGGCTCTTGGAGAAGGGAAATTTTAGAAAGAACAATAATTCATATGGCGTATGAAAATTTGGTAATTGAAAACCATTCTTGCGAAGGATGTGTCCTGCTGCTGAATACTGGCAAGTTAATGAGAGATAAAAATGTACTCGCATCAATTATCAAACCAGAATTGGAGAATATGAACTGAAGTTAGTGGAGTTTTAATAAAAATAATTAAAGTCGATTTCTTTTCTACGAAAGAGTGCAACATTTTTTACACTTCTCAGCAGATAATGGCCGCACTCTGTCATTTGAAAATTAAGAATATATTCGAAATTCATTCAACAGCCCTTACGAAAAACTATTTTTATTTTAAAACTCCTCCAAAGTGTTACTCTTTATAAAACAACTGAAAAAATGCAACATTCTTTCGAGAAAAGAAAACGCCATAAGTAATTAATGAAATTGAATTGGAATCAATAGACGAGTGCTCGAAAGATCTGATAAATAACAGAAGAATTAATTTAACTTTCAACTCGTACTCGAAACTGGATCAACCCTGTTTTCGAAGTGCGCTACACTTTCTCATCAGAGCTCTTGTGTATTTTGTTTCTACCACCCGATTAAATGATTGACTTGAATGAGAAAACAGTTTCCATTTACAAAAATGTTTAAGAGAAAATTGCAATCAAGAAATCTTTCAATTGTATATTGATCTTGCAAATTTCGATTCGTAAGCGATCAGTTACTAATTCGACTTCTGGATCTGTAGCAAATTGCAAACTCTTCAATTAAAGAATTTCTATTTTTAGCGAAGTCTGAAACCCTTCAGGAATTCAAAAATATCTGCATGAAAAAAATATCCCGTTTAAATATTTTCTTTTTATTCCCTTTAAAACCACATTCGAAGGATATATTTTTTTAAATTAATTAAGTCCCCCTGTTTAGTTCATGTGTGATTAAGAAAATATATTCTATTATTTCGCTTTTATTTTCAATTAAATTAATTTTTTCTTTCTCCCCGTTTTTCTTTGCAGGTAAGTCGACAATTGCAAGCAAATAATGTCACACTGTAGAAGCACATCTGTTCACTTTGTGCGCCAGAACCAAACAAAAATGTGTTAAGTATCCGTTTGGAAAAGGTAATCAGATTAAAATTAATTGCAAATGCAAACGTGCGCTGTGGACGCCAAATGGAATAGCGTTCAAATAAAACGTACCGAAAGAATCCTTTTGTAAACTCTTTGATACGGTTTAATTGAAAATTAATATCGGTTCGCCAAAGTCGCCAACTATTGCTCGAGCGCATAATTAACATTTAAAACAAAAGCAAATTTTAAAATTTAAGCGTTAATCGAACATACATAATTCGAGCAATTGATAAGCAATTAATGGCTTAACCCATGGAACACCCGGCACTCACAAAATTATAATTTATTTCTTTAAAAATCGTCAAGTCAATTCGACAATTTCAATTATAATTTAATTTAGTTTAATTAAGCACAAACGGAAATTGAAATACTCTAGAAAAAACATCAGTGAACGCATTACGTTCACAAGATCATATTGTCCGTTTGATGCAAATGACTCCACTGTGGCCTTCATAATTAATCGTGTTTTGTTTTATCTACAAGACAAATCACTGGTTTTCTATACGCCAAGAGGCTGATTCACTGTCCACACTTGTCAAAACTTTTCAATTAAATGATGCGTTTCTCTACGTTTCAAAACCACAATTCCTTTTGATTTAAAAAAGTCTACTCTCCATCACAAACTGACACAATTTCCATGTTGTTTAGTTTCCTCCTCTTCTTGTTAACTTGGCTTGCATGCATATCAGCCACTGCATGTGGGTTAAATTAATTGTCCGACATTTTTTGAAAAAACCACTCGATACGAGAAAACTCTACATGACTTTTTATTTGCTCAACCTTTTATTGGGTGCATCAATCAAATTTGACAGCCTGCTCGAGCATCAAAAGTTAATAGAAGGATGACAAAAATGTAAATATTGTCTTTCATGTGATGGCCTCTGCCTCCTCTTTAAATAAAAATGAAATGATTCTGTGCCAACAAGCAGGTTTGTCACAGAACTTCTGTGGAAAAAAATGAAAGAAAATATTCATCCATTTCAAATCAAAATATTTTTCTTTTGTCTCTTCAGCTCCGATTTGTTTTTACAACAACTCAGAGGTGAGGAACAACTGCATTCTTTAAGGAGGGGAAACGTCCAACATCACAACTAAAGGGATGGACTTTTGTGGGCTTTTTTTGTTTAAATAATTTGAAAATATCATTTTCTTTTCTTCGTCAAAGATTCTAAAATGCAAAAAATATTTGTGCTCTTCATTATCTAGAGAAACTAAATTTGTTTCCCAAATTTTGGGTGTTATTCCTTTTTTTTTTGTGTTGGGAACTGGAAATATTGTAACACGCACAGTGGGATTTATTCTAAAGTGTGACATGCGAATTTTGTTTGCAATTAAAATAGATTTAATTGCCTACAGCGCGGTCATATAAAATTAAATGACATGCAAGAAAGAATTTAAAAATGCCCATATAAAATTTGTTCATGCACCAACACTTTGACTTGAAAGTGAATATCCATCCGTGCTTGGGAATACTCGAACGTGCGCCTGATTTCACTTAATTATTTACAATTCGACGTGTTGAAAGATTTTAACTACGAAAAACATTCAGCGATTGCAACATTAACTGAAACATGTTGGGTGGCATTGACGATGTCGTCGCGACTGGTTTTAAAATAGTTTTTTTTTGTTCCACAACAATCAATTGAATATATCCGCCGCATTGTCTCGGCTGTCAACGCTTCAACAATTTGTGAGGAAAAATATTGCCAATTTGCATGACACAATTAATTCCAACCGCATGTGACTTTCGGGTAGAGAAAAATTGCGTGTCAACAAATTAATTTCAGTTTATCATCACAAAATTAAAAAAAGTATAAAAAATTTTACAATTATTTTGTGCTTTTAAAGGGTGGTGCACGATGTTGGTTGTAAACAAAACAAAATGTTTAAGAAAATGTCAGAATCTTTTTTCTTATGAGAGAAGAATCGATGGGAATTATGTGTGAAAAACAAAATATCGGACAAATGGTGGCCAGGGCATTGACAGTGGGACACCTGTCGTCGATGGACCGCATTTTTTGAGCAAAAAAAACTGAGATTAAATCTTGTTAATTGACGGACACTTTTTCTTTATAATATCCGCAAATAAAGAAGTCCAACAGTGACAAATCACATGATCGCGGCGGCCATTTAACATCGCTACGATGTGAAATAAAACAGCCACTGAAAGTTTTTGCATTGTTTCGTTGGCAAGTGGCGCCATTCTGTTGGATGCATAAATCGTCCAAGTCCATATTTTCAATTGCTGATCACAAGAACTCCGTTGTGATGTCGCGAAAGCGAACAGCATCAACGGAAACTGCTTCAGCGATCTAATTTTCGAATCAGTACGGCCCGATTACGCCACCAGCATATAAACCGCAACAAACAGTCACCCTTCGTGGCTGCGACCACATGAAATTCGTATCAAGATGACAGCAAAAATTGTAACTCTTTGTCGACGAAAACTTTTTCTTTCAAAGAAAAAAAAACAATTCGTATTGTATTTGTGGTAGGCGTGGGGCGTGGCTAGCATAGATTTTTTTTCTTTATTCTAGGAAGTATTTCAAAATCTTTTGCTTCGTTAGAAAATTGTTGATGCTTAAACATCAACTAAACCGCTTAAGCGGTGGGCGGTGGGCGTGGCATTATTATATGAAACTCTGCATACCTGCTTTTTCATTAAAAGAAGCGTATTTGCCAAGTTTGAAAATTCTTTTTTTGGTAGTAAAAATTGTTTTGAAGAAAATCGATTAGGATTGTAGGGTGACTGGGTTTAGACGGTAACGATGTTGATGAAATTTCACATCTTTTGTGTCTTTTTCTCATTTTGCAAAGACTGTGGGTTAATTTTTAAAGTTTTTTGTTTTGTATAAAAATTTTTTGCCTGATAAGATCGCTTCAGATTACGTGGACGGTGGGCGGGGCAAAGTTTGATGACATGTTATTGTATTGTTTTTTATTGAACAAAGAATATTTAACAACTTTTAAATATATTTTTATATAGAAAAAATTTAATACGAAAAAATATAAACAAAATCCGTGAACGGCTGGGCTCGGACGACCCTAATTTTTAAGAAATAATTTTCTATTTAATATATAAAACAGCTGAAAACCCTTTAATCGATCACTTTGAATAATTCAATAAAAATTGGTCAAGAAGAATCAACAGGATCAAAGTTAAAGATATATTTTTATATAGTCAATTTAATGCCTGATTCCATGTCATACATTTTGCACTAAATTATATGCATTCACCCCACTGTGTGGTATCGAGAACCTGTTTCTTTTACTAAAATCCCAAAATCATTCTCATTTAACATGAAACTCATGATTTGAGAATAAAGAAAACATAGAAAAATTAATCTGATTTAAATTCGAAAAACGTTGCTGAACGAAAGACTTTAAAGCGAAATAATAACTTTTTCCATTAAACGACGTTGTTTGCAAATTCGCTGGTCATCTGCTGTTGTAAGCGGGAGGTTTAGCAAACACTCTGCTGTACGAACATGTTTTTTTAAACCACTTTAACTTAAAAAAAAATTCATAAATATAAATTTTATTTTCCCTCTTTTTTCAACAATTTAAAAAATGCCTCCCCTTGAATTTTTTGCTGTGCAATAAATTCTTTCGAGAATAATTGCTTTTCACCTCTCCATTCTCCTTGCTTTCGTTCATGTGGAAAGAAACAACAACAACAGCAATAAAAACAGTATTAAATTAAACTCTTGTGTGCATGTGTGTGAGATTTTATTTAAGAAATTCATAGAATTTCAGCAAACAGTTTTAAAATCCCATAGAAGAGTCAAACTGCAGCATTGAACGATAATCCTGAATGTAATTTAAGGGCTCACATCTGCTTGTCTTTGCCCAGGAGTTACGCTTGAGTGGTCTCTGATTACAAAAGCTGGATGGCCGACCAGGTTTTCAGTCTATTTTATCACAAACTGTCAAAGCAGAACGTGTAGGATATAAATCATAAAATACTTTTTGCAAATTTCATTAAAAAAATTTAATGAAAACTGGAATTCAGCACAAAAAGAAAATGGAGAATTCAGGAATTTGATTTTTTTAAAAATACTTTAGGAAATTAAAGATATTTTTCTTTACAGAGACTTTTTAGTTGAAACATTTTCAATCGAGTTAAAGTGAATAGAGGAGAGGAATGAAGCCTGTAGATTTTTCCAATAACGACATGGAAATACTGAAAAATAAAAATTATTCAGACTTGACAAGCAACGGGTGAGACAATGGGTGTGGATGAAATGCTTTGATGATACAAATTTTAGTTTTTTCTTAAAAGATTTCATTTTAATGAAAAAAATTTTAATTTGTTTAAGAATTTATGACTGGAAACAACTTCAAAATTTAGGCAAAATTGCGAAAAGATTGACTAACTTGTCTTCCACAAAATATTAAGGTTCGGATTTTTCTTTTAATTTCTGATTTATAACATGTTAATAATGCCAATTTTCATACAAACATCTCTTTATAAGCCTCTTATAAACCATAATATTTTTTTTAATATCTTTATTATCTTAAAATGTTTGTTTTAACTTTTTTTAAATTCTTATGCCAGAGTTATTTGATTTAATTTAAATATTAATAAACCGTCAACAGTTGTGCCCCACGGTGCCACAAGATATCCTCTGTTCTACCAAAAAAAAAATACAAGTCGAATAAAACCGAAATTTCTAAATATCTTTTTTTCATAAATAATTATGAGCTAAAACGTAGATAAACGACAATTGTTTCTCGTAAAAAAGTCATGAACGTCTGCTCATTCATTTAGAGTTACCAACTGTTTTCATTACTTAACTTGGCAGCACTGATTTTAGTAGGTCTTGTTGTTAAAAATCGACTTGAAATCAGTTCAAGTTTTCTTTTGAAATCGCTTCTAACAAAATCTTTTTTAATGTAAAACCAGATTTTAAAAATTGAATTTCACGTTCAAACCAAAATTTGTTAAGTTCGCGAGAGAGAGTATCTAAACTTATTTCCAGTTTTTTTAGTTTTATATTCCTTTTATTTCACTTTATTCATATTCCACAAATTAAGTTGGTCTCGCACTTTATTTTTAGATTGTTTTGTTCCGACAGTTTTGTTGGCCGGAAATAAGTAAATTGTCAGCTTCTCTTTTTTTAACAAATTGTTGACTGTCACGCAACACAAATTTCGTGACACTTTTTGTGAGTGTATGTGTGTGTGTGTGTGTGTGTGTGTGTGTGTGTGTGAATAAATGTGTTGCAATTTCTAATCAAGCAAGACTGGGAAATGAAGGAGTGCAACATTCGTTGTAGACGGAAATGACAGCACGCGACTTGCACGTGCTTCTAAATTTGGTTGTTTGTTTACAACAACTTTATTTATTTAAATTTGAAAAGAAGTATAAATTTGCTAAGATTTTTTGGGCAAATATTTAATATAAACTCTTGGACGATTTGGCATGGAATCACCCATATAAAACACTTAAAAATTCCCATACTGGAATGTAATAAATCTTACCAACACACCTACGGAATTTAAGTAGTTGTGACGACCTTTAATCGTTCACTTTAGCTGAAAGAAATACCAGCGAATGTTGCTTCTGGTGATTGTGAAAATGCTTTATTTAACATCCCCATTCAATTTTTAATATTTTAGTTCGTTTGCAAATTGATAATTATAATTTATGAAAAGAAAAGTACTCCAGAGGAAACCACGCTCTTCTTCGCATTCAATTCAACACCCGCATACTTGACACGCAACTCCATTTATAATTTTTAAGCAGCATTTTGCTCACCTCCGCAATGAACCAAGAAAAAAAATCTATTAACCCGTGAAAGTGAAAAATTTATTTCATAATATTTTTTTATTAAACAACTTTGCACTTCGCCATTTCAATGAGTTGCAATTCAGTTTATTTTCAAAAGCCACATTCGCTATTTCATACATCCTGTTTGGCGCTCCTTCGTACTTTTTTTTTGCTATTAAATTACACAACATGAGAACATGATGTTGGAAAAATGTTGCAGAATAAAAGCTGCACTTACCGTCATTAAAGTGGAGCAGGGAAAATTGATGTTGAAACATAAAAAGTAGTGAAAATTATACTCTTCAGCAGAATAACTGCTGCTACTTAAACACGTTGTAACAGCAACTCGCATGTCCTGCGCTCCCTGCGCCAGTTTCAAGAGGAAAATGACATAAAAATATCAATTTATTTAGTTTTTTATATCTTCGCTAACAAAAAGTCTTCTCCACAGTTCTTGTGTTTTGCTCTGCATCTCATTCGATCCCAGCAAAGAGTTCGATAGTGGACTTGCGTTGCTCAATGGCACGCAGAGTCCATATCCTCTGGATTATTTGAAAGTTGTTTTACAAGGTGGCGCAAAATGACTCAGGCGATTTGATTTTATTAATAAACTAATTTGTTCTAAATTAAGAAAATAAAATATGGAAACGATTGACCCAAAAGGCCATTTCTAAAACTTCCCACTTATTTTAGTCGCAAAGTTATCGTTTTTTGCTATTCCCCACGAGATAAACGGTGACTGAAGAAGTCTTCGATTGCCATAAAATAATGGAGAACTTGAGCTGATCAGATATATAATTTCAGAGTGTACAAAAAAACTATTTCTCCGAATTTGTTCGTTGTTTAAAAATTTTTTACATGCGACAACATCGAATGAGCAGTAAATATATTTTTATTGATTTGAGTTCAAAATTCTTGCATTTAAATACCGCAAAATAAATAAAATTTTAATTTAAATTTTATGCTTTTAATTGACCACAAAAATGTTTGCTGGGACGTGATGCTGCAGACGACATTTTTTTACGGTTCGTAGACGCAATCACAAGTTAAAGTTTTTCCACGCCAGAAGCTTTTGTTTTTGGTTGACGTTGCTGTTGTTGGGAAGTTTCCATTAATTTAGCTTTTGTCTTTATTCGATTAAATCATCTAATCGATTCTATAATTTTTAAGCTGTCCGATTAATCGATCATATTATTTAAAGTTACTGTTATATCACGACTTATTCGAATAATTAAAATAAACGAAAGTTTTTCAATTCCGAGAGGGCTTTTTCAGGGGCGAAATCGGATCCATTTTCTCGGCATTAAATCACTTTTATTTTGAAGTCACTTTTTAATTTCAGCCGTGATTTTTGTATTTGGTAACGACCGAATTTGAACATGGAAAATTCTTGGAAGCGACATTTCAGAAAAAGAATTTATTGAAAATGTTTTCTTAATCGTGAAACGATTAATCGATTGAAAATTTTAGCTGTTAATGGCACGACTGCAGATAGAAAATTGTTGTTGCTTTTTGGCAATTCAGGTCAATTGCATTCTACATTCCAGCCAATTTCTTTCTCCTTCTGTCTGTTTTTTTTTTCTTTTTATTTTGTATCCAAATTTAATGGCAGATAACGTTTGACAACTCAAATAAAAATTAAAGGAAATTGGCAAATGCTGCCGAATTTTATGGTCAATGACATTTTTAAAGAATAAAAAAATGGAGGGAGTTTCTAACACCTTCAACTTTTTGAAGTTGTCAAAAAAAAAATTTGTTTCTTTTTAAAGTAGAAGAAGAGTAACTTCTTTTTCTTTTTAAAGTAGAAGAGCAGGAACCGAGAATTTTATTTTTGCCGTACCATTGAAATTTTCAGTTCTTCAATTGCTTGAAGAAAAATCGCGAAAAATTTTATTTTCATTAAAAATTATTTCATTTAAATAATGACAAATAATTTTTAGGAATATTTTTAAATAAACTTGGAATTTTTAAAACCGCCACGCAAAAAAAAAACGGAAATTACTTGGAATTATTATTTTCAATCGTGCTGTTTGTTGTTTATTTATGAAGAAAATTGTTTGCGTCACAGTTTCCACAAGTCAAGACAAATATCGGGTGTCTTTTATAGAGTGATAGAACTTTGAGTTGGCATCACTGCTCTATTTGACCACCCATTTAACAGCTGATAGTTGCTTTTTGTTTAGTTTTCTTTGACATTTCATTATGGATCGACTTACACCAGAGCAAGGCGTGCAAATTGTGGAAATTTTTAATCAAAATAATGGTTCTGTTCGTCAAACTTATCGTGCACTTCGTCAATTCAAAATTTTATTTTCCAATGAAGCCCGTTTTTTATTGAATGGGCACGCAAATAAACAGAATTGTCGCATTTGGAGTGCGGAGATTCCACAAGCTTTTGTCGAAGCACCATGACATCCACAGCAAATTACTGTTTGGTGCGCTTTATGGGCTGGCGGAGTCATTGGCCCAGATGTCTTCAAGAACGATGATGGTCAGAATGTTACTGTTTGTGAAAATTGGTGTTCCAGATTGGCGGTCACATGGCCGAAATCATATTTAATCATTAATGTCATAAAATATTCTATCGAATAAAGACCGTTTCACTAATATCAAAATTATATGATCATGTTTTCTTATGATTTAAACTTGTATCACTCTATAAAAAACACCCGATATTTTTGAATACTTTTATAGTAATTTTTTAAATGTGAAGTCGCCAGACTTTTTAATTTTAATATTTTTATTAAAATTTTAACCCCGTTTTCATAATATTAAAAAAAAATTATTTTTTGTGTTTTATTCGACCTTGTTTTTTAGACCTGGAGCCTGAAGAATAATTATAAGAAGAATTTAAAAAAAATTTTAATATGAAATTTAAAAAAAGAGTGGATTTCAAAAACAGTTTATTAAGAATGAATATGACAGTCAAAGTGTGCACAGATTTTGTAAAAAAAACTTTTTTAATCTTAAAAAATTGAAAACTTTCTGCAACATCTCGCCGAGTTGTTTAACGTAAAATTTTATCAAAAAGTTTCCTTTTCAGTTGCCAAACCTCCAGAAATATTCTTAACAAAGAAAATTGAACACGTTGTTGTTCCTTTTTCTTACCTGAAAAGAAAAACCGTTGAAATAAATAAAAGTTTTTTATGAAAAATTTCCATCATTAAATTCTTTAATGGAAACTGGAAGAGGAACCCGAAACAGGCGTTTCACAAAATAAATCAAAATCCATTTTTAAAAAATTTGTTAAAATAAAGTGGCTCCATAAAACTTTTTAACTTCATTTCAACTTAATCATTTCGCCATTAATAAAAAGCAAATTATTAAATGGAGTCTTCTTACTTGGCCATGATTTGTTGTTGCCCATAAGAAAGCGTTTAACAACATGAAAAAAAATTTACGGCATCTGTTCAAACGGAGTTTTCTGATTTTTAAAATTTATATCGCGTGTTTGTAAATTTTTTAGGGAACTCATTTTGTAACTTTCTGAGGGGAGAAAATAAATAAATTAATATCAATAACGAAATGCTGAGTGACAGTAAATTTACTGGAGTAGAATAAAAATCCAAGGAAAAAGTTTTGTTGTTGTTGTTGGAATGGGTTCCGTGAAGAACGAGTTTTCTTCTTGCCACTGTTTCCGTTCCTTTTCAATTTTTCTACGCCGCACAGCGGGCAGAAAATGAGTCCGCGCTGGCAGATATTGCGTGCAAAGCGACGCATTCGTTTAACAGCAGGCGCTGCAGTAGATAAAGTTAACGAGTTCCGGAGTGAAAACGTCTATTTTTTATATTAAATTAAATTTGAATAGGGTAATTTTTCGCAAAGAGTTTTTGCGGAAGACAAGATAAATATTCCGAAACACAAGGGAAAGAAAATCAGTTTTAACTCTTCAACATGTGCAGTAGAGCAGATCAGCTGTTTTCGAAAGCCGCTACAGTTACATCTTCAGCACCGTTGTGTACTTTTTTTTATTACCACGGCCTAGTTGAAGTAAAGAAAATAAAAAAAAATATATATCCAAAACAGTTGACCCTAAAGGCCATCCCAAAGATGTCGGTACCTGCTATTCTTTGATCTCTTATATCTGAACGTTTATTATTTTAATTTTCATATCAACCGGTTCCCAAGTGATAAGCGATGATTCGTGTAGTTTTCGATTACCGTAAGAGAATCGAGAACACTAACTGATCGGATATAATTTCAGAGGTCTTCATAAAAATTCACTTTTTTGATTTTTTTCTTTCACAATATCTCACGAAGGAAATAACCGATTTTGACCCGGTTCAAGGTATTCCACTTGTTCTTAAATATAACACTATTTTGTGGAATCGATCGTTGAAGTTGTTTAAAAGTTATTTCATAAAAATACTCTCAAAAATGTTAATTTTTCTAAGTTGTTTTTGATTACATTGAAATCTACCGGTTCGAATCGGTTCAACATAAATTCCATTTTCTCAACTTTCACCATCCATCCCCCGGAATGCCAGCCCGCCGTTTTCATATTTCCGCCACAATTTTACTGTATGAGCTGCAGCCATTCCTTGAGTTTGTTGCTCCTAAGAAAAGGCCTGATGCATCCTCGAAATATGTTCACTGGGTTCTGTCATATGATGTGTCTTCGCCTTTGTTTGTGCGAGTGTGTGTGTACGGACGGGCATGTTTGTGCCAGAGACTTCATGCCGCTGGTTTATATTCACTTAAGTTTTCCTCAAATTGAGATATTTTTATGAACAAAATTTATCTTTTTCTTCTTTTTTTTTGTTTGTTGTTGGAGGGAACATCTTTTATTTATAAGAACATGATAATGACAACAACAACAATGACAAGGTTGGATGTTAATAAGGCTGCTTGTGTATCGCCTGCCGCATACCCGACCACCTACTTACTTGAGCACACATGCACACCCACACGCGCATACACCCACACAAACACACAGCAACATAAACTGAAATGTATTGATGACAGGATGTTATCAAGATTTGAATAAAACATACGCGGCATTCAGACATCTTGTAAAAGTGTGATGAACAACTGGAATGATTTTAATTTTATTTGTTTAAGTTGAGGGGGGAGGGGCATGTGACTTCAGTGGAAACGCCGTAAAGACTTTTAATATTTTTACATCAACAGGACAAACAAGAGCCACACGAGTACACACGAGAAAGTGATTGTTTATTATTTTTCCATAAGACAAAATAACCAAAAATCAAAGAAATTTTGTTTGATTTGTTTGTTGTTTCTGTGGGATGTCTTCAGGCTTTCAAAGCAGCGAAGTCAATTAATTTGGAAAAGAACTTTGATTTTTAAATGAGCATTTTTGTCATTTTGAACTCTTCAATTTCAATTTATTTGTGTCAATTATTTATTCTTTAAATTTCTAATTTGATTCAATTTGTATTTAAATTTATTTATATATTGTATCTTATTTTATTTTTTTATATTTATTGCAAAATTTTGTACAGTTTTATATGACTTTACTCTTAACGATTATTTAAAGCACTTTAAAAATCACTGCAACCGATTTTACATGCTTGAATTTTTCTCAATTCTGGAGACGTGCACTGAGACCCAGTTACCAAAAGTAGGACTTAAGAAATTCCTTATCTAGAGCTGGAAAACTTCATAATATCTACATGAATTTCCTTTTACAGCTTGGAGAATATTCGGATATTGTCTGATTAGCCCGAACTTTTCGGTTTTCGGTTTCAAAAAGGAAAAACTAAATTTTAATTCTAATTCGAAACAAAAAATTTTATAAAGAGGTCGAAAACTATAACGAATATTGAAGCGTAATTTAGCAATCACAACGAACAGCGCGTAGGGAGCATTTACAGGCTGTAATACCACAACATGCACCACGTCAAATTATATTTCCAGTAGCAACCGAAACATCTGTTGTGCGGTCTAGAGTGCTGCAACATGTGCAACATCGAATAACATTCACAAGTCAATTCGAATTAACCGTTTAAAAGTTATAAGCATGTCAAATACTTGCAAACACACACAGACAAAGTGACGGGCCTCCTCGGACCTCAGAATGCAGAGAGATTTGATAAAAACTCGATGACTTTAAAACGGGGTAAACCCAATGACTTTCCGATTTTTGAAAATTATCAATTTTCCTAGCGGGAAGATAAAAATTGTGCTCCAAAATAAGTCCAAAAGCTTTTGGAGAAAAGCACCACGAAATACCGATTAGGGGATTTTGAATATTATACTTGGGAATTGTGGGATATCGGAAGTAAATCTCATGTAGTTTTTTCTGCGCAAAAATTGATTTTAAGGAAAATTATTTTTACAAATAATGACTTTACAGCACATCTTTTTTAAGACTTTAAGGCCCTGATTGTGTAAATCACATCGCGTTAGTGCAACTTAAATGGAAAGCGAAAATAAATTTAAAAAAAGTAGAAAATAATTTTTTTTCTCATACAACATTTTCACCGTGAAATAGCAGGTACTGAAGCTCATGCGTAACTTTGCCTTTCAAAATCTTTAAAATTTCTGTGAAAATTAAAAGAGAATTGTCACTGCCTGTACAAAAATTTGTTTTTGCCTTCCAGTTGAAGTTCACTGTGGAGTTGCGATATACACAATCAGTTGCTCAGTGTCTTGGCAGTATTAATTTATGCAAAAATTAAGCTGATTACTGATTTTTTTTTCTTTCCCCCCACTGTGAGTTGTTACAAACGACACACACAACTGCAGTGCAAACGTTGGCACTCAGATGGCAGCCCGTATGAAAACATCCTGCCTGCCATTAAAGAAACATTCCACTTGAAAAACAAAATCATTTTCCAAATGAAAACTTTTAACAGCTGCCGTTTCGATTTCACCGATTGCGTTTTAGGTCTCATATTTAGAATGGCTGCGAAATGTTTTCCAAAGTACTTCTGATGCAGCTGCCGCCGATGATGATGATGATGAAGGAGTTGATGATGGCAATTTCGTTGATGTTGCGTGCTGCAGATGGATGCAGTACATCAATGGCGTGCCAATTACCGACATGCAAAACACCCGCAATTAATGTTACATCAGAGGTGGTACGACAGGGCATCATCGTTAACTACTCCACTAAAACTTCATGGTCTGAAATTACCCGCATGAAAATTGTTTGTGCATTTTGCAGCAGCAGAAGAAGTTGTTATTTTGCCAAAATTGTTCAGTTTCTTAAGTGAAAAGTGTTCACGTGGGATATTTGAATTGTTGATGATATTTAAATGGGGGTGCTTAAATGCTGATGCTCTGCCCTGGTTCCCCTTGAGACACCTTCAATTTGATTGTGACGAGTTCGTGTTAACGTTTGCTGTTCTTTTTTTATTGCGTTGCTTTAAATAACTTTCTGCAAGACACGGAATGTTTATCCAATTTAACTAAATAAATTCTTTCTTTATATCTCTATTTTGCAAAAGTTTATTTGGCAAACTGTATGTGTTTAAGTTAATTAAGCTCTTTCTCGATTTCTATCTCCCTCTTCAGTCTATTTTTTTTTTTTTATTATGGGTGTCGTTGTTTGTGACAAATGTGACATTTAATTTCATGTTTCTTGTAAATATTTATGAATGCAAATCAGACATGTTTGTTATTCTTACAAGTGGATTCATTTATTTCTGCTCACACGCACACACACACACACACACACACACTCGTACATACACAAACATACATGTACTGGTACTTATTGATGTTGCTTATTTATCCCAGGGATAGAAAATTAATAACGAATATTTTGAATTCCTTTCATTAACAAAAAATATATATAGTTTTAAGGCATTAAACACAATAACGACAACCGGCTACAGACTACAACTTGTCAAAAATATAATCCATGTTCGTATCTGAGAACGATTATTTTTACTACCACAGACAACACGGCTGCGGGTTGTTGTCCCTGCTGTTTTTGTGGTTGTAGCCAAATTAAACTGATTTCTCTTTTGGTGAGCGACAATGAGTAGCTGCAATGTTGCCAGTGCAATATAAATAAATTTAATTATTGTAAACTTGAAAATATATTGTTTTATTGTACAAAAAGAAACAACAAACTATATTTGCAAGCTAATGAAATGGTTTCTTGTCATATACTGTGGACTTTGAATACATTTTATTGGAATAACTCTATTTAAGAGTATTAAATATAAGAAAGCGGCTACACTGATCAGAATTCTACTACAAACAACAACTCATAGTTATTGATTTGGTGGTGTTGTTTTAAAAATAATTCAATAGCTGGCTACGAGGCGACGATTGTAGCCAACGGCTTTTGTAGTTGGTGTTCGCGTAGCCTGCTGTCGTTATTGTGTTTAAAGCTTTATACTGATACATTATTTTTTCAATTTATTTTAAAAAGCGAATGGAAGTTTTTTGATGAGAACCGTATAAAAATATTGAATAAAAACTTTTAGACGTTTAAGTGTATTCGAGGAGTGTTTGTAAATACAACAGAAAACCGAAACAAACAGATTTTAATGCTGCTTTTTTAATTGTTGCCGATATAACTTTCTCTTACCACTTTTATACTAAGAACAAGAAGTTAATAATAATATAAATAACTAAATTGTGTTTATTTACATAAAAAAATCTTTTGAAATATTATAATTTTAACAAAATTTCCAGATAATTAAATATATAAAATTGTACCACAAAATTATGAACGGCTTATTTTCATAGAAGACATTGAAAAAGCAAGAAAAAAATTATTTTCAATTTATCGCTTAAAAATCAATTTTATTTGTCGGTGTGCCTGTTATTTAATTAAATTTTTGTTTTAAATCAGAAATTGAAAATGTCAGTGTGCCAGGTATGGGAATTTTAGTTACTTGGGAAAAGGGTTATTCGCAATAAAAAGAATTGAATTTTAATCATTTGAAAACCTTTTTCTTTGATATCCTTTTTTAATTTAATACGAAACTGCTTTTTCTTTAATTATCATAAAGAATAAATTATTTCACATGTTAAAATTTTTATAAATAAATTAATTAATTAGAATATTCGCAATGCAAATGGATGGCCTCAAAGCAGAGGTATTCGAATAGAATCTGAACGAATCGCTTTTTGACGATATCAAAAGCACACAAACATTAACCGCTTAATTAGATATTAATACAAAATTAATTTCCTGAAGAAGTCACACAAAGAAGTGATGAAATATTGAAAAACAATTTTGAATTTAATAAAAATAAAGAGACCTTAAGCTTAAAAATATGAGTGCTTATTATTAATTAGATATTTTTATAAAGACACCGGTCTTTCAAAAATACATTCAGCTGCGAAAGATTTAAAAAAATTTGCCCTTCCTCATTGTCTTATAAGAAGTAACCTTGAAGTCTTGGAAGCTGGCACACCCAATTCTGGTCTTAAACTCTTAATTATAATTCGCTTAATTATAATTCAGTAATCAATACTGTGAAATATTTTTAAAATAAAACCACTGAAGACATGCAGGGTTTTGATAAAGTTTTAATTTAGTGACGAGGAAACATTTTTTTTCTGCAGTACTTTTCGTTGCACATTTGACTTACAGAATTATATTTAAATTTTGTTCTGTGAAAAGCCAAAAGGCTTAACTTTTTTCATTTATTTTCTTATTTGTTAAATCATAAAACAAAGAAAATTTTGTTATGAATTCATAACTTTTGTTTGGCGAACAATTTTCCTTTATGCTGTTGAATTCATACACAAAAATTTTTTTTTTGTTTTTCCCTGCTGAATTTCAGAAAGAGAAATTAACCATCCGAGCGTGTAACCACAAAATCTAACTTATTACGAAACAAAAAGTTCAAAATGAAGCAACAAATTAGGAAAAATAATAAAAAGGATTTAGACAAACAATTTGAAAGTGTGCACACAGAGAAAGAAATGGTGTTAACATGTTGCAACAGCATCGAATAAATATCTGCAGCATAACAGGGCGGCAACACACATGAAAACAAACGACTTTTTCGGAATCTTATTTCGTAATAAAATCCTCATGAATGAGAACTTCAGCGGTGATAAGCAAAAAATCACGTGAATTTTGTTATTGATGAAAGTGTAGCGGCTTTCGAAAACAGCTGTTCTGCTCTGCTGTGTAACCTGAATATTTAAATTGATGGTGACACTTTCCCTTATCAGAAGTGACTAGAAACTTTGCCGTTTTCAGTTGTCGATAGCTCTCATGCAGCTAAAAATACACCCGTTTCAAAACTCCTACAGTTTTGCTTGTCCCAAAATATCAGTCACAATCTCTTTGTCACAAAACTTCTTATGAATTGTTTCTTTTGTTAATATTTTTTGTTTCGCTGACAGTTTAATGCCCTAAAAAGAGGAAAATTAATGTTATCGCATTTAAATACATGAGCGAAAGCGAATTTTTCTATTTCCGCCTAATTTGCATAAGTCAGGAAAAAGAAGAAGAAGAAGAAGAAGAAGCAGAAGTCATAACCTAAATTTCAATACAACCCCTTGTTCACTCTTCCTGCCACGCAAAGCAGTCATGTAACTTGACAATGAATGAGGCCAATGTTGTGTCCTACGACAACAACAGCAACAACAGTTAAGGTCATTAAAAAGTCAACAGTAAAAAAATAAAAAGCCCCAGGAAAAGCGTGGCGAATGGAAAATCACATAAGAAAAATAAATAAATTTTCTACTCGCTGTGATATAAATTCTTTTGGCTCGAATTTCGGAAACAACAACAATAAAATGTGTGATACTAGAAAAATAAACGGGGGCAAGGAAACGCCTGCAATTTAGTGTGCACCTTGACTGAAGCCACGGATGTGTCAGCCCAAAAAATTAATTCTAGAAATTTCCCAGGATTGAAAGCGATTCGAATTTCAACAGGGAAAAAGTCGTTTTTAAAAAGTTTCATATCGAACAGCAGCGAACAAAAAGGATGTGTGAAGGATAACAAAAACTCCGTCGTGTCAGATTTACACCTCCTCCCAAAAGCATGTTGCTGGATTTATTTTAAAAAAATTTACTTTAAATTTGTATTAAAAAAAAAGAACCAGAAAACACTTTGACATTTTGGCAAAAGGGGAATTCAGTTTTCTTGCTGGATCTCAGCCACCAACTTTGAAACGTTTCGCTGCTCCTCAAAAACACAATTCACGTTCGTGACGTTGATGTGCTTTTATGCTGCGGAATTTCGTTGAATAGAAACTCAGTTGAATAGAACAAGAAAATCTATTGTTTGTTGTCATGTCGTTACACTCTAATTTATCCAATTTTCTTATTATGACTGTCACAAAATAAAAATAAATAAATAAAAAAGTGAAAATAAATGTCGAGTTTTCGTTGTTGCTGCTGTTGCTGTCCTTCCTCCATTAATGCCACTGCATTTGTGTCACAGTCTGTGATCGTTTTGTCAATGTCTGCGTGTGAAATCCGAAAATAATATCGCACAAATGCAGTGATAAATAATGAAGTGACACAAAAAGCATCACAAATTTAAACACGTTCTTTTTGTGAAAAATTGGAAATTGTTAAGAAATTGAATGAATGCGGAAATACTCATTCTCCTGGATGGATTTGTCTATGACAATTTGCCACTCGAGTTTATTGGCAGTTGGCAACAAAAGGAAACTGACGGATTCAGCTTTATTATGAAGGCGAAGGAAAAAGAAACGAGCAAATTTTATTGGTCGGTGAATCGATTTAGTTTCAATCCACACAGCAGAGTAGAGATGGGCTGTTTTCAAAGGCCGCAACATTTCCCCATCAGTGCTCATTTATTGGCTGAGATGGCTGAGATGAATGTGAAAACATTTTTGATTTCCAAAAAATTTTAATGAGAAAATTCCAAACGAACACTGTTTCAATACTAAAACGATTTAAGCCCCCGCCATCAAAATCTCCATGATGGATAATCCCCCTGATGTTTGAGTTATTCATCAATAATGATTCAATTTAATAAAGTAAAGAAATTTCGGAATAAGTACTTAAAAATTTAAAAATATAAATTTAATTACAAAAACCCTGCGTAACTTTAATTAAAATATTAATTTGCTTGGAACTAATCACAAAATTCGTAGTGAGAACATGTTAATTTTTATTTTAAATATAAAATATTAAATAAAACGTCAATTTAAAAGTATGAACAAATATATCAAAAATTTATTTCCAATATTTTTAAAAATCTATTAATTCAAATTGCGCAAAATATGTCTTCGCAAATTTTAAAATAATGAAACGAATAAAATCAATTAAAAATTTAATTGAAACAAATGAAAAAATGTCACAATAACTTTAAGAATTATGCAAAAATTCCTTGCAAAATATGAACATAAAATCAATTAAAAATTTTTTCAAAATATCTTTAAAAATCAATTTGAATTAAACAATTTCCTATTCAAAAAACCTTAATAAACCGAAAGGATAATTTATATAAAAACTATTAAATTACATAAATTAAGAATTCAATAAAAATTCAAACCACTTTTAATTGATGAAAAAAGATTTCTTAATGGATTTAAAAACAATTTTCAAAAATTAAACTTTCGAACATAAATAAATAAAATCGGTTGAAAATTCCATTAAAAGACTGAATATTGAAATAAGTTCAAACTGCCAAAGAAAAAATGTCCTCGAAAATTGGAAAATATTTTTGAAAAAAAAAACTGTGGAAAATATAAAAATGAAATCCATTAAAAATATTTTTAAACCCAATTTAATCGAAACCACTTCCAACTGACGAAACGAATAAATTGAAAAACAATTTTAAAAAACTATCAAAAATAAACAAATAAAATCAGTTAAAGAAATCAGTTAAAAGAAGGAACTTCAAGTATCCAATGAAAATTGCCTTAAATATTTAAAATTAATTTTAAAAAAGTTTCGAAATTATGCAAATGAAATCAATTAAAAATTTAATGAAAACAATTTTTTAAATATCAATTTCTTTGAAACGAAAATAAAAAAGGTCTTGATAAATTGAAAAATTTAAAAAAAACTTTCGAAAATATACAAATAAAATCAGTCAAATATATATTTTTCTTGTGGCGTTTTCTTTTCTAGAAAACGTGTAACATTTTTTCACTAATTTTCAAAAATTTGGCGGGTTGAAAAAGCTTTCTGAACTGAAATTATTTTTCGTGAGGGATGTTGGATTGATTTCTAATAAATTCCATGTATTGAAATAACAAAATGTTGCCATTTTCTGTTAAAAAGTGTGAAAAATGTTGCATTATTTTCTAGAAAAGAAATCGGCATTAATTTCAATTTAAATGACACAACAATTTAAAAATAAATCGAAAAATTAATCAAATCAATTGAAAATCGAATTAAGAGCTTGACTATTGAAAGAACTTTAAATATCCAAGAAAAAATTTTCTCAAAAATTTTAAAAATAATTTAAAAAGCAATTTCGAAAATATTTGAATTAATTCAATCAAAAACTTAATTGAAATATTTTTTAAATATCAATTCAGTTGACACAACAAATGAAAATAAGCGTTAATAAATTGAAAAATTAATAAAAAAAAATTAACAAATAAAATCAAAAAAATTATACTTTTAACGACAATTTCGAATCTCTTACACCCGTTTCAAAACAGTTTTCGAATTTAATCTGAACAACATGCCTGTTTTCAAATCTCTTTGTCCCACAGAAAATCTAGTCCTTTTCGTTTTGAAGACCAGCTCGTTAATTCTAAAAGACTCTTGAATTCCATGTCCCTGAAGACACGGTTCTTCATATTAAAAGTTCTCCGCTTTCTTAAGCACAAGTATCTTCAACTGTTGGATTAATGAAGTACGTCAACGATTTCATGTCAAAGAAGTTTCTTTTTCGTTACAATTCGTAACAATAAAATTTGTTAAAAGTTGTTTTCTTAAAATATAAATTTTTTTAAATTAAATTTTGTGAAGTAAAACTTTCTTTTTGTTTTCAATGCACAAGAGCGGCGTGCATTGTCTGCAACAGCAACTGTTGTTGTTTTGTTGTTGTTGTTGTTGGTTGTACAACTACATTAAACTGTCGGCAACAAATTACAAAGAAACTTAAATAAAATGGCTGGAAGGCTTTAAGCGACAGCAACAAACTTTATCAATATGAAAAGAAAACAACACGAGAATCATATCAAAAACTGCTGCTGTCACGAAGACAAGACAAATAAATTGCAAAACAAAATTTAAAGAAAGCTGAGCGAGAAATTCGCTTGTCAAGGAAAATTGTTGCTTATTTTTGCTTCGTAATTATGGAAGAAAGAAAAACTGGAAGGGGCAAGAGGACGGATCCGTGGGCAAAACTTCGCTGCATAAATCCCTCATATGGAACGCAATAACGAACAACAAAATAAAACTGGATTCACTTGTTGTCTCGGAACAAAAAACTGAAACTGTTTGCCAACGCAATTCGAATAATTTGTGGGGAAAAGTACAGCCACCAGATGATTCAAGTCGGCCAAGGAGGCGTGTTAGTCTTATAAAATGTCATCCCAACGGCAAACTCGCACGAATTTCCTTTTGAAAAACTCTTATTTATGAACCAGCAGTTCGGCTCATAAATATTGTTTCGAATTGAAAACGTTTGCTTATTTAATCATAAATTTAAAAAGGAAAATGATACACTTAATCTCGTGCATACCAGAAGGAGGTGCCACTTCAAGACACTTTCAAACTCTCTTGTCAGCACGATAATGAAGATAAACGATAAACAACATAAATTTTTCCTCACAACTGAAGTTTGCGTGTTTCACTTAAATCTGAATGATAATAATAACGAGTTGGTTTAGGGTTCCATTCAAAAATGATGCTACAAAACGGATGAATCTTTGCTTTCACTGAAAAGAAAAAAAGAAAATATCGAGGGGATTAGAGCGGGTTTTTTTGTTTGCAGCAGACTATCGCAACTGCAACGAAGACCTTAAAGACTTCAATAACGCAAACAAAATGGGTTGCAGGCAAACACCTGAACATCATGGCAAACAAAAGCTCGCACAATAACGAAGGGGTTGGTCTGTTTGAAGTATCAGCAGTTTTTAGCGAACTCAATTTCAAAGTGTATTTTAGAATTTGTGAAGCGTCAAAATACAGAAAATTGAGAAGGCAGATGGGAGGGAAATGTTGCTTCAAACGAATCGTTGAATCAGCATGTTTGAGTTGTAACACGAGATATCAGCAAATAAATCAATAACAACTCATTCCATTCATTAAAGTCTTAAAAAGTGAATGAGTTTCTATTCATTTTCTATTTAATAATCGAAATGCTTTCGGAATTCATGTAGTTGAAGCGCAAACTATTTCAATATTGAGAAACAAATAAAAAGGTCTCGTAATAAAATAATTTATTAACAGCCTGTTTGCCAGTATCGCACGCCCAGCGTTCGGTCGATGAACAACATTTAAGACAAAAACAATTTTTAAGTTTTGTTTTTGTTTTAAATGTTATTTATTCGATAGAACGACTGCTTGCGACATCGGCGAACCTGGCAATAAACTTGTGCTTTAGTTGTTGTTGTTTATATGGCTGCATTTCGTTGGGTCTCATTATGGACTTCAACCAAAATTAAAAATAAAAAAACCTCCCAGCTTTTGCACTCTCTCTCTCTCTCTCTCTCTTCAAAACCACTTGGAATAACATCTCAAATAAATTTCATTAAATAAAAAGTTTTTTATTAAAGAAAAATTATGTGAATTTTCCTTAATTTCTATAATAAAAAATAAATTCGTTGCGCTCTTTAATTCATCCATACAAAATTTAAAAGAGTTCTGCATCAGTTAATTACTTCAACTGTCTGAAGTTACCTTCTAAGCTACTCTGTCGTATGAGTAACTTTTTCCCACAAATTTAAATATTCCACATACGCAGCCTGAAATATCTTTTATTCTCGGCCTAGACAACAGAGTTATTAATTATTCGAGTGTTATAATTGTTCGAATAAGAATCAGCACACAATTGAAATTAATTTTGTTTCAAATTACCGCACTCGGTTTTGTTCGAAATTTTAATATATCGGGTGTTTTTTATAGAGTGATACAAGTTTAAATCATAATAAAACATAACAATATATTTTTGGTATCAATGAAATGGTCTTTATTGGATAGAAAATATTATGACATTAATGTTTAAATATGATTTCGGCCATGTGGCCGCCACGGCTGGCGAGTACAAGGCGCAATCTGGAACACCAATGTTCACAAACAGTAACATTCTGACCACCATCGTTTGTGAAGACGATGCGCCAGCTCATAAAGCGCACCAAACCGTAATTTTCTATGGATTTAGTGGTGTTTCGAGAAAAGCTTGTAGATTCTCCTCCCTCCAAATGCGACAATTCTGGTTATTTAAGTACCCAATCCACCGGAAATAGACTTCGTCAGAACATAAAATTTTTAACAGGCAAGTTTGACGAACAGAACCATTGTTTTGTTAAAAAATTTCCACAATTTGCACGCGTTGTTCTGGTGTAAGTCGATCCATAATAAAATGTCAAAGCAAATCAAACAAAAAGCTACTATCAGCTAATAAATGGGTGATCAAATAAAGCAGTGATGCCAACTCAAAGTTGTATAACTCTATAAAAAAAACACCCTATATTTTATATAGAAATTTCGATCAATGACGAGCGCCATAATTTGCTCCCAGTTGGTCATTCGATTCGGCAATTTGGTCTGTTACTTCAGCTCAGTCAGTTTGTAAATTATTGTCATAAAATAACTTTGAAAATAAATTATTAGGATACTGTGTTCGTATTTAATTTCTCATTTCAGAAAAAAAGTTGCTTTTGCCCGTAAAATTCTCTAAATTAAAAAGTTAAATAAAATATTTATGCGACGTTTATTAATTCAAACCGTAAGGCTTTTGATACAGTCTGTATAAAAGCAATTATTATTGTTTCCCAGCTTTTCAATGGGTACTGCAAGACCCTTTCCATTTCTACTAAAGCATCGTTATCTTTTCCTTGTTCCCTAATTGATATGCTCAAGGGCTTCAAGCCAGACAGCAATCAGACTTCGTGATTTACATATACGGAAGGCCTTACATGAGTGCTATTAATTTGAGTTACTTGCTTATTTTAGATATTCTATCATAAACAACTTGAATAATATAAACTATGAAGTCAACAACAAAAATTTATAATTGCAAATTCAGTCCAATTTTTATAAAAATTTTTGAAAAGAAAATCTTTCGAATATTCGCCAAAAATTATTCGAGTTATTTTCTTCCTTTTCTAAATTGAAAATATTTTTCATTCAAAATAAATTAAATAAAATACTGTCGAATAGTAAGATAATTGTTATTAGAATGGCAACTCTGAAGAAATGCAACTGCTGCACTGTGAAGTGCGGTGGCGTATGAGCGATTTCTGTTGTTCTCCCATAAAATTAAATATTCCACATACGCACCCTGAGTTTTTTTAATTCTGTCTAGTCAAGTTGTTCCCTTCACAAATCCCGTGTAGGGATGGATGTGTTTGTATTAAAGGGTGATTTTTTTAGCGACTTTCTTTTTCAATATTTTCAGCATTTCAGATGTTTTCGTGCGACATTTTCCTGTTACACATTTTCAGTTTTTCTATAATTCAACCATCGACTTACAAACAAACAACGCTGGCAAATAATTGCATTTTATTATCAAAGTTCGGGGTTGATTAAGAAAAATGGAAAATTACATTCAGCGACGAAGCTCATTTCTGGTTGAATGGACACTTAAACCAGCGAAATTCGAGTATTTGGTTTGACGACCAGCCAAACGCAGTTGCAAGAACTGCCAACGCTTCCCGAAAAATGTTCTGTTTGGTGTGGACTATAAGCCGCTCACATGGCTCTACCATATTTTTTCTACGAATCCAGGGGCGTTATAGTAAATGGGATTCGCATGTAGAAACATGCGACTTTCGCAATATTTCCCGCCTTGAAATGGAAGCGGTGGACTTGGCAAATACGTAGTTTCTACAGGACAGAGCCACAGGCTCGACTGCACGCGAATCAAAGGCCCATTCGAGAGACAAATTTGAGGAAAAGTTTATTGCACATTTTGGGATATATCGTGCGAGCAAATCTCTAGTCAAATCAATGAGAAATATTTTTTTTTATTTATAAAACAGATTTTTATCAATTTAAACTTTTATTCCTGCTCATTATTCTCCTGCAAAGAAAAAACGTGTGCCAAATAATGCAACAGAAATTAGTTTTGGCTGAGGATAACACGCTGCTGCTGATTTTATCTACGGCGTTTATAAACTGATTTATTTGCTGTTCTTCTCTCTGTTCGTGCCCAAGACACAAAACAATCAATAAAAACTGTACAACAACAAAAATAGTTGAAAAGAAGAAAAAAATATTATCTCAACTCAGACTCAAACTCTCAACAAACTGAAAAACATTTTACAAAATAGTTACAATAACTTCAGGAAACTCGTGTAGCAGAGGAAATTTAAAGAAAAACTTTTCCATGGAAATAAAATATTAACAGGAAGAGAAGCACAATCAAAGCGGCGTTCATGGAATGAAATACATTTTCCATTTCAGGCGAGTAAAAACTTTCTAATCAATAGCAGGAGCGTTTAAGAGCACCAACCAAAAACGCACAACTGTTGCAAGAAATAGTCGTAGTAAAAGAATAACACTCGACAACAGCATTAAAGTTTTTGAAAGGTAACACGAGTCAACGGTCGCTTCAAGAAGAATCGATTTTTAATTACATGGCGCATCACTAAATTGTATGAAAACATAAAATTATAATTATTCTCTTTAAAGTTGCAAGAGAATAATTTTTGTTTACGAGAGTTTTTGAGATATTGAAAAAATAAACTTATAAAATATTAAAATTTGTGACTTTACCACTTGTCTGTGAATGCCCCTAATACTTTTTTGCAGTTTTTAAGAATATATATAATTTTATAAATATTTTTTATATAAAAAAGACCTCCAGTTAAATAAATCATTAAAATCATATTTAAAGAAACAGAATAACTAGAAAATTTCATAAAAATTTATTCCAGCTAATTCTGGAACTATTTTTCAACGTCAAGACCGTACAAAAAAATAAATTCTGCACTCCATTTTTTCGAAAAATTGGAAATTTTGCAGATTCTCTCTCTTCTTGCAAAAGTAGTTAATTATTTTCCATAATTGGTAGCCAAGTAACCAATTTTTGACACGTTGGCAGATTGTAACCGAATAAAAATTTTTATCTTTTAACTGCAAATTTGTTACCAACTCTTTTTCACACTCCAACTCACTTTACAGAGTTTTTATAAAATTAACAAGCTTAAGTAATTATTCAAATTGCATATCTTTGTTAATATAATGAAAGTAATTTGAAATTGTGTCGTATCAAGACTTAATGGATCATGTCCAATCATGTTCCGCGTTTGCATTTCTTGTTTTTTT
Source organism: Linnaemya vulpina (assembly GCA_963675445.1). NCBI lineage: Eukaryota > Metazoa > Arthropoda > Insecta > Diptera > Tachinidae > Linnaemya > Linnaemya vulpina. The sequence goes on along the minus strand of OY776280.1, from coordinate 2,214,521 downwards.
AATCAACTTGATTATAAATTTCTAATGTTTGCCAACAAATTAACTTCTTTTTATGTAAATTATTTTAAAGGTCTTGAAATTCGTTACCCGTTCGAGCACTTCTTTAGCAAATAAATTCTTGTTTCTTTATTAAAAACAGTCAGTCATTTGCATACAATTTCGAGTGCTTTTGAGTTACAGTTTGGCTGATGTTTATGTAAAATTTACAAGGTTACAACAACAACAACAACAACAACAACAACATACTAAAAAAAAATAGTAAAACAACAATATATAATGTCCTACTTAAATTATAAATTCAAAAGTTATTTATTGTTCGAATGTTAGCAACGAGTGACTGAACGCAGACAACACTGGGAAACTTGAAAGATAAGAATGACTCTTGAATATTTTATTTCTCTAGAAAATTTGATTATCTAAAAAACTCTGACAGTGAACAGGGAGTTTGAAATGAAACCAGAATTGAGGAAATAGAACAGGGGCTTTAATACATTTTTAAAGTTGGTGTCAACAATTTTATAAGAGGTTCAGAAAATAAGCGAAAACATTTAGAATATTGTGGAAAATATGCGGCCGGAGCTGAAAACATTAATCAGTTCTTAACCCTAGAAGGCTAAATTTTGCATGTGCTTTCTTTTTATTGCTGCGTAAAAGCAGCTGAAAGTTTAACGATATCAAATTCTCCTTCCATGGTTTTTCGTTCAACACACATTAAAGGTCTTATTCATAAAAAAATATATTACTCTTATAAACTGTTTATATCGGGTATTTTTTATAGAGTGATACAAGTTTAAATCATAATAAAACATAGTAAAATATTTTTGATATCAATGAAACCGTCTTTATTGGACAGAAAATTTTATGACATTAAAGTTTAAATATGATTTCGGCCATGTGGCCGCCACGGCTGGCGCGTACAAGGCTCAATCTGGAACACCAATTTTCACAAACAGTAACATTCTGATCATCATCGTTTTTGAAGACGGTGCGCCAGCCCATAAAGCGCACCAAACAGTAATTTTTTGTGAATGTCATGGTGTTTCGACAAAAGCTTGTGGATTCCCCACTCCAAATGCGACAATTCAGTTTATTTACGTACCCATTCAACCAAAAATGGGTTTCATCGAAGTGCACGATAAGTTTGACGAACAGAACCATTATTTTGATTAAAAATTTGCACAATTTGCACTCGTTGCTCTGGTGTAGGTCAAAACAAACTAAACAAAAAGCAACTATCAGCTCTTAAATGGGTGGTCAAATAAGGCAGAGATGCCAACTTGAAGTTGTATCACTCTATAAAATACACCCTACATATATGATGATCACCTACTCTTGGGGAAGGGAGGGGAAACCACAATAGGAACATTTCAACAAAAGGTTTTCCTTGAAAGAATAGATAATTTAAAGATGAAAAAATAGGAAATATGTTTTGGATCACGTGCTTAATTGCTTTGTTATAAATTAAAAAAAAAAAGATTTACTTAAGACACATGGATCAAAAAATTCAGAAAAATAGGACATCAAAAAACCATCGGTTTGATGCAGTGCTCGTACGATTTTTCATATTAAAATTAGTGCTGTGCCCCATTATACTAGACCACCTGAAAAGTGATAGTAAAAATAGTATATAAGAGCACTCATGATGAAAGTGTAGCGGCTTTCCAAAACAACTGTTCTGATCTGCATTGTAATTTGAATATTTAAAAACTGATGTTGACTTTCCCTTGTATTTAAAAATATTTATCATGTCTTCCTGAACCAAAAGACTTTGAAAAACTAGACTGTAAAATTAAATTAAATTTAAAAAAAAAACTGTTGCAAATGAAAAATGTGATTTTTAATTGTGTGGTGGAATGTTTAACTCCCTATTGAGGAAAATCCTTATGACATGGCAGAAAACTTAGCTGAGTCTTAGAACACTTCCACAAAACATAGTTTTTTTTAAATAAATAATTAATAGAAAGGGAAAAAGTGAAGTTTTCTCAGTGTTAATCTCCATGAATCAAGAGAAATCGGTAACACTTTTCCATCCGATCCGATCTTGTTGACTTGGCAGTATTCAATATATTAAATTTCCATTTCTTATTGAACGAAAACTTTTAAAATAATTTTTTCTCTTTTCTTTACAGGTAAGTCGAAAGATAAATTCAAAATTTTCCCAGTTGAACTAAAAATTAAGCGGATGTATGCGAGGTAGCGAATGCATATTTTATGGAAGAATAATGATTTAAAAAAATAACAATTCCTAATGAAAAAATCGACGGATTAACCAACCACGGACACACGTGAGGGGATGAGTGAGTATTACCGCCTCTTTTTTTCTTTCAAAAAGGCTTCACTTATAAAAATTAAAACTAAATGTAAAAATTATTCAACTGCTTTTCAGTCTTCATTTAATATCCGAATTAAATTATTTTCATTTGCAGTTAATGAGCGTGCACGAAATTAATTTATTGAGTTCATTTATGCAAATAAAATTTCGACAATTTATTGCAAATTCCTTGTAAAACAGTTTTTATATGAAACCAGCCACTGGCTTAACAGTCTACTCGAACTGCAACTTAATTTTTCGACTTGACTGACAGTCAATATAATTTTATTTCTCCAGCAGCCACATGAAATACACAAAACAAAAAGAAGGGCAGCATTAAATTTTGTATATGCAGTCTTATTGATTTAAAAAGAAAAAAGAAAAAAAACAATATTAATCCGCATGCAGGGTCGTAGAAATCATTAGGATCACCCGGTGATTAAAACTCGATCACTTGAAGTTCACATAAAAAAATAAATCTCCATTTGCTGGAGGAATTAATAACAACCAATTTTGCGACATCGAGAGAGCTCTTAAATTAAAATTTCATAAATTTGTTTTGTTTCAAATGTAATTGACGATGAGAATAATTCTAGAAGAAAATTTAGAAATGTGTGTGTTCTTGTGAGCTGGACAATGTAGAACACAAGCGATATGGAAAATTGCTCGTGGCTTTGCAACTAAATTGGAATCGCTTTTTACAACTTTAATGCTAAAAATTTACAAAAAATATTTGTACTTTGCTTATCTGAACTGAAATAACTTTCAAAATTTATACATTTTATCAATATTAAGAAGAGATAAGCTACTTCAAAGGGTACCACAAAAAAATATGTACTGCATTTAAATAAAAAAAGCTCCTTTAGAATTGTTGATTATGTCAACAGCGCACTTATAATTATTTTTACCTCATTCAATATTAAGCAAAATATTTTCCCATTAATCTGATAAAAATATTTTTTGTTAAAATAAAAAACTTTATCACACTTTCACAACTGAATGCCCGCTTTGCTGCAAATTCTATTTCATCATAATTATTGGCAACATGTGTCGCCCTAATGACATCTTAAGCATTCCCACCACAAATATTGTCAACAGCTCCCTGTTCTCAACAAATTCATGCCGAAAACCATAAAATTTAATCGACATAAAGTCAACAACAATTAACACAACACTAACGGGCACACAAACCCAAAGTTATGCTCACACACACATACACACACACAATATAATAACATTTGCTCCCACACACAACAACAAGTTCAGTTAAATTGTATTTACCAAAAAAAAAAAAAAAAACATAAAGAAGAAAAATGCGACAAAACCACAATGACATTTAAACGCTGCATGATAAATTTAGAGAGAATAAAAGAGAAAAACACTCAATTCTTGCCAACATTCAAGCAGAATAATAAAACGAAAAGCGTTACCAACACCAACACCAACACCAACACCATCACTACCAACAGATTCATGATGCATTTAATGTTACTTTTGCTCATCAACACTCGTTAAACGTTTGGCACACTTAACGAACCGACAAATTACTACCACAACTAACAACAACAACAACAGCAATAATAATAACAAGCACCCTGAGAAACAGCTCCAGTGCAGTGCGTTGAAAATAATTCACACAATAATTTTGTGGCAAAATAAACTCAATTAAGCAAAATTCATAAAGGGATAATGAAATGCAATTATATTCACATGACCAGAACATTGCAAGTGCATGCATGCGCTTGCATGTGCATGCACCTAAGAACAAGGATTAGGCTTTTCAATTGAACAACTACTTTGAGTGGAATTGGGATGCTTCCAGCAACTGCATCCGCGTATTAATTTTATGTGTTTATTAAATAACAGAGATTTTAGAGAAAATTAAAATAGTACGAGTATTTCGTAAATTTATTCCATAAATCATAATTTGAGGAAAAGCTCTTCACAATAATAAAAATATAAAAAAAAAAATTTTTCTAATTCGAATTCAGTGATCATACAGAAAAAAATTCCACTTCCCAGACAGGAAGTCAAAATATATTGAAACAAAATATTTATATTATATCGCGACTTGTGTGGTTATTGCATTAAGCACTTCAATTGTGTTGAGGCTGTCATGACCCACACAATATTATTGAGCAATTTATTATGACAACAACTGGCAGACCATTTAGAAATTCGAGGAAGAATCTGAAATTTTCTTGATATAAATTTATTTGTTTTATCAATTTCTATTTGGTCCCATTTGCGGAGGCCCCCTCACGTTTAATACTCGTACAATTTTAACTTTTACAACTCTCACAAAATAAATGCAATTGGAGACGAGTGTGCCAACAAAAAAAAATATGGAAAAATGTCTGCCCGAAAGGACATCCCTGTAACCCCAAAACTATCGGTGTTGTTCTGCTCCATGCTTTTGAGCTCTGGGAGGTAAAACAGAGTTTTTTAATTGTCAAATCAACCGTTTCCCACGTGCTATGCGGTGATTGATATACTGATCGGTTACTATAAAAGGATTGGGAACACCAACTGATCAGATGTATAATTTCGAAGCTTTTAAAAATAATAATTTTTCTAATCTCGAGCGGATTAACCGATTTTGACCCGATTTCACGGTTGTGGAATCGGCCGATGAAAAGTTATTTTAAAAGAATTGCCTTGGAAAATACTTGAAATATCTTGAAAATTACTAATTCGAATCGGCACGGACTAACCGATTTTGACCCGGTTTGGGGTGACCAGCGAAGTTTTTTTTTTAATTATTAAAGGCTGCTTGTTCAATCGATTGATAAACATTTTGAACAAGTTTTTCTTAGATTCTTGTGAAATTGCTTGGCTCAAAATCAAAGTTTGGAAACACTCTTTAGAACGGCATGACTTTTATTTTCAAAACAGTTTAACAATTTTAATTTCTAGAAGGACACTTTTAACAATATATTGGAAATGTACTCGTTCCACTACACAACCTTTTGGCTCTTAATCTAAAAATGTGATTTTTAAAAATCATTTTCAAACAGATACGTTGCCAGGTACTTATTTTAAAAGTACTTTTTTCATGTACTTTTTGAATTGGTTAATTTTCAGTACTTCTTTGAACGGCTCTTTTTTCAGCAGGTTCTTTTTGTAAAAGCTACTTTCTTAAAAAACAATTTTTTTAAAAAGTACTTCTTAAGTACTTTTTAGCAACAGCTAAAATGTTTAAAATGTTGCACTTTTGAAAAAAAAAACTTTTATTTTGAAGATGTTAATATATTTTAATTTCTCAAAAGGAGCAATTTTAAAAATTTTAATTTCTTTGAATTTCTCGAAAACTACAACGCATCTTTTTATTATTCGAAAGGCACTTTTTTCTAGAACTGATATTTTATAAAACAACTTTTTAAAACTTTCTTCATTTAAAATTGCATTTTCTTAAATGTTTCATGTGGTTAAAAGTACCTTTCCCCCAAATGGTACTTATTTTAAAAAGGAGTTTCTCAGAAAGTGGGTTTAATTTATTTAAATAAAATTTTCTAACGTACTTTCCATGAAAGGAAGAACTTTAAAAAGCTGCTGCTTTTGCAGTATTTCTTTTTTCTACTTTTTGTTTTAGTATTTAGAAAAGTACTTTTCTTCAAAAGTAATATTTTTAAATAAGCCTTTTGGAAAGTCCTTTTTATTTAATTTAAAACGTAATTTTTCACATTTTTAAAATTATTTCATCCCCCAAATGGTACTTATTTTAAAAGGTACTTTCTTAGAAAGTGAGTTTCGAGAAGAAATTTTTTTAAAAATTTTGCGAGTCTGTTTATTTTAAAAAAGCTTGTGCCTTGAGGGTACTTCTATAATATTACTTTTACAATTAATTCTCTTTTAGAGGTTCTTTTCTAACAGACTTGGTTTGAAGCTGTCGGTCGTTGGAAATATAAGTTTTTACTTTTAAAGAGCGTATAAAAGCGTTTTTATTAAAAAGGGATTTTGTCAAAAAGAAAATCGACGCTTGCAAAACAAAATTCTTGCATTTGACTTTTAAAATTTATTTGTTATAACATTCTTCTTTTAATAGTTATTTGAAATAGTTTTTGTGTTCTTGGAATTCAAAATTTCTTGAAATTTTCAAAAATAAAATCTTTATTGAGAATGTCCCTTTTCCGAGAAGGGTGGCATTTCGAATGCCCTTTTTTAAGGTTAAGTTTTCCAAAGTTGCCTTTCCTCAAAAAGCTGCTGTATGAAAGTTTATTTATATTTCAGAAACTTGTGCTAAAAAGTTTTTGGTTTGAAAGAAACTTTTTTTCCGAAAAGCTTTACAAAATTCATAAGACATTTTTGTCAGCTCCAAATTTTAGTTGGGAGCAAAAAAGTTTATCTTCGAAAGGCTTTTATTGGAGAAGTATTTATATATTCTTTTTTATTAAATCCTTAAACCTAGAATTTCTGTGGCAACACTTTTGCAAATATTTCATAAAACTTTTAGCCATTTGAAAGCTTCCAGGGTTGGATTACCAAATTTTTTACTCTAAAATAAACTGAAACATGTTGTATAGAATGACTGCAAATTTTATTCTTTCAAATATTATGGCTAAAATAAAAGCTATAAAAAGTTTTTGAAATGAAAGCTCCGTAAACATTAACCAAAAGGTATCGTTTATTATTGCAAAAGCTGTAGAGAATGACTGGAGTCTTTTCCAGCAACAGCCACAAAAGAACTCATAAAAATAATCAACTGACAGTGAATTGTCAAGACGGTTTGTTAAGAGAGTGTGTTTGTGTGCTTTCATATTTTGAAAAGCTTTCTGAACTGCTCCAAACCAGACATTCAGTCAATTGTTTACCTTCAAAGAGTTTAGAACGCTTAAAACGTATGCGGACTACGAAGCGGTGAAATTTTTAAAAAGAACAAGATTAAGCAAAAACAAAAAAAGTGAAGAATCGTGTTTGTGTGTCTGCCATTTAGAGTTGCATTCGAGCAGATGAAGGAAGAGGAACACGAAATAAAAGTAAATGGCGCGAAATTTCAAAAACAATTATATATTTAAGTTTGGCAGCTGTTGTTGCTGTTGTTGTTGTTGTTGTTGTTGTTGTTGGCGTATGGACTGAAATTAAAAGAAAAAGTTGATTTATTTTGTGTTTTTTTTTCACAAAATAGAAAAGCTGCAACACAGGCAGTTTGTTGTTGCGGCCTTCACAAACACCGTGTTGTGTGGTCTGCTGTTGTGTAGGTTGGATGTGAAATAAAACAAGTTTTCCTTGTTCCTGGGAAGTGCTGTCTCCTGTCCAATTCTTCCTGCATGACATCTGTGTGTGTGTGTGTGTGTGTGGCCGTGTGTATTTTAAAACGCTGAAAACAATTTAAAAATAAATGCTGCAGACGTGTGTGCGCTGAAGGAAAATAAACAGACGGAATGAAATCTTGATTGATTGTTGTTTGTGTTTGTTGTTTCAAATGCGTCATTGAGAATGTAAACGAACTTGCAGTTTTTATTTTATCTTTTTTGTTTGTAATTTCGTGCGTTACACGGAATTTGAATTCAATACGAAGCCCACGACAACTGATAGGAAATTGTGTGAAAATTCAAATAGTTTCACTGCACGCGTTACAGATGGAAACGTACAACAGATGCCTGTGAAATATGTTTCCATTTGCACTTGAAAGCGAAGGTGTGTGTGATTCAATGTTGTTTACAAGTGGAAAGACGAACACACGCACTCACCGGTGAAAGATGAAGTGCTAAAATGTTATTGAAACATCTTCAGCAGGAACGAGGAATTTCTAATGAAACTAACAACTCGTAAATTGTTAGTTTTTCGAAATGTTTTTCATGGCCGCGTGTTATTTACGTTCAGGAGTGCATTTAATTTTCTTAATTTATTGAAATTGTGGCAGTAAAAGTCGTTGAAATCGCATGAATCACGCTGGAGTTCATTAATTGAAGTATTTTGTGTGCTTTCAAACAAAACATGGTTGCAGCAACTGTTGTGTGTTCTCTGCAAAAATGCATTCTGGTGGAAGAAAATGCTTTTTTATTTAAAAATATTGTAAACGGCGCTTGTGATAGACGTGTTTTTGCATTTTATAATTAAAATTAGCACCAGCGATATAAAATACAATTTCCTTTTGTATTTAAGGACATGACGGGTTGCTCACTTTTCGGTTTTGAAAATGAAACACCGAAAAAGGTTGCGATTTGGTTAGAAATTGTATTTCACTTGAACACTTGTGCCAATGAAATGTTATTTAAACGGCCGCATTTTGATTAACTGCAGCAACCGATTCCTTTCAACTGACGTCGTTGTAACATGGAACTACGCGTTCTAAGAAAAGCTATGATACTTCGGAACTTTTATCCAAGAAAAAAATTAAAAATAATGTCTTCTGTGTAGTTCGGGAGATATTCTACTAAAAAAATCATCTTAACCAACTTTGCCAACCAGGAAATTAAAGCATGTTCAATTAGCCAAAACATCTCTTTTATACCGAGTGGTCCAACCTGACCGAAGGCACTTGATTTCATTGCAACGTTTTATTTAAAAATTAATTATTAAATATTTATTTTAATTGGATATATTTTAATAAAAAATTTCCTTCACTTGCTCCAGTGCATGGTTGTGTTACTTCAAAGTAGACTTTGAAACACCGGCCGATACATCAGAATTGTATTCCATTTTCAGTTGAATGTAGGAGGTGTTTAGGGGGGAGGTCAGATGGAGTGAAGTACGTCTTGCAGCGTCTTAAAAAAACGAGGCTTTTGAACGCCTCTTTTGAGACATGAAAATTGTGTTCTGTCTATTGAACATCCCACTGATTTTTAAAGCCCTTCGATGATGTTGAATCCCTTTAAGAAAAATATCCGTTCACTCATTCACTTCTCATTCAAAAGTTGGGCTGATTTCTTTTCTAAAAAAGAATGCAACATTTTTTACACTTTTTAATCGAAAAATGGTCTGATTTTGTGATTTAAAAATAAGAAATTTATTGGAAATCAATCTCACACCCCTCATCAAAAATACTTTCTACTTTAAAATCATTCCAAACGTGCACTTTTTAATAAATAAGTGTAAAAAATGTTGCATGTTTTCTAAAAAAGAATACGCCATTCTAAATATTTTCAGCCAATATTTTGAAAAAGATTTATATTAAAAGCATTTATATTTATATTTAAGAAAAGTGCGACATTTTTATTTAGAAAAAAGGCAAAAATACTTGCCCCATTTAAAAGGTGTCTCATGCTTTGAGCCACATCACGAGAAAAAATATTTCTAAAACCGCCCTGAAGCCTCAACACTCACTCAACTCTGCTTTCAGAGTTCCGACTTGCGGCACAATTCAGTGCATGGGTGGGGCTTCATGGCCTGGGCTACTGTGGCCTTGAATACTTCCTGGAAACATGCAGCAAAAATATTAGAAAACCTCAATATCCTCTTTCATGGTGTCGTCTAAAAATACTTTTAGAAATTCTTGGAATTCAACAGTTTTTCTTCTCAGAAGGGTGTCTTAATTTCAGTAAATTTATTTCTCTCTGCTTAATTTACTCATGACATCGTCGGTATGGTGGCTCTTCTCTTTCCTGTTTTATCTTCATCTTTTTGTTTTTCCAATATTTTCATGTTTTCCTTTCCCAGTAACCTGCCCGCAGCCATTGACTTTCATTCTTGTGAAATTTTCAGAAGCTTCTGCACCCATCGTCATGCACATTTTCTGCTTTGACTGCAAAAAGAAACAAAATAAAAAATAAAACAAAATAAAACAGAAAAAGTTGACAACTTTAGAAGAATTTTCTTGGAAAATGTAATTAAGGAAATTTCCTTGTTACTGGCATTAAAAATTACAAAAGTTAGGGAATTGAAAAGTTCTTGTAAAATATTGTAGAGCAACATAAATAATGATTAATTACAGAATCAAACTTGTTTGTTGTTGTTGTTGCTCTGCTGTTTAATTAGATAAAATAATCTGTCATTCCGCCCAGTCTTTTTTTACGTTGTCATTCACTAAAATTGTACAAAAACGATATCGATTACCTTTTCGTACAACAAACAAATTTTCATTTCACCGTTCAGCATCCGTAAAAAGAAAAATTCGCCTGCTCATGCAGTCACACATTCTTTGGCCTCTTGTAGGCAAATAACAACGATTCCATTGTGTGTCCTGAATAAAAAGGAAGCTGCCAAATCATTCACAAAAAAACAAAAATCTGAAAACACAGAAATTCTGCTTCACACAGTTACGGACGGATACACTTGCACACGGACGGAGGCACATACACAAACATCCTCCTATTTTTGCTAAAATACTTTCAAGGATAATGAGCAACAACAAAATGCATTTTTATTTCGATAGTTTCCATAAATAAAAAACAAGTCAAACAGCATTTATTTATTAAAGTTTCACAAAAAAAAACTATAAGTAGTTGCATAACTTTGAAACTTAAATAAAAACATTTAAATATAACGAAATTAATCACTGTTTTATCGATATATTTTACGTAATTTATTGCAAAGGAAAGGCTGCTAAGTTCGTGTGGAATTTGTCAATCTGTAACTCGATTTCCGCCATCCCTTTTACAATCACATCCCTCAGCCGATTTACAGACATGGTTACAACATTTTAAATGTGTTCATCTTCTGATGTGTACCACCTGTATTTAAGAAAAATAAATGTTAATATATTAGAAACTATAAGATGTCAAACATTCTTCTAACACATGCGCTCATAACACTTAAGTTATCTTTAAACATAAAAACAACTAAGAAAATTGACACGTTTCTTGTCAAAATATTAAAAATTTAAAAAAATGTTGAAAAAGGAAAGAATTTATTCAAATAAAAATACCTGAATTGAATAACAACATTAAAGTTTTGAAAATGCTGCAAAATAATAAATAAATAGTTGAGCTGCATTAAGTGGGGATTCCCCTACGCTTTTAAGACACGTTACAAAAGTGCGCTGTAAAAATACCGTCATAAGGGCCAAAAGAAAATCTTTTACCTTTAAATGAATTGTAACAAATCACTGCTTCTTTGACCAGAATCCAAAGTAGAAATCGAACCCACGAGGTCCACACTGGTACTCACTAGCGCGCCGAGCAACTCATAGTTGCTTATCAAAAAAAAATGATCTGCAGGACCTTTAGCAGCTCCTCTACATAATTGTCGAGGACTAAATTGGCACATGACATTTTTCCCAGCCAATTAATTTCACATTAAAAAGAAAACAAAAAAAATATATTTTTACTCCTCTCCCGTTTGCACTCAGTCCAGTGGCAAATTACTTGGGCCCTTAAAAAACTTGCGCCCATTTCTGGTTTCTGGTCCTGGTAGATATTTTAACGTATTTAAATGTGACACAACTACTACACCAGGACACTCAAGTCCAACTGCATAAACTTACACTTTTGTCCTGCCTCTGGCAGAAGACTCATTTTCTCGCATCCTCCACTGTTTGCCAGCCTGCAAAAGAAAATTGAAAAAAAAAAATTTTAAACTGAATTTAAATTTAATTCAAAATGCCATTTTCCACATAAAAAGCTGATGAATTTATTTGTTATTTTAAATGAAATTATAAAATAATAAAATAGATTGAAATTAAAAGGAAACACATGGAGGGCATGTCTAGTCATGCACGCTTGTTGTGTGCGAGCTGGAATTCTAAATGTGTTTTATTATTATTTTTAGCTTGAAAATGAATCTCTAAAAGTGGAGATAATTAAATTGCAAAAGCACAAAAAAGGCAGAATTGATAATTTCAATATGATTATTTTATTTCATACTTTCAACAAATTTCGTAACTTTTTTTGGTCAAACAAACTTTCCATTTAAACAGATTTAATTATGAAAATGTATTTGAGCAGTTCACAAGCGTTGTGGTATATTTTATCGTTGTATCTGACAGCAACAAAAACAACTACAAAGAAATGAAATTAAACATTTTGAAAAGGTAATTTTTACTTTCAAATGCAGTTTATCAGGTCAAGATTTGAAACGCACTCACTGTTCAGGAAGGACCAAAATTGATCATCAACAAAAAAAAAAAGATTTAATTACTGAAGATAAACAGCACAACAGAAAAAGGAATTTCTCGGAAGTCATTACATTCCCATCACCAGAGCTCGTGTGCATTTATTTTAGTTCTCATCGCGTGTTAGGCCGCTTTCCCACCGTTCTTGAATGTTCTTTTTTCATCGCGTAATTTTATTTCGTCGTTTTTTTATTACGAATTGAGAGTTATTTTAGAAAAAGATCGAACTGACAGTTCTTGTTTTCAGAAAGTAATTTTTTATGTAGGGTGTTTTTTATAGAGTGATACAACTTTGAGTTGGCATCACTGCTTTATTTGACCACCCATTTAACAGCAGATAGTTGCTTTTTGTTGAGTTTGCTTCAACATTTCATTATTGATCGACTTACTCCAGAACAACGCGTGCAAATTGAGGAAATTTTTAATCAAAATAATGGTTCTGTTCGTCAAACTTATCGTGCACTTCGTCCATTCAAAATTTTATTTTCCGATGACGCCCATTTTTTGGTTGGATGGGTACGTAAATAAACAGAAGAATTGTCGCATTTGGAGTGCGGAGAAGCCACAAGCTTTTGTCGAAATACCATGACATCCACAGAAAATTCTGTTTGGTGCGCTTTATGGGCTGGCGGAGTCATTGGCCCAGATGTCTTCAAAAATGATGATGGTCAGAATGTTACTGTTTGTGAAAACTGGTGTTCCAGATTGTGCCTTGTACGCGCCAGCCGTGGCGGCCACATGGCCGAAATCATATTTAAACCTTAATGTCATAAAATTTTTTATCCAATAAAGACCGCTTCATTGATATCAAAAATATTTTACTATGTTTTATTATGACTTAAACTTGTATCACTCTATAAAAAACACTCTATATATAAATTTTTTTTAAATTTTGTTATATTCTTATATATATTTTTTTTATTTTATTTTTTTTGCGGATGAAAAGTTTCGTTTTGAATCATGACCAAAAAAGCTCAAAAACTAATTTAAAAAATAACAAACAAGAAAATTAAAAATTTCGCGTGAAGGTGAATCGTTATAAAACTAAAAACGTTGCGAAAAGCAGCGAGTTTAAAACTCTGCTGTATATGATTTGCCACCATTTTTATATGGTCACGTGATTTTTAAGAATCGTTGCGTATTTTACGTTCACAAAAACGACTTTCGAAATTAGCGCTGTTCTACTCTGTAAAACTAAAATACCCCTTGTTCCTCTGAATCCTCATCATGTCGTTCTGAATATAAAAAAAAATATAGAAAAATATAAACGAATAAAAAGTTACATAAAAAATAAGTTATTCAAATTAAGCGATTTCTTTTTTCAATAATAACCTGAACGAATTCTATTATTTTTATTCAATTTCATTTTAAAGGCCGACTGTTCGAAAAATGTTTCAAAATTCAAAAAAGACATGACAAACATTCTAAAGCATAAGGGAAAGTTATAATGTATTCAACGTATACAACACAGCAGAACAGCTGTTTTCGAAAGTCGCTACACTTCCAGTCTCAGTACTCTTGTCACTTATTAGGCGGCCTAGTGGAATGTGATAACCGTTTCCATTTGTGCCAACTTTATTATGAAACAGCATACGAGAACTGTATCCAACCGATGGTAACATACTTTCGTTAAGTCCCTGAGTTGCCGTTTCATTATTTTTCTTTGTATCCTATTTTTCTGAATTATTTTTTTTGATCTTTCTTAAGCCATCTTTTTTTGGTTTGAATTTTCTTAAGTAAATTTGAGCGCTATGGCCCATTTCTTGGACCAGCACAGGCCGTATCTTTTTAAAATTTTGAATTAAAATTTTTATCGAACTATTAGTTTTTGTTAGTTGACATGCAATTCTTAGCCTGAAGCTAAATTTTTATGATTCAAAATGATTTGGTTGCGTTGCGAATGGTGGCAAGACCCACTGCTTTAATTCACATGCGAACTTTTGCATGTAAAATCGAAGGTTGTGCTCATTCAGATGTAATCGACTGCAGAGTGGACAAAACAAATCATGCATGCGAGCGCTATAAAATGAAAGAGGGATCAACCAGAAAGATTTTTCTTTATAAAACTAAACCACACATAAACAAAACAAAACAAAACAAAATAATATGTTGACGCACAAACGCCAACAACAACAACAACAACAAACAGCAGAGTGAAATATTTTGCTGAGAAGAATTCAATGAGACCCCAATAAAAAAGATATCGAACATTTATTGAGATATAAAATGAAATACAGAAATCTTTATTGCAGCAATAAAACTTTTCACAATTTCAGCTCATTCTTGGCAAAAAAAAATACAAAAATAAAAATTAACAAAAAACGAAAAACATTAAACGATAAGAAAAAGGCTTCAGAAATACCCGCTTTTGTGTTACAAGACAACAAAATACAAGAACAAAAATGTTAAAAGTTTAATTTTTAAGGGCTCAACTACCAACGAAAAGACGTTTTCAGAAGAAGAGATAAAAACTAAATGAAATCGTTGGATTGTGTGAGATAAAAAACAGATTCGAGCAATTCAAATAAAATAAAAACAAATAAAAACTTTAAATTTAAACGCGCCACATTTAAATTTCCTGTAGCGTCATCGATTTCTAAGCCAACTCCTCTGGCGAAACTCTTCACACGAGTGCTTTTAACTTCTTTTCCAACTGCCACCCCCCCTCCCTCCCTCGTCATTCAAATTGTCAAGTAATTCACCCGGTTCTTTTTTTATTACATTTCGGCTAAAACATAATTGCGATTTTATTTCAAACACTCCTCCTTTTCTGTGTCTGTCATCTCCTCTCCCACCCTCCTTCTCTTTTCTTGTTTATTTCGTTGGAGTATTTATTTGATTTCCTAGTTTTTTGCTTGAGTTGAAAAAATTATGGTTGAGATACGAAAACCTCATTCAGCTTTAAAACGTCCATCATTGAAACGTGAAACGGTTGTCGTCAACAACAGCGCACCCATGAAGAAAGTGACGCTGGTGCCGAAAGAGGAGGTAAGTTTGTTCCTTTTTTCCCGATCTCAAATCCTCTCAGTTATTCAGAGACATTCTCTTTGTGGTTTTATTTTATTCAGAAGATATTTCTTTTTTTCCCTTCAAATCGTATTCAGCAGGGTTTTCAGTGTTCATTTCGAATAGTCGAAATTATAAGATTTAATTTTCATTATTTATCATTTTCTGTTTTGTGCTCTGGGAGGCTACTCTCTCCTTCACATGAAGCAGTTTCGATATGCAGTTTTCGAAATGTCCTTGATCTCTCTCAGCTATTCGATTTTTATTTCCGGCATCGTTACAAAACACCGCACTTTCAAGCATCTCTTCAGTTTTGAGAACAGGAATAAGTCTAAGTGGCCAAAGTCTGCTGATACGATCTTGTGACCAAAAAATTATAAATTTTCTTGGTCGGAATGTAGCAGTTTTGGGGAGAACTTCTTGGCCATTCATTTTATGTTCGAAGTTTCCAAAACAGTTGAATCGCACTAGACAACCGATTGGCCGACATCCTCAGCAACTTCTGAAAAACTGATTCAATTATTCCCCATAACATTTTTCTTACCCAGAATACAATCACCGTTTGCCACTTTCAAAATCTTAAGTACTTTTTGTTCGATTATTTACACAAGAATTTTATTAAAAAAATCGCCGATCACGTAAAACGCTTCCAACTTTTAGGGGCCTGCCAAACAAACTAAAAGCGCTAAAAAAACTGAAACTGCGAACATGCCACTATGCTGGACAAGAGTGCATCCAATATAAAAAAAAAAGATAGCGAAAAGCCGTGTTTTCGGAAGCCTCTACAATCTCATCATCGGTACTCATGAGTATTGATGCTGTTCGCCAATTATTAAACAGCTGTTCTGCTTTGCTGTATAAGTTGGGTAATAAACTTGATATCGATTTTTCCTTAATATTTATCATGTATTTTTAATTGCAATGCGCTATGGATTCTAGAACATAAAATCTTAAATCTCTAACGCTACAGAGCAAAATTCTCAATTCTAAAATAATCACCGCGTACTTGCCTTAACCGCTTGACCAATCTAAAGTCCTGAAGTGTCATAGAAAACGAGCCACGGTTAAAGTTATTATCTGTGGGCCTGTCAAGAACTTGATTGTAAACCAACGAGTGTGGTCTTGTCAACTGAGGAGAGTCCTTGTAACAAAAACAAAATATAATTGATTGGATTTTCTCGCAGGAAGGAAAGGACATTTCAATCGAACACACATTTTCAATATGAATAACAATTGCGCAGGTGATTAAAAACAAATTAAACGATTACCCTGACAATAACTGAACAATAATTAATTAAGAACCACAATTGAATATAATTGTTGACAATAATGACGTGCCGACGAGGACGATACAGCCCTGATGACAATCAATAAACAATTATCGTTGTCGGCTGGAAGTTTTGAAAAGTCCCTGATTGTGTTCTCAAAAGACCAGCAGACTGCAAAAAGTCGTTAAAGTTTTCCAAGAATTACTCTCACAACAACAACAATAATACAAGTGAGTTGATGGCCAACAAGTGGCGTTTAGTAAACCGCCAGGCCAGACACTTAAATCGTCCCGTGGAAACAAAAGCTGCTTATCAAACATTCAAAGGTTTGATGCAGAGAAGGAAATCGTGAAATATTAAATGTAATTTTTTATTTTATAAAAGCATTCACTGTGGTGTTTCATAGGAACTGAACAGATTTTATTTAGCAACAGATTTTATGTAGTAAAAGAGTTGGTTCAAAAAGAAATGGGAAGAATAGCTTTGCGCCACACTGTTGTATACGATTAATAAATAACTGAAAGATTTTTTCTTCACGGAAAAAAAATAAATAAAAGAAACGGGCATTTATTTGAAAGAATTTTATTTTTAATATACTTTCTCCGAAAAAATTTTATCAATTGACAAACTCGATAATTGTTTTCACGTGCTGCCCCACTGTGAATTTTATATTATTCAAAGCGACTGAAGACCTCAGCGATTTACTTATTTCATTCTTATTTTTTCCAATAGCCCATAAAATATTTAACAGAATTCTTAAATATAAATGAGCCATTAACAGCCAGTTGGCCAAAACAAGGAGAACAAAAAATTAAGGCGTTGCTTCCAGCCATGACCAGCGCAAGAATTTCCAACAACAACCCACTACACATTTTGCTGTTGCTGTTGCTTTTGTTTTTCTGCCAGCAAACAAAAACAATTTTTTAATCCTTTTACTTGCAAAAAACTTAAGAGTCTAACGAATGAAATAATAAATTAAGGCCAGTCGTCTGTAATTCATTGTTGATTATCACTAATTACTCAAGCTAACGGCACCAAGTAGCCGGCAAGGACATCAAGGACATGAAGGAATAGATAGATAACGGATATACACGACCAAAACAAATTGAATAGAAAAGCAAAAGCAGTAAATAAAATCAGTTAAGAAAGGATTAAGAACTGGAATAAAATAAAATTGAAGATAATTTATTAGCTTTCGCGGGAGTGAAACCGAAATGGACGCCTTTCAAAGTTATTTTTATCTCCGCGTTCGCTTAATTAATGAGTTTAAACAAAAACAATTTTTTCCTTTTGTATTATTTGCAAAAGGTGCAGGACATACCAGTAGAGAGAGGGAGAGAGAGGGAGAACTGGACGAAAATATCTCGAATTTAGTCTTCATTGTCCACTTTCTAATTCCAAAAGCGACTGATATTTTGCAGTCAATTTAATTGGGGAAATACTTTCATTCTTCATGACGTCACAAATTTTGCAAATTAAAACGATTTCTTTTAGACTAGAATTTTGGAATTCACATCGACGACAGTCCAACCCATTTTATCTATAAATTTATTTATTTATTTCTTTTAAATTTATAATACGAAATCAGTAGCAGAGACACTTAAAAGTTTCAAGTTGGACAAATTGAGATAATTTTTCTAATGAAAACACCCGGGGTCTCTCACTTTTTTTCTATCGACGCAACAGGGAATTTGTTTCATATCATAAATTATATAATTTATTTTTCTTGAACTTTTTATGGCCACTTAAAATGAGGAAACTCGTTTAATTTTTTACTTCTGCAAAATATAAAAATCAAAAAACACAATAATTTTTAAATTCAAATTTAAGCAACGCAGTTGAATTAATACCGGCACTTCGCGGTTGCATTGTCAGTCTCATCACTTCTTCACAATTACTTGGGATAAATAGGATTTAATTGCGCAACAAGATTTTA
Organism: Linnaemya vulpina; assembly: GCA_963675445.1. Classification (NCBI taxonomy): domain Eukaryota; kingdom Metazoa; phylum Arthropoda; class Insecta; order Diptera; family Tachinidae; genus Linnaemya; species Linnaemya vulpina. The sequence continues at coordinate 2,196,009 of OY776280.1, read as the reverse complement.
CCTTTTTTCTGTCTATTTTTTCATAAATAATTTCAACACGTCTCTGCAAAGCCATCGTTGCCTGTTTGTCATTAATTTTATGTCCAGTCATGTGGAATTCTAAGCGCCTTAAGCGATTACATTTACTTTTCATTATCTTCTCATTCTTTACTTATAATAATCCTTGAGAAGACTGTCTTCGGCCCCACTGTGCGTAGAGTAGATAACAATTTTGTTATTATTATAATTTGTGTTATTAACAATAAAAGTACTTTAAAACAAAAAAGTTTATCAAAATAAATAACTCATTTAATAGAAAATTGTAATAAAATGTTTAAACCCGAAAAACGCATTAAAAGATATCAAAAAGGATTTACATTAAAAGTATTGCAGGATAAAACGAAATGCTTGTTTTTAATAGTCCTATTAAACTTAACACTTCAATTATTATGTTTTCTCTTTCATTCGAAAAAAAAATGTTCCCCGAAATAAAAGCAACGAAAATTGCAACAAAAATCATGAGGAGAAGGAAAACGAAAACGAAAACTGCGAAAAATGTGCGACATTTGTTTTGTGTTGTGAACAACAAGAACAACAAAAAAGGCGGCAGCAAAAAGCACAAAACATTTTTCTACAGAAGCCGACGCGTTGCTAAATGGACGAACACATTTCTCGCCCTTTTCACCCGCTTTTTGCCATCCATTTTATTTATTGCAAAATTAATGTCCTTTCCAGCACGCTGCCTTAATGGATTTATTCTGCGTTCTTCCAAATGCTCAACGACATTGACTGGAATGAAGCTTTAAGCAGAAAAAAGACTTGTTGTTGAAAATGTTTCAGACAAATCGCTACAATTATTAACAAATCCCGGCAATAAAACTTTTGATCTGGTTTGTTGTGCTCCTGCAAGAATCTCGTTTTATGGCCAAGAGCAAATTATTTAGGGGTTATTGAGCCATAATATTTTATTGCGCCATAACAATTAAAATAACAATAAAATTGTAAAACGCCAGCCTACTTTAAATGCAATAAATTATTAACTTAAAGTCGAGCAGGGACTGCGTGAGTACATTGACAAGGCACATAATTTATGAGATTTTTAAGTTGGAAAAATACTCAACGGTTTGAGTGGTTTTGATACAAATTTCGACTCAAATCAATTGTTTTTTTTTCTACTACAAAAAGCAGTAGAAGAGATCATCATTTTGTTTTCGAAAACTGAAAGAAAAAATTATCTCTTTATTTTCCTCTTAAACGTTTAACTCATGCATGTCAAAACTAGAATTAATTTGGCTCATTTGCTTCAGTACCGTTATAACTCATAAAAACTAGTTGTGAAGAAACCGGCTTCAAAAATTTAGTTGTACTAAAGCCTTAACAGCAGCCCTGCACTACTTTTTTCCCATCTGACTTGTCAATTCTACAACTGTAATTGTGAATGACTGTCAAAAACAGCTGTTCTACAAAAATTTCATAACATGCGGTCACTTGTTAATTTCTTCTGACATAATTTCTCATTTTCTAAGAACAGCTGATTTGCTTGAAAATTGTATAAAAATAATTTGTTGTAAAAAATAGATTGTGGAATGGGGCAAAAGATAATCGCAGAGTGCAGCATCATTTTAATTAAAGCGTTCACGTGTCAATCAGGGCAACCACAACATGCTCGAGCATGTCAAACTTGAACAACAAATAAAATATTTATTTAATTAAATTTTAAAATAATTCCCTACTTTTTCCATTTTATAATACTATTTTAGATAAAAATTTGGCTTAGAAATGAGCAAAATTCATAAAAATTTATAAGCAGCAAAAGTTTAAATTATTTTCAAACAAATTTTGTTTCATAATAAAAACAGCTGATATCAGGAGATTTTTCCGAAGAAAATAAAACACTGTCTAATTTAAATATTATTAGATAACTTTGTGTCTGCGTTTGACAGCGGCCATGTTGCAAAGGTAGCAATCAGCATGTATGTTTGTATTTTGCAGTGGGAAATCTGAAATGTCAGATGTAAAAACATATCGTGTATGGCAGGCTTATAAACTCAATGGAAATCCAGAAACTTATTCTTCTCTCAAGAATAAAATGTGTAAGATATAGGGTGTTTTTTATAGAGTGATACAACTTTGAGTTGGCATCACTGCTTTGTTTGACCAGCTGATGGTTGCTTTTTATCTAGTTTGCTTTGACATTTTATTATGAATTGAACTACACCAGAGCAACGCGTGCAAATTGTGGAAATTTTTAATCAAAATAATGGTTCTGTTCGTCAAACTTATCGTGCACTTCGTCCATTCAAAATTTTATTTTCCGATGAAGCCCATTTTTGGTTGAATGGGTACGTCAATAAACAGAATTGTCGCATTTGGAGTGAAGAGAATCCACAAGCCTTTGAGGAAACAGCATGACATCCACAGAAAATTTCTGTTTGGTGCGCTTTATGGGCTGGCGGAGTCATTGGCCCATGTCTTCAAAAACGATGAAAATTGGTGTTCCAGATTGCGCCTTGTACGCGCCAGCCGTGGCGGTCACATTGCCGAAATCATATTTAAACTTTAATGTTATAAAATTTTCTATCCAATAAAGACCATTTCATTGATACCAAAAATATATTGTTATGTTTTATTATGATTTAAACTTGTATCACTCTATAAAAAACACTCTATATTTGAATGACATTTTTACAAAATGACAAGCGCGATAAAAGGAAATCATCCCCAGCCTTCAGTCCGGAAATGTGTTTATGACAGTATTGCAGCAAATGAACGCGTGTACTTCTGAGAATTATTATGTTTACGACACCAGACAAATCGGCTGCAGGTTGCAGTTCATGCTGTTTCTGTCGTTGTAGTCAACTCAAAATTGTTTCTATATGTTGGAGCCGCACTGAGTGGGGTTCAAAAAAACCTCCTCGTGTTCGCAATATATTTTTGGCCACAAATAACCCCGTTACCTTGCCTCAGTCTCCATATCCATCCGATTTGGTCCCCTTGGACTTTGTTCTGATCCTTAGATTGAACAGATCCATGAATGGGCGGTGTTTTGGAACGATGGAGGAGATGAAAACCGCATCGCTGGGAGAGCTCAAGAGCATACCAAAAAGTGTTTATCAGAACTGAAAAAAAACGCTGCCAACAGCGTGCAAATAGTATTTTCATAAGAACTAGATTTGAAAGAAATAAATATTTTCTAGAGAAAAACAAAAAATTGCCTCATTGAATGATAATTAACAGGAAAATTTCATATAATAATAAACGTTCAGTATAAATTAAATTAAAAATATTACCATATATGCTGAACAAGCCTCGTAAATAGTGTGTATGAAATACATTATCCATCAGCCTGTATATTCGAAATAACATCAAAATTAATTTGAAACTAAAGGCGTTTTCTTCTCTGGAAAATGTGCAACTTTTCTTTACATCTTTTCTAATTTGAAAGATTTTAAATTTAAATTATTTTTCGTAAAGAATGTTGAATTAGTTTTTCAAATAACTGCATGTTGTCATTTTCTATGAAAAAGTGCAAGAAATGTTGCACTCTTTTCTAGAAAAGAAATCAACATAATTATTAGAGGGCCACTATTGTAAAAGATATATAAAAAAAACTTATTCGCCACAGTCGAATATATATAAAAATATTAAACGAAAACAAACGTGTGCTTTGAAATGCTTTGAAAACACGCAAAATGTAACAGAAACCCCTGAAACTGCTGATGAAATTTAAAACTGCCAAACAAATCGAAAGGAGTGATTAAAAAAGGAAAACATTAAAGTTCATTATGATTCTCTGCTGCATTAAGAAAAACTTTTGCTCATATTGAATATGCAGAATCGTTATTAAACGAATAACATTTCAAACACACACAAGCACACGTTCCCAACAACAACTCTTGAGTCCGTGCTCTCAAAGTAGCTGCAAAAACTCAAATAAAATTTTATTATTGTTGTTGATAAGCTTTCAAGTATGTGTGTGTGTGTGTTTGTAGCAGTATAAGCAGCAGTGATGAGAAGAAGAGAATGTAAACGAGAACATGGTCGGAGAAGGAGATAGAAAAACTTTAATCGTTATTTAACAGCCGAAGAACTCCGTATCGAAATGTAACATGTGGGCCGGTGTCGGATTTGCTTTCATGTGGTTTTTCCTCAAATGAAAATTCCAGTATTTATTTCTTAATTTAAATAATTATTCACGACTTCAATGAATGAATTCTTTTGTAGATGTACAGGGTGCGTGCGTGTGTGTGAATCGCTCTCTTTAAGTAATTTCACATAAACATTTATATGGTTTTCCATTTAATTTAATTTCGAGGCTCAATTTAATCGTTATCTGTTTCGAATGTGGCTGTAAACCGCACTTGTTTGTGAATTGAATGCCCACAGTTGCGATTAAAATTATAGAACCAAAAGAGGAAACAGAAATAAAGTAGCGAATACAACACGCAAAGAACATTTCATGAAAAATTAAATTGAATAAGAAGGAATTTTGTAAATTAACATGAATTTTACATAATTCGAAACATAATATTCCTGGTGAACACTTAGATTACAAGGCCTAAGAACCCTCAGTCCTCAACATGATGTTGAATTTTTGTGATCTACATCATTGCACGGTCGTGCTGATTATTATCGGCTTGTCCTGATGACGAAGGCATAGCACTGGTCGCTAAGCATTAGCGACAGCAATTAAGCAGAATACAGCAGCCTCTTTCGTTGGTAACAGCAGAAAAACATTCACCGGCAAAGTGAAAAGTAAAAATTTCTACGATGTTTGAACGCCAAATCAAAATGAACATAAATCACTTGACAGCTTAAAAAGTGTTGCCAACTGTAAAACGTATGCCTCTATAAAAAAGACCATTTATTTCAACTGTCATGGAATCGGGCACAAAAAAAGAATTTCCCTTGAAGGGTGGTATCGAAAAGTCCTAAAAACGTGTTTGTTTTTGAACACATGAAAGCTGACAGTTAAATTCCAAGGCCAGAAGTAATAACAACTACTCTCTCTCTCTCTCTCTCTCTATAGGTTCTTTTACACAAACTGCTGTTGTTGCTGTCTTCTTATCTTTGCTGGGCTCGTTGTAGCTTACACGCGCACACATACTCCAACACTTTCCAGCCATAATAATAAAATTTTATTTTATTTTATCTCAGCTACTTTGATATCATGGACGCATATGCGTATGTGTGGGGGTGGTGTGTATGTGGGAGTGTGGGTATTGAAAGGATTGTTTATTTAAGAATAAATTATTCCACATATTTTCAATTCTCCGAAGCTGCTGTTTATTATAATTTGAATGACCTTTAATTTGTTGGTTTTACCGAATCCTTTTCGGTTTTTATTAATTTAGATAACGGCTCCTGAGTGTTTTTTTTTCTCTCAGTGCAATGATGGACAATTAAATTAAGTTTATGACATTATTTTTGCTTCTTTGCATTTTCTATCCATTAATTTAATGACAGCAGTAGAGGTTTTTGGTTTTTGCAAAGGCAGCATGAAACAAAATAAGGACTCCCCCGAATTTAATTCATAATTTATTTTCATAGTCCAAAATAAACTATATAAGAGATATGTTCCAGGCCAACATCTCTACCTGATATAACGGTCTTATTCGGTAGTATCAAGAAAGTCCGAAGGCACATCATTGCGTCTTCCAGGTTCTCGTACATGTTCCTTCATGATGCGTAAACACTTTTCCAATGTTATGGATTTATCTAGAATCCTACTAAATGAAGTTCCAGAACATCTACATTTCGCCGAACAGAGATCGGATATATTCACGATATCGGCAGTATCCGTTCACTAACCCACAGACGACATGAGCTTTACCGGGTGTTTTTTATAGAGTGATGCAAGCTTAAATCATAATAAAACATAATAATATATTTTTTATATCTTTATTGGATAGAAAATTTTATGACATTAAAGTTTAAATATGATTTCGGCCATGTGGCGTGTACAAGGCGCAATCTGGAACACCAATTTTCACAAACATTAACATTCTGACCGTCATCGTTTTTGAAGACATCTGGGCCAATGACTCCGCCAGCCCATAAAGCGCACCAAACAGTAATTTTCTGTGGATGTGACGGTATTTCGAAAGAAGCTTGTGGGTTCTCCTCACTCCAAATGCGACAATTCTGTTTATTTACGTACCCATTCAACCAAAAATGGGCTTCATCGGAAAATAAAATTTTGAATGGAAGAAGTGCACGATAAGTTTGACGAACAGAACCATTATTTTGATTAAAAATTTCTACAATTTGCACGCGTTGTTCTGGTGTAGGTCGATCTATAATGAAATATCAAAGCAAACTAACCAAAAAGCAACTATCAGCTGTTAAATGGGTGATCAAATAGAGCAGTGCTACCAACTCAAAGTTGTATCGCTCTATAAAAAAACACCCTATAGTAGGTAAGCTGATGATTCTTTTTCTTAAGCACGATATTTTGTATTGATGTAGACGATCTCTGGGACGTAGCAAAAACCATTTGAAAGAATTCTTAAATTATCAAGGACGATTCGAAGTACAATTTTGGTTGAATAACTTAAAATCCAAATACCAAAGTGGATAAGGAAGGAATTTTTTAATCTGCCTTTTTCGTTGTGTTATTCAGTTATTGAAATTAATTTTAGTTGTTATAAAAATTTGATACTTTAACTATAAACAATATACCCCTTATTCTACAACTTTTTTATCGACGTCACGTCACGACAATACCAAAACTGAAATACGTCTATCATCTTTTTTTTAGCAAGTGATTTTTTTTTAGAATAATAGCCACAGGCTGTCAGAAATAACCAAATCTTTTTCACAAGGAGTAGTTCAGTGTCCCACTTTTAATGTTGTCTTGAAGTGACGTGAGAGAGTTAGAGAATAAAAGAAATATTTCAACTGAAGCCTGCACAATTTGTCTATTATCTAAGCGGGCGTAATTAGACTGTAGACTAATACAAAAAAATTTCAGAAAAAGTACAATCATTCAGTCCCTGGTATCGATAGTAAAATCTGACCCGTTGATAGATATCGATATCAGGAAATATCCACAGATTCCTGGCACTGTTTTAGCCCATACCAGACACCCATTCAATGGTTCAACATTATATGGTTACTGCTCGGGCCTCGTAATAACACCCCCAAATTGTAGTACTCCGAATACTTTATCCGTTTAACGGCCCCAGATGCCTGTTCATCTTCGTCCAGGGAAAACGAAAAGTCATTTTCGTTACGTACTTAGAAAGAATTGATAAATATTTCAAAGCACATAAACATCAATAGAAATCTCTAACTTACATCGCAGAGCAGAGACATACTGTTTTCGCTAACCGCTACACTCCCATCATCAGTACTCATACGCACTTTTGCTTGATCCCACTTATCGCATGGAGTGAATTGAAAAAAACAGCTCAAAATATATCAACCTGATAAAAATAATCCTGTCTACAAGACATATTAAATTTGCCTACTCTTTAAACAAACATTTTCCTTACCAAAACCAAGTCTAATTTGAGTTGTTTCATTTAAAATAGTTTAACAGGTTTCAAAACCACACACACACACACAAACACTCTCTGCTCCAAAAGAGCCACAAAGACCGTTTGCATTGTGCTAATAAGTCCCCAGACACTCCCTGTGAAATTGAATGCGGAAAATGTTCTGTTTCTATTTTTGGAAATATTTCTTGTTGGCAGCAGGACGTACACGTGTTACAATCAAATATTCAGGAAATCTACTCCCACTCCTTTTAAGTTTTGCAGCGGCAAAGAGATGAGTGTTATAAAGGTTTTTATAGGATTTAATATTTAATCGAATTGCTTCTACTTGGAAACGTTATTAATGGAATTAGTCTTTGGGACTAAATCAAGCCAATAAGTTTTTCAAATCCAAATCAATATATTTCTTTGTCAGTTGACTTAAAAAGAAATAAAATATTCCACTCTGGCTGATGTGAATTCAGGGAAATAAATTGATGAAACAAATGGTATGAATTGACGTGCAAAAGAACAATTCGGGGTGATTGTATCTCTGGATACATAAACGCTCGATACAACTTTACAAGAATAATAAATCAAAATAGCACCTCAAGTTCACCTCCTGCCAGCAAAAACAAAAGAACACTTTTTGCCCTTTTGCTTTTGCTTTTGCTTTTGCTTTTACATATTTTAGGCACATTGACAACTGCCACTATTTGCAATAAAAATGGAAATAAAAAAAGAAAATATATTTCGTAACGTTCGTGTTCCCTACAAGTAGAAATAATAAATGTAATGAAAACGTCAATATGATAATAATGCAAGAAGAACAAGAAAAAGAAGAAGAACTAAAAAGAAGTGTCAAGAGGTTGTAAATTGTTGTATTAAAACTTTCTGCCGCCTTCACTACAACACTCTCACACCTGCTCTGCATTAGATGGCAGCGTTCAAACCTTTTTTAGATAAAAGGAAATAAGAAAATAGCTGGCACGCAATCCAACAACTTCCATAAAGTTCACATGTATTGTAAGGAAGTGTGTGTGTGGGTGGATGTGTGTGGGTGTGTGTGTGTGTGTGTGTGTGAATATAAATATTGTTTTCTTCGCTTCGAATTAAACAACTGCTTGTGAAGGTTGTCGTCATTTTTATGTTGTTAAAAATTTGTATCTGAATGTTTAGAAATAAATCGGGAGGAGTACAAAAGAAAATTGTTTGCTTTTGTTGCTTTTTATAGAGAGTTTTCCCAATATTTTACGATTTCTTTTTGTTGTAGCCAAGAAACAGGTTCATTTCGGTACAAAAGAACTGGTAAAAGTCGCATTATTTTTTGGCTGCCATTTCACAATTAATCTTACTGAGGAAGAAATCGGCTGTTTCTAACAGAAAACGATTATCAAAATGAAAAATCATAAAATTTGTGAACATTTTTTTAGTGAGAAACTCTATTTATCAAAAAATAAATACGCGGTTTCAAAGCAAAATGTTCCTGGTTTCAACACTTTCTGCTCTCTCATTCTACAATTCACTAATACAGATACACTTTTCGTTGTCACTCAACGTGGAATTCTATTTTAAGCAGAGTCGTCAGGCACAGAACGAACGAAACGTAAAAGTAAAGATAATTCCCACTCACAGTTTTTCAATTGAACAGACACAAAACAGCTGTTTGACAGCAGAATAGAAGGAGCAAAATAATTCCAGAGATTGAATCTGTTACGAGTGTGATGAGACGGGAGGGCACGTACGTAAATATTTAAATAGTCATCATGCGTCCTGTACAACAAAGTGAGTTGAGTGAAATCAGTATTCGAAAATATGTCGCATTTAATCAGGGTTATTATTATTAAATAATTAAAAAGAAATTAATTAGGAAGGAAAAAATTCAGTGCAGTTTGATATGAATCTAGTCACCAGAAGTTGGTCCATATTAAAACTCATATAATTTTGGGAACTTTCTTATCGGCAACACTGGTTCCGGCAGCTGTTTCCTAAAACATATAAAGCTTTAAACACAATAACGACAGCAAGCTACACGAACATCGACTACAAAAGTCGTTGGCTACAATCGTCGCCTCGTAGTCAGCTACTTAATTATTTTTAGAACGACACCACCAAATCAATAACCATAAGTTGTTGTTTGTAGTAGAACTCGCTTCAAACGCCAGTGTAGCCGCTTTCATATATTTAATAATCTTAAATAGAGTTATTCCAATAAAATGTATTCAAAGTCCACAGTATATGACAAGAAATCATTTCATTAGCTTGCAAATATAGTTTGTTGTTTCTTTTTTTTATAATAAAACAGTATATTTTCAAGTTTCCAATAATTGAATTTATTTATATTGCACTGGCAACATTGCAGCTACTCATTGTCGCTCACCAAAAGAGAAATCAGTTTAATTTGGCTACAACCACAAAAACAGCAGGGACAACAACCCGTAGCCGTGTTAACTGTGGGAGTAAAAATAATCATTCTCATATTCACATTCTCGGATTCTAATTTTGACAAGTTGTAGTCTGTAGCCTGCTGTCGTTACTGTGTTTAACGCCTTAGACGTGTTCAGTTTTGTCTATAATTTCGACATGAATCGACTTACAACCGAACAACTCTTGAATATTATTAAATTTATGTTCGGTTAAAGAAGAATTGATGTTCGGAAAATTGTGCTCTTGGACGAAACTCAGCTGTGGTTAAACTGCCGTATTTAGTGTGAACAGCCTCCAGTAGCATTTCTAGAATTGTCATTGTATGCCGCGAAATTGACTGTTTGGTGTGGAATATGGGCCACAGAGGCACCATTGGACTCCACATTTTTAAAGACGACGAAAGCAGGAATGTCACTGTGAATGGCGGGATCTGCCGCACGATGATTGAAACTTTTTCCCAAAACGGTCACGTGGTTTCAACAAACCTGTGCCACACTGCACGCGAAACTATGGCCCGATTAAAAGGCGAGTTTGATGAAGATCTCATTTCATGTTACGGGGTTGTTAATTGGCCGCATAGAATTTGCGATTGAATGTCTTCAGGCATTTTTAATAGAACTGCTTTAAGGCTCATGTCTATAGGAGCAAACCCTTAACAGTTGACCCACTAGGGACCCAGCGTACAAGCCATTTGAGGTGTAGTCGCAGTCAACATTTGTATAAAATCATTTTTAAACCTTGAATTCTATGGACCGTTCCAACGACTCCAATAATGATTCAGAGATTCTCTAAATATTGTTTTTTTAATCATATTCGAAAGGCCTTAATTGGTGCTACCGGCTGAAGACTACTACACGTTAGATTTCGAGTTCGACTCCGCACTACACGATGGACACTATCGACAACTATTGACACCGTCATTTATTAAAAGTAGTTACAGCAGCCTCCTTCGTCAGTACTTGCAACACAAAATTTACCGGCGTAGTAAAAATCGAAAAAAGTCAGTGAAAAAAGTCGGTCTTTAACTTTCCTCTTAACACTATCCCCCTCCTTCGAATTCTGGCACAGTGCAGTACTTATACTGGGGTCATCCTTTAAAGGTTGATCCAGGACAAAAAGATCGCCCACTATTAACGTGCTTTTGCATTTATTCAACATTAAAAATATTCAATTAAATTGCACAACAATTTCTGAATATCCTGCTTCAGCTTACAAATACGTAGACTAAAAAGGTTACCCGAAACTCCCCTGTTTGCCGACTCTTATAACGTGTTCTTTTCTGCAAAACATGTAACATTTTTCCACTTCTTTTCTAAAAACTGGCAGCTGGGAAGAGTTTTAAAAAATAAATTGCATTTTGTAAGAGATGTTGCACTAATTTCTAATAATTTCTCTCTTTTCAAATGACAGAATGTTGCCTTTTTTTATTAAAAAGTGTAAGAAATTTGCATGTTTTTTAGAAAAGAAATCATCCTTAATATGCTAAAATATATCAAATAAAATATTTATTTCTTATTTATTTATTTTTTAATAAAAACTTCTCTGTCACAATATTAAATTTGCTTTAAAGTTTAATGTGATAGAGATTTCATTAGGAAAAGTATCGTTTGAGCTCATGACACAACACATTTCTGTTGTTATAAATTTGCTTGGGGGAATATTAACACTGAGAGCAGCATCAAAGCGCAAAATTATTTCAACTTCACATACGAAAACAAGAAAATTAAAATCCATTTTAATAACAATAGACAGCTGAAGGTTGCGTCGTAATAAATTGAATGTGAAAACAGGAGGAGCCTCAAAGCGAACATGAAAGAAAAATATTTTCCTTTATGTCAGAAGTTCATAAGCAAATTAATTAATAAAATAATAAAATAATTAGCAAGTGTTTCCACATGAGACGCGTGTGACTAACGACGAATATTTTATCGAAATGAAACCTTCAGGAAAGTGGCCAAAATACTATGAGACATGGCTATAAGAGCCCGGAATAGCTGCCCGCAGAAATGCTGCCCAAAAATTTAAAAAAGATCAACCAGTCGAACTTTCGAAAACCCTGCGAAATGGCCTCTACAATTCAAGAGACAAATTGAATAGAAAAAAGTTTCTTCCAGTTGTTTGTATTTGTTTGTCTGTCATCACAAATATTGTGAATCCTTTTTACTTGTTTATTTGCTTGAATAAAAGACTCGTACTCGAACGTTATCAGTCTAATTGTATTATTTTATGCAGCCGTTGTCTTTGTCAGAAGTGGCGTGGAGAACAACCAACCGAACGGAATAATACTTTCGGATTGAATTGCACACACATATACACACGCACACACGCACACACACACACACACACGCACACACACAATGTCAATAAACAAGACTCGACAAAATATGTATGCTGGCTATTTTCTTTATGTTTCTTTGTCTCCTTTGAAAGCATTTAAACAGAACGTAAATAAACAGAAAAAAGCAAAAATAGACGTCGAGGCTCCACAAGCTGCCAGATGTTTGCAAATTGAAGTGCTGATATTCAGCAAGAAATTCACTTAATTGAATTCAAATTAATTAAATTAATTTCAAATGTGTTCGAATACACGGCTCAAAGTGGTGTGCATCAAAATTAATTGAGAATCACAGTTTTTTTTGCTTTAGTAGGACCAACACTCAGGGGATGACCCCTAAATATGTAGTGTATGACGAAACAGGAAGAGAGGGGGATAGTGTTAAACGAACAGTCGAACTTCTCGCTACAGCACAAACAACTTGAACGCGTTTCAGGAGCTCTCTCTCTCTCTCTCGTAATTAGGAGAAGAGGAAGACCCGCACTGGCATCCGCCCGTACTAGTGGGTGATTTCTTAAAAGCTTTCAAATACGATTCAAAAAAAGCAACACAAATTTAGAGAAATCCTTATCTAACTCTATAGAACGATCCTTAATTATTCATACGATGGGTCTTAATTTGATATACTCTTTCCAACGTATCAGCCGGCATCTCACGAATAAATTCTTCAATATTAGGAAACTTGTGTTCTTCTCGTTAATCAACTGTGTTTTACACCAAAAACCTTCGACAAAAACTTCCATGTGGGAGACTAACAGCGTCCTTATCGCAGCTGACACCGCCGAGTCGATAGTTCCAAATCCTTAATAAAACTGGTGGAATACAGCTACGAGATTTTTATCTATCCACACTCGACGTGTGCAGACATGTTAGTGGCTTAGTGTTCAATAATGTTATTGTGATGCGAAATTTAGTCGAAAGACTCCAAATGGCTGCTTTAGAAATTCACCCAAATAGACCATAAAATGCAAGAGAGAAAATTAATTTTTCATGATTAAATTGTAGACAAAACTGAACATGTTTGACAGTAACATGTTGCACGAAAACAGCTGAGCTGTTACCAACAGTGTTGCCAACAGAAAGTTGATAAGAAATCCCGCTTTTTTTAATTTAAAAAAACTCCATGAAGTTGAATTCACAAAAGCCAAACTGCTGGGAAAATGGAATATTATTAGAGTCGAATAAATTTACAATTATAAAAATACGGCTTTTGTCACCATAAATTCGCCGGGAAGATACCGTAACTTAAGACAACGACTACTGAAATGCCATCTGCAGCAGAAGACTTTATGGTCTTCTAATGGTAATATTTTTATATGCGGCGACAGTATCCACTATCCCTTTTAAGTCTTGGATCTCGTTGAAATGTTGTATCAAAAGATGCAGAAAATGGCTTTGAAATTCTTAAGTTTTAATGAGTTCTGTTGCATCTGGTAGAATATATAAAACTGCAGGTCTCCGCAAAAGTCAAATTTTTTTAATGTTGTTAACATTTTCTACTTAGTGATTAATTAATATCTATTTTAAATATATTTATTTTACCTCGAATGCAAATTTTATTTTTATTTAATTAATATGCATTTTAAATATTATAATGATTCAATGTATATTTTTAAATAACAAAAAGTACTGCCTGTTTTCGTCCATTTAAAATATATTTTCGTATTTCGGATTTGTTTTTGCATTCAAGACAAAATTTCAAACGAATATTTTTATTTAATTTACAAAAACAGGCAGTTGGTGAATTTTGCTAGTTTTGACATGAACTCAAATTTAATATGCATTCGGATAACGGAATCGCCGATATCGTATCGACAAAGAGTTTATCTTTGCATTTTTAGTGCAATCACCCACACATACAAACATCCACATACGACTTTAGTGCTCTCCTTCAACTTTGCATCCTCCCATTAGATTTTAATTTTTACAAACTGGTTCTCGAGTTAATATTCTATGAAAAATATTTAAAACAACCAACAAAACCCCCATTCAATAAAAACATCCACAAACAACAAAAACTTCCTCAACACTGAAATAAAATTGTTTAAACTGGCACTCCTGTTTGAAAAGTTTTATAAATTTCGGTCACATTCAAAAATAACAAAATAAACACTCGCACACAAGAATACACATTAATAATCGTGTATTCGCATGTGTTGGATGATGTGACAGACGCATACACTAACACTAACACACACACACTCACACAACCGCACACGGACTAGTGCCAATTCGTATATGTATGGAAAGAAACAGGAGCCCATCAAATAGCAAAAGATTCACGTTCAACATGTTCGTTGTTGGGTTCGGTTGATGATTATAGAAGTAGAACTACACACACACACACACACACCTACATAATTTTATACTTGTGTTTGTGTATGTGCATGTAGCCAATCTATGGAAATACCTCTCTGGCAACGGGGCCATTCTCAGGTGCATTAATTCAACCACATCTGCCAATAAAAATGATCTCACAACGTCGGGTGAATATCTGACAACGGCCACGAATAGTCTTCCTCACGATTGTCAGATGGCTGGACAATATTTTTGTCCTACAGTGGACTGACAATAATTTTTCTGCCAACGCAGTAGGACCAAAATTGGCTGTCAAGCGAGTTGTAAGACATTTTTATGAGGGATGTAAGGATACGTCTTTCTGTGGATACGGTTTCGATACTCAAAAGGAAATATCGGTGATATCGAAATAAAAAAAATATTGTGAAAGAAATTCTAAGAATTTCTTCTAAAATAAAAGAATATAATGGAAATAAAAAAAATAAATAAAAAACAAATTTTCATCTAAAAGTGATTACAAACAGAAATGTTTTCAAACCCGGCTTTCGTGGTTATTCCATTTTTTTATGTTACAGCCTTTAGCGTTTAGGTAGACGATACAAACTTGTGCGTGTGTATGCATGTGTGTGTGTGTTTGTGTATTTTGTTTTTCTTTTCATCACATATATTTTCCTTGTTTACGTTTTCATAAAAATATAATCTGATGTGAGGGTGTGTGTAAGTCGGTGCAGGCAGCGAAATATGAATGGGATGTGTAATTCAGTTCTCTGTTTTATTCTTCCTTTTTCCTCAAATTGCTGTCACTGTTTGCTGCAGTACGAGTTAATTTCTTTTTAAAAGGAATTTGTTTTTTATTTATTTATTTTTTATTTCTATTTCTATTATATTCTTTTATTTTGCTTATTTGTCAATATCAACAGCTGCCAGTATTTGAATTTGTCGCCCCATTGGCGCCTTTACGTTTGCGTTGTGTTGGCAAAAGTGGTTCACATCAAGGACAAGTCACATGTTAAGGCCACCGGACTTAGTGTAGCCGAAACTTTTCTCAATTTATGCAGAAATACAATTTTTAATGAATAATATTTTTACAATAACTTTAATCCTAAAATTTTTTAAAATGCAGCTAAAATTTAAAGACTGATAGTCGCAGTATTAAATTCAGAAAGACCCCAGTAATATTCCAAGAAACTAGGGAAAAGGCACATCCGCATGATATTCAATTTATACAGCAAAATAGAGTGGCGCTGTTTTCGAAAACCACTACACGTCCATCATCAGTACTCTTGTGTATAATTGATTGTCATCAAAAGTTCTGTATTCCGTTTAGAAAATTCTTAATTTCAATTACTCGAAATTTGTAGAAAATATATAAAGAAAACTTTTTTTAATTACAAGTTTAATTGAAAATGATCTGATAGTATAATTAAAATATTTAATTGAATATTAAAAAGGAACATCTTTAGAGATTTTTGGCCCACAAACATGCACTAGCCTGTCCTTCCGAATGTACCGCAGTAACAAAATGCTAAAAGGAACTTATTTTGTGTCAGTATGTTTTCTATCAGTTTCACATTTTATAGGAAAATCCTTGAATAACAAATTCATATCATGGCTGAATTCCTAAACAATCCTTTTGTTGTTTTTTTTTTTAGTATATTGATTTTATGGGAATAAAAAGGAACGGTCTGCGTTAACCCTAGAGGATCTCTAATTTATTTAAATAAGAATCAAAACGGATTTTGTCTAGACTGCAAACAAAAACTTAAGCATTAAACACAATAACGACAGCAGGCTACACGAACACCGACTACAAAAGTCGTTGGCTACAATCGTCGCCTCGTAGTCAGCTACTTAATTATTTTTAGAACGACACCACCAAATCAATAATCATGAGTTATTGTTTGTAGTAGAATTCTCTTCAAACGCCAGTGTAGCCGCTTTCATATATTTAATAATCTTAAATAGAGTTATTCCAATAAAATATATTTAAAGTCCACAGTATATGACAAGAAATCATTTCATTAGCTTGCAAATATATTTTGTTGTTTCTTTTTGTATAATAAAATAATATAATTTTCAAGTTTACAATAATTGAATTTATTTATATTGCACTGGCAACATTTTAATTTGACTACAACCACAAAAACAGCAGTGACAGCAACCCGTAGCCGTGTTGTCTGTAGTAAAAATAATCATTCGTATATACGCACATGTATTCTCTTTTTGACAAGTTGTAGTCTGTAGTCTGCTGTCTTTATTGTGTTTAATACTTCACACGCTTTGATGAAAAGAAACCGTTAAATGAGTTTTATTAATTAAATATATTTTGAAATTGAAAATTAAACTAAATAAAAATTGTTAATGTTTTAAAAATATCTTCTTCAGGAAGATTTGAAATGAAGCACCGGCTGGAAACATGCCTTCAAAGCTTAAAACTGTTTGCACCTAAATTTATTTATCAGAACACTCTTTTAGTTTTCTTATGGAGTTTTGAGATTCGAGCAAAAATGGACTTAAGAAAATTTAAGCCAAAAATGTTTGACTTAATAAACTTGGAAGAAAAAATTAAATAAATAGGACATGAAGAAAACTAATGAAACGGCAACACAGGGTGCTACCATCGGTTTGATACAGTTCTCGTATGCTGTTTCATAATGGTTCAAATGGAAACCGGTTATCACATTTCACTAGGCCACTTGACAATTGGTAATAAATACAAATACACCAGAGTGCTGATGATGAAAGTGTAGCGGCTTTTGAAAACAGCAGTTCTGCTTGCAAATTGAATATATAAAACTGATGCTGACTTTCCTTTGTTCTTTGAAATATTTATCATGTCTTTATCTGAATTAAAAAAAATTACACAAACAATTAATCTATAAAATTAAATTTAAAAACGACTTCATTCTACTAAAATTGTGAAACCAGTAAAACCCGCCGAAGATAATCAAAAATTGTGTTGAAAAATCGAAATGGAAACGGAGAAAATAAAAAAAAACTAAAAAGAAAATCTTAATTTTAAACGGGAACATTTCTCTGCACGATGTTTCTCCCGATGTTGCTTCGTGTGTAGCCAGCATAAAATTGTGGGCCATAAAACAATTTTCAATCCTCATTTCAGTGAAAGGAAATTCTAAAATATGGAAACATAAATTCAAATTGACTCTGCGAAGTTTTACTTTGAGCAAATTCTATCTAAGCTCATGTAAACTACGTGAGTTTTAAAAAATCTCTCAAACATGAAAACTTTTCTGCAAGAACAGATAAACCTGACGATGTGGCAACGCTGGTCGCTCGTTTTTATATGATTCGAGCCACCACCCGTTCGAAAATTTATCTTCTTGACTGGTTATAACTGGGGCATTTTGCTATTCCGTCGTGTAAAAAAGTAGTACGCTTTTTATGATACGTAATCACAGACACAAATACATACGAACATACATATGGGCATTTCCATGGTGTTGAAGGTGGCCGTTGTACACGTTGATAGCATAGAAAGCGTTTAAATAAAACTGATTTTTAATCAGTTTTCGAGCACATTTTTAAAATATCAAAAAGTCTTGTTTTTAGCAATTTTTCGTTTTCGACACAATTCCAAAAGCCGAAGAAGTCGCATGTGACCAACATTTAAGGTGACTAAATTGACTCAACATGTTGTGCTCTGATGTGTCCTTAAAGAGCTGATTTCTTCTCCTTGAAAATATAATAAAACAAACTCTTTTCCAGAGCTTTTAATTATTTGGTATTTTGGTGGAAATGCCCATATGAATGTACTCACACATCCAAACGCAAATGTAACCGTAAATGCATCTTCTTATTTGTTCCATTCTGACAGGAAAACGTTCAACTTGTAAATGGGTTTCTTTAGTTTTTGTGACAAAACGTCAGCAAAAGTCATCTCTTGCTTTTGCGTTACTTTTGCTGCAACATTTCCTTTCCTTTAATATTTTGTTTTTGTTTTTTTTTGTTTTACATTTTGGTAAAAGTGTTACAAAAAGTAAAACAATTAAAGAAAACTCTTGTTGCTGTTGTTGTTGGCGTTTTGTCTTTCTTCTTTAAATTTGTTGTGGTCGAGTTGCTTAATGACATTTTTATGAAGTATTTAGTTGCTCTAACACACACGTGTGCTGGGACGCAGCCGCAGGGTTAGAGGAGGTGGTCCCGTTAACTAGGTCGTATGTCAGCTTAAGAGCTTGCACTCGTGTGCGTGTGTGTGTGTGTGTTTATTTTTACAAAACAAAATGCAATTTGATAATTTCATATCACAAAATTCATCCTGATGGCGGTAGTGAAACCAATTTGTGTGTGTGTGTGTGTGTGTGTATGTTTGTTTGTGTGTGTGTGTGGTCTTGTGTGCTGGCAAGATAAATGAATGGAATGAAGAGGCAACAATGAAAGTCATGATGATGTAAATGAAAATTCTTAACTTATTTACATGCACACACACACACACATACAGACATACATACATATACGTGCATGTGTAAGTGTGTGTATGTAATAATAGTTTTATGCTCAAGCAAGTGTGAGAGTGTCAGTGTTTAGCAACAGGCAACTAGGAAAATTCCGTTTATTTATAATTAATTTGAATGCAGGATCCGAATATGTTTTGAATAAATTTTAATGTACTTCGCTTTTTAGGAAAAAAATGTTCAAAGTGAAAAGCTTTTGATTTCATATGTTTTCTAATTGTAGTGTCGTTTGGTAGTTTTGATAACAAACACTGAAGTTGTGGTCAGTGACTTTATGATGTTGTTCAGAAGAATTATTAACGTTGCAGTTTTCAAAGCTCCACGCCAAGTTAAAAGTAACGTTAATTGAAGTGTTTTGAAACATGCGAGTGCACTAAAATGAACTCATAATAACTTTTGTTGTTGTTTTGAACTTTTCGGAGTCAAAAAGTCAAACACATTTTGAATGTTTTGAAACAGTTTTGATTTTTCACTTTATTTTTACTGTGATTCATCTTCTTATAACTTCAACTTCCTTTTAGTGAAGTTTTTGTAATGAGAGAGAAATTCGCATACTCTCATTTGGTTTCATAGAAAATGCTTGTGAGTGACTTTTCTTGTGTTTGGGCAGGGCTTTAATCAATACCCAAAAAATGTCACCACGAATTGACGCTTGAAGTGCAGCGGCTTTTGAAAACAGCTGTTGTGCTTTGCTGTATATGTTGAATAATTAATTGTCCTTATAATACTTATCATGTCTCTCTAAATAAAGGGTGTTTTTTATAGAGCGATACAAGTTTAAGTCATAATAAAACATAGAAATATATTTTTGATATCAATGAAGCGGTCTTTATTGGATAGACAATTTTATGACATTAAAGTTTAAATATGATTTCGGCCATGTGGCCGCCACGACTGGCGCGTACAAGGCGCAATCTGGAACACCAATTTTCGCAAACAGTAATATTTTGACCATCATCGTTTTTGAAGACGATGCGCCAGCTTATAAAGCGCACCAAACAGTAATTTTCTGTGGATATCACGGTGTTTCGAAAAAAGCTTGTGGATTCTCTTCACTCCAAATGCAACAATTCTGTTTATTTACGTACCCATTCAACCAAAAATGGGCTTCATCGGAAAATACAATTTTTAATGGACGAAGTGCACGATAAGTTTGACGAACAGAACCATTATTTTGATTAAAAATTTCTACAATTTGCACGCGTTGCTCTGGTGTAGTTCAATTCATAACAAAATGTCAAAGCAAACTAGACAAAAAGCAACTATCAGGTGTTAAATTGGTGATCAAATAAAGCAGTGTTGCCAACTCAAAGTTGTATCACTCTATAAAAAACACCCTATATAATACATTACGAATCTGATCAGTCAATAAATCGCTCGGCTGACGTTTGATTATTTTCTTCATACAAAATTTTGTTTTTTGACTTTTTTTAGTTAAATTTTTTCTTATATTTTTTTCATTTCACACTTAATTATATGTGAATATGTCTTATTTGTGTGTAAACCCCAGTTTTTAGTGCAAAATTTTTTTCGTTTTAATATTAACTTCATTCAATTTAATTAAATTCTTTAAATCAATTAAGTTCTTTTTGTTCGTTTTACTGTTGGTTAGGAAAAATTCTTTTGTGCATCATTTCAACTGGATTTCATTTGCTTTCCTAAATTTAGACACTTTATTTTTGCTTCTCTTGCAAATCAATATTCAATTAAAGTTAACGTCAACGTCGAATTTGAGCTTTAAATTAAACAAACTAAATCCGAATTTGTTGCTTTTGCAAATTTTCTGCTCGACTTATCATTTCATAGCAACAATTGACATTCAAGGAAACACAGAATTCCAGGGCTGATACGAGTACGAGTTAAATGAAATGAAATTCGTTTGTGTCTCAAATAATTAAAATAAAACAGAATTTGACAGGATTCTCCGTTCACTTCTATTTAACAGTTGCAGGCAGGGAAGGACATTCAGGCATGCAATTTTCTAAATACATGCAAACAAAAATACATGCAAACAAAAGGGAAAGCAATTTAATTATCAATAAAAAAAATATAGAATTATTAAACACACTCGATTCCTGAAGGATACTACAAATTTTGCTTGAAAGATAACAATTTAGTTTGCATTTGGGCAAAGGACATTTTTAATGACTGTATTTTTCTCAGTGTAAGTGACACATTTTAAAATTCAAACACGTCTCTTACAAACTTTGCACTCTTCTTGCTTTTTTTGCTTCAATGCACTTTCGACAAACACATTTTTAGCAGAATTGACTTTCACTGGATATGGAATACGAATTCATGCACGTGCAGAGTGAAACATGTTTGGCCTTTGATCGAAACTAGTTTTTAGTTTGACTCACGTCAATTAAATTAGAGTAGGTGGGCTAACGGAAGCACTCGCAGTTCATTGCAGACATTTTGATTTTCAGAGGACCATCTATTGATATCCAAAATGCCCACATTTTTCCCCTCTGCCAGGCCCACGTCATCAGGATTGACTGTTCGACGGCGATGCAGCTTCTGCAGTTACTACAATGCCTACAGGTTTCGACACACGAAAAAAGATTTTTTTTCTTAAAATAAACAGGCATCTCCACTGTTAAACACACTGCAAGCGTTGCCAGATTGTGGCGGTTTCGTCAAGACTATTTGCTGGCGAGCAAATTCTTGTCAAACAAATTTATGCTAAAAGTTGGACAAAGTATTTTATTAATTTAAATTATTTGCTAGTGGACTCTTCGTGACCGTGACTGGACTACTTTATCACTAAAGTGAGCGCTCGTTTCGAGAGCGCGCATATAAATTATTTGCACAAGTTGAATAGTTGAAACTGATGTGCACTCTCTCTTTTGCTTTGGAATAATTGAATTTAATATAAAATTTTCTTGCGTTTGGTTGTAACAGAGTGCCCTGTTGCAGTCACGGGGCACTCATGCTCCCATCTCTGGCATCATCCCATAATGCCTGATTATCATGAAAAATTGATGCGAAAGTCATTTGAAACTTTGTTGCATGTGAAATCATTCCATTCCATTTCAGGACTGATTTGATTGTTAAAGGAAATCTCACTTCTAAATATTTGCAAATGCGAAAATGGATTTTCACTTACTCTTTCCTCTGCCATTTCTGCCCTTTTTTTATTATTAATCAAGTACACTTTTTGGACCAACGCCAAAAAGCAGTTGAACAAATTTTTAAATTTATTGGACTTTTTACTTTCAAGAAGCAAAACTTTAAGCGATTCCTTTTCAAGTGAAAACTTAAATCTAATAAAAATTATGGCTGAACAACTCAAATCATTGTTAATTGTTACACCGGGCTGTTTGCTCGATGGCAGGTTGCTTGCTCGTTGCCAATTTGTTTGCAAATTGAAAAGTGCTTTTAATGAAATGCAAAATGCAAAATGCAAGAAGAAAGTGCGTTTTAATTGCATCAAAACATGCACATGCTGGCGCTTTTAATTTTAATGGGTTATTAAAAATATTTGCTTTGCAAGTCGTGTAGAGAGTGAGAAAACTTTATATTTATTTACGTGGTAAAAAGGTCATGTAACTTTTGGAAATTAGTAAGCAATTAAGCACAGGGTTTCGATATCGTTCGAAATTTGCATTTATTTTATAAAGAAATTGCAATCAGGCTGTGCTTGACACTGGGGCATACACTAGCTTTAGTAGTTGTCAAGCAAAATAATAGAATGGTTAGAGTGTCGCGCTGGAATTCATGTCACGTTATGCGAGCCCGAAATTCGATCAAAAAGGTGGGTTTGATAATTTTCGTTCAAGTTGAAACCAGTGCAGGGCTCTCAGAAATATCAGGGAATTTCCTAGGATCTAAAATGTGGATGAAAACTCAAACGGAGTGAAGCCAATAATTTTCCAATTTTTTAATTTTTGAAAAATTGTGCACTCCTGCAATTCCTGATCTAAAAGTATAAGTAAATTTTTAAATAAGAGCTAGACTTGGCTGCAATATATTCCTTAATGAATATAAAAAAATTATATTAAGAAAATTTTAAATTCTGATTCTTCTTCTTGCTTGACCTAAAGAACCTTTTAAAGAATATATAAAAAAATTTTGATAAAAGATTACACAGAATTTTATTTTAAGAATATTGAAAATTTTCCCTGATGACCAAAGAAACATTCTGAACGAAGAGACTAAATTTTTTAGTTTATTCAAAATTATATTGAATCATGTCCTACATATTCTCAGCTCGTGTCCTGTTTCTCTCAAAATGTACATGGCAACCCTACAGGCATACATACACGCCCATTTATATACAAAACAGTGCCTCGTTTCTGTAACTGATGTGAGAAATTCTCGCATCGAAAAACTTAATAATTTTTTTGTCATACTCCTTATTACAGGGTTATTCATAGAATAATATTATAATTATTATAAAAATCTAACAAAATTATGAATGCATTGTGTTTCACAGAGTGACGACAATTTTTTCGATGCGAGAAGTTCTCACTTCAGTTACAGAAACGGGGCACTGATCTGCTTTAACTGTAAATGTCAGCTGATCGAATTAAAAATTTGATATTTCCACTTAAAAATTGTTACTGAACAAAAACTAAAGAAGGAACTAAAATTACAATGAAGCTAAAGTTTATCTTCGGTTGATGAGGCCTGAAGCTTTTTTTAAACGACTGCATAAAATTAACTCTACGTCTTCTCGAGCACAACATTTTCGCTGCTTCCATAAGCACAAGTCGCCAGTGGAAATATCTCTTTTTTTTAAATTAAACAAAATCAGCAGTGGTTCGTTCTGTCGATTTTTTCTAGTATTTATATTTTAATAAAAAAATGTTCATACAAACTCTTAATCAAAAAGTTATTTATGAACCCAAGATTTTTACTTGAACTTTGAATACGGAATTCGAACTTGGAAAGTGAAATAAATTTGGTTGCTCCAAACGGAAATTCAAACAAAAAAAATCTACGACTTGTATCCCATGGCGAAGTTGTTTTGGCAACAACAACAAATGATTTATAATGAAATAAATTTTGGTATTTCCCAATCAAAATCCGTAAAGACAATAAAAGACGTCTTTAATCGCTCGCATACATTTTTATTTGCTTCAGATGAAAAGAATAAAAAAAGAAAAACAATTAAAATTCAAACGGAAAGCATTCGTTTCCATGCAATAATAAATTAAGTATAATAAATTTCAAATAATTGTTATTAATGTTTTTTACTTTTTTCTTGTTGTTTATTGACAGGAACTGGTGGCCATTTCCCCCGAAAGACGCAATTGGCGCGGCATTTTCATAGCGTTACTGGTCATAGCAGCCGTGTTCAGTTTAATTATATTCTCTATATTTTTATTATCACCAGGTAAGAAATGAACAACAATTCATGCGTGTGTGTGTGTGTGTTTTCTTATAATTTTTTTTTTAATTTGCGCAAATATCTGTATTTTGCCAATCGATAAATTATAATGAACTGATTTTGTTTTCTCTTTTTGTATTTTTAGAGGATGAAGGCCTACGCATACGAGGCAGCAGACTAACGTTAAGTGATATTCTAAGCAAACGCTTTCAGTGGAAGCCATTCAATGGCACGTGGCACAGTGGTACGTAGCAACACAAAACTGTTTAGTCGAAATTTGTTTTTTTTTTAATTCCGTCTACTGCGAGTATTTCATGAATCTTGGCAAACGACAAAGAACACCTTTTAAGCCAATTTGTGTTAACTTGTGCTCCTTCATAATCTGTGCGACATAATCGCGGTTTTAGGACCTGTCTTGTGGACAAATAAAGGGTGTTTTTTATAAAGTGATACAAGTTTATATCATAACAAAACATAGAAATATATTTTTGATATGAATGAAGCGGTCTTTATTGGATAGACAATTTTATGACATTAAAGTTTTAATGTGATTTCGGCCCAGAGGCCGCCACGGCTGGCGCGTACAAGGCGCAATCTGGAACACCAATTTTCGCAAACAGTAATATTTTGACCATCATCGTTTTTGAAGACGATGCCTCAGCCCATAAAGCGCATCAAACAGTAATTTTCTGTGGATTCGGTGTTTCGACAAAAGCTTGTAGATTCTCTTCACTCCAAATGCGACAATTCTGTTTATTGACGTACCCATTCAACCAAAAATGGGCTTCATCGGAAAATAAAATTTTGAATGGACGAAGTGCACGATAAGTTTGACGAACAGAACCATTATTTTGATTAAAAATTTCCACAATTTGCACGCGTTGCTCTGGTGTAGTTCAATTCATAACAAAATGTCAGCTGTTAAATGGGTCGTCAAATAAAGCAGTGATGCCAACTCAAAGTTCTATCACTCTATAAAAAACACCCTATATTTGACAAGTGTGAAAGTACCGTAACACAAGGCTGACTTGGCGTTTTAATATTTGTGATATTGGAAACTTGTCTACGATTTTTCAATTATTTTTTTCAACTTGTAGCGAAAATACGAAATATATTTCATTTAATAATATTGAGCTTGAGGCTCAATAAATATATAAAGAATCAGAGGCTGAAAAACTAGAGCAGCATATTGAGAACATGAAATTGTTTTAGAATATTTTTCCCAGCAAATTTAATTCACTTAATATTTAATTAAGAAAAAGTTTTTTGAAAAAAAAAAAAAATAAATCGCCGCCAGTCGTTGCATGCCTTAAAGCAAGCCTGAGTTTAAATGAGAGGAAGAAGAGAAGAAAGAAGAGGGGTATTGACCGAAAAAGTTACTTCAATTCTCCTTATTTATTTTATTCTCAATATGGCGTCGTATTAGCTTTTTGGGAAATAAATTCAACACTGACTGTTTGAGTGTAAACAACCAAGCAGTTTTCAAAGGGAATCGCTTCCAGAAAAGCTGCCTTGTCTAGAGCATGACACATCAATCGCACTGCTTTTCCGTAAATGATTCCAAAAGAAGTTTAAAATCGCAAAAACAATCAGAACCTGTTCAAGGATATTAAAAGCGAACAAAGAAAATAGAAAATGTGAAAATATTTGGAACAGATCGTTTCACAATAAAAATAATTCGATGTTGAAAATTTCCAATTTCCATTTCGCTTTTGCAACATTTTCCAACTCAATCGTTCTTATCTTTCAGACACTGAACTAGTATTTCGTGATCCCACTGGAGGTCTGTCTATAGTAAATTTAGATAATTATACAACACGAATCTTAATGACCAACTCAACGTTTGTAAGTTTAATTGAAAGCATTCTAAATATTTAAATTGTATACAAAAACAATTATTTTATTTGTTTTATTTTCCAGCGCCAATTGAATGCTGAAACATATTTAGTAGCACCAGATCTCAAATACGTGTTACTGCAGTCCGACAGCAATGCGGAGGGGTCGAGGTAAAAATGCTAATTGTGTTCAAACGCTAATCAAAATAAATAAATAATAAATTTTTATTGAATTTCCAATTTTATTGCACAAGGAAAAGTAATTAATAGAAATAAAAACAGCGAGCATCTGCCAAAGTGTGCTGTTTAATATATTTAATTTTCATGCTTTTTTCGTAAACAAAATGGTTTTTAAATATTATTTACTTGCGATAAGTTTTAGCACTTGATAACTTTATTTCGACCAAAATCGTTTGAAACTGAATTGCATTTGAAACATTTAATAGACTGTTTTATTGATTAAATCACTTGTTTTTCGTGATCGATAAACAACTCTTCTATTTTTTACTTCTCTTCTGCCAGGCATCATGTCTATGAGGTGCAAACAGCAAACACATTCCCCTTGGGACCAATGGAAAATATAGCGGAAGCACCGCGTCTGCAATTCGTTTTATGGGCACCCTACAACAGCCACTCAACGTCAAGTACAAACGTTGCAAATACCGGTTTCAATACAAACTCCATTTCCACATCAACTTCAAATCTCCCAACCACTTCGTTACCGGCTCACAGTAGCATCAGCCCGCTATTGAATAGTCTGGGCAGTAGAGCCAGTGTGGCGAATTTAGTTAAGCCTCCTCCGCCCATACAACTGCAACAACAAAATCAAGATGCATCTGCGTCAACGCAAGGCAATGGGTTCACAAAAGCTTTGGGCCAACATCAAGCCATTGCTTTTGTGCACGAAAATGACATCTACTACAAGCCGAAAGTGCAGGGAGAACTTGTATGTCGCATAACAACAACCGGTAAGTGAATTTGAAGAAGTATATGACGGGTTTTCTGGGACGGCGAATCGGTCGGAGATGACAATCCGACCTTATTTCTTTTTATTTAAGATATTGTAGGCATCATGGCCCTGTTATGTAAAGCAACTGAGCTTGAAATCGTACGACTTGAGAAATATTTGCTCAGACTTTTATTAACATTTCCATTCTGTATAACCTCAAATTCACATCTGAAAGAAAGCGATCCCGTAGGGTATTTAGATCAATTATATATTTTGAAAACCGCCTGATATCAAAACGCTTCGATTTACAGAACAGGTCCAATAGACGATGAGAATTGCATCAAAGAGTGACTGACAACTAAATGCTGTGGGAGCTCCTGCAGCAACTGCAGCTAAAATAATCAAAATTGTGGACTAGAGACGTTAGTTTTTCCGTTGTACGTTGGCGAATTGCATGTGTCGGGCTTTTAAATTAACTCCAAGTTTAACATTTTGTGCAGAGTAATCACGTACCATATCTTTTGAATATATCATATATAATGGGTGATTTTTAAGAGCTTTCGGATATGAACGGTCTATATAGTTCAGTGTTGAAAAATGATTTCACGTAAATAATGACCCCGGCTACGCCTCAAATGGTACATAACCAAACCTAACGAAACACAAGAAGAATTGCTCATTCGTTGCACTCTCAGTAAACCCAAATATAGAGAGAGAGAGCAAATCCTCTCATTGCAAAACAAAACTAACACAAACAATTGTTTTGTTTTACGACCAAAACTTCACCAAAACGATGTTGAAGTGGAAGATGAATCACAGTAAAAATAAAGTGAAAAATCAAAACTGTTTCAAAACATTCAAAATGTGTTCGAAAAGTTCAAAACAACATCAAAAATTATAACGAATTTATTTTAGTGCATTCGCTGCTTTTCTCTACTTCGCGGTCTGCTTTCGTGTTGATATTCTATTTGTTTAGCAAACAGAAACAAAAAATGCTTCGAATGATGCTTCATTTGATTTAGTTGGAGTCCTGTTTAGTTATTTACGTTTACACTGAAGTTATTCTGCTTGGAAGTAGATGCACTAGAACACAAAACTCTAATATCACTTAGCGCATCTCTTTAGTTGATTCCAATTTCGGAATATTCTCTCCAACATATCGGCCGGTACCTTCCGAATAATATATTTAATACTGGGTTTTAGTGCGTCGGCCGTTACGTGCTTGTTCCTATAGACATCAGTCTTAACATTGTCCCCGTATCCGCATGTCGTATATTAAAAAATCTTTTTAAACAAATTTAATTATCAATTTTAATTTTCAAAACTGTGGTTGAAGTCTACTGACGATTTGGTAAAAAGCGCCAATGAAATGCATATAGACATTGCTTAACCACCCAACAAATAAGTTTCATATTCAAATTTAATTATCGTTAAAAAAAGAAATTCTAATTACAAGTGGCGACAGAAGTCGTCAAAAAGATCTATCTGCCTGCAGTACGTTTTTTTCTCTTCCGAACATGACAAACCAAGTGGGTTTTCAGATGAGCAATAGCAGGATAGCCCGGGTTGTATGTGGGTATTTTGGAATACGAGTCTTTCCCACTCCATATCATCTCGTTTGTTTCCAAGTTGTATATTAACTGTTGAATTGACCCAGGGATGGGTGGATGTACTCCTCTCTTTAACAGAAAACCTTAAAAACACAAACGCAATGAGTAGACACTCCCTTTAAATGAAATTAAAAAAGCCATTTTGGAGATACACGCAAACATATTAAAACTTAATTTCCTTGCAGCTCAACCTGGAATTGTTTATAACGGAATACCAGATTGGACGTATGAAAATGTACCGGAACTGAACAGCCGTGGCAGTAGCATGGCGTTTTCACCGGACGCTTTATATCTGGCATTTCTCACATTCAACGACAGTGATGTCAGCGAATACAAGTAAGTGTTTTTTGTATTGGTATTAGTGAAAATAATACAGCGTTAATAACAAACAGGTACACCTGGATGGGGGACGACTTGAAATATCCGGCTGTTTTCACGCAACGCTATCCGAAAGCAGGCTCTAACAATCCCAACATAACGGTTAATGTTGTCAATCTATCCGTCCTTAAATACATTTTCCCCACACAAATAAAACTTCCACCCGAACTGGCTAATGGCAGCTATATTGGTGGCCTAACCTGGGCCACGCCCATCGACTTGTCTGTCACAATAACAAATCGTGGACAGACCAAGTCCCATACGGTGCTCTGTCGAGCTCCAGATTTTTATTGCCACATTGCACATACTGAAGTAACAGTTAACGATGGTTGGGTCCTGCCTGCAGAACGGCCCATATTTTCGGCCAAGTTAAATAATCAATTGAAAAATCAATCCAATAATACGAGTATTAACGAAAGCTTCCAGAATATAACGAATGGTCAAACAACTTATGAAATTCCAAATGGTGGCTATTTACTCAAACGTCTTCCTGTGCGAGATGGTGAACATGGCCATTTCCGTCATGTAGTCTTCATTTCATCAATCGATCGCAGACCGGTTCCATTGACAATGGGACGCTTTGAAGTAACCGAAATTGTTGGTTGGGATGAGGCCAATGAAATAGTCTACTTCATGGCTGCTCCTGAGAAGAGGCCTGGTGAAAGGCATCTCTACAAGATCAGCCTTAAGTTGAATGTTACAAAAAGCAATCGCACCTACATCACCTCATCGCAACCCACATGTCTGACGTGCGATAATACGCCCAGCACCTTTAAACTGAATAATGGTCGTCCCGCAAAGAATCCGGAAGATGTAGACGACGACGAAGAGGAATGCGTCTACGTTATACCGAAAAACTGTCTCTACAACAAAGTTTATTTTAGCAAAGATTTCTCCTATTATGTCCAGGAGTGCTTGGGTCCCGAATCGCCCAGCGTTTATTTGATCGAAACTCAAACCAACCTAAAGACAATCGTTTTGAATGCCGGCGACAGTTTGCGACATCGTCTGTCACAATATGCTTTGCCCCAAATAAGAACGTTCAATGTCGAAATTCGTCATGGCTTCCATGCTCAAGTCAAATTGTTTTTGCCACCCGGCATGAAGGAAGATGAGGAAGTGGCTTTTCCCATGATTTTGCAAATGTAAGTCCAGTTCAATATTCTCGTTTGAAGATAAAACTGAAGTTGAGGAATATTGCGTAACGCATACTCCTCGCCGTTTATTAGATGCACATGCAACTTTACCTTCGGGTACAGGTGGCATTTTAGATTTGCTGTGATTTGCCGGTGGTCAAATGTCGACCACTTGACAGGCCAAATAAGTCAGTTTTGCACACGTAATTTTGCGATTCTCAGTTGAAATTTTTATTACCAAAATTTTAGAAAAATTTGTTTTCGTATATAATTTTATTCAACAAAACTTAGTTGTTCCGTTTCTACCAGCCTATATTAAAGTTTCGTAGGTCTTAGAGGCTTAAAGATTGTTTGTATGGAGACCTCTTTTCCAAGCTCAAAACAAATACGAAATGGAAAGACTGTCTGTCTCTTAATGCCATTTTACCACTTTTGCCAACTAGAGGCATAAAAAGGTTTACATTTTGCACGTCTTCATAAAAATACCTCTTGAACTGAATATATTTAGTCATTAATGGTGGACGATGAGGTAATAAAATGTGTACCACAAACAAAGAAATTCTTGTTCCAACGATTTTTTCTGAAGTAAAATTTTTTTTTTACTTGTACTCAATTGCTGGTGGGCAATTATATATACAAAATGTTTTCTTCCAGAGTTCTATGAATTTGATATCTCCTGTTCCGTACACTGACTTGGTGAAAACATGCAAAATGGTTTCGCTTCTAAAAGCGGCAGTTCGGGAAAATAGAAGTTATTTTTCGTAAAGAACGTACGATTAGTATTTAATCAATTTTTTATTTTTAAATGACATCATGTTGCCCTTTTCTAAAAAGTGTAAAAAATGTAGCATTCTTTTCGAGAAAAGAATACAACATAAAACATTTAATTTTAATGAATATAATTTCTTTGGTCGCTTTTACTCTTTGGAAAACCTAAATTAATTTGTAATATGAAATTTATTTGTTGGGTGGTTAACCAATGTCTATATGCATTTCATTGGCGCTTTTTACCAAATCGTCAGTAGACTTCAACCACAGTTTTTTTTTAACCACCCAACAAATAAATTTCATATTATAATAGTAAAATGACTGTATGTCAAATAGTTAATTTATTAACAAATAAATTAATTTGTTTATGTTGAAAATAACACAAAGAAAATGTTTGGGAATTTCGTGCATTAAAGAGAGTGCTTTTTTCTCAAACTCTTTCTCTCGCTCTCTGACTTGCCCAGAATTTGAGTACGGCAACAGTTTTGGATAAAATTAATATCCCGCGGGAGCCCAATGTTGAGTACAAAACCACTCCTAAATTTAACAGGCCGAGCAAGAATAAATAGAAATCATATATTTTTTATATAATTTAAATTTAATTTCTGCGTTCATTAATTATACGGGAGTTTGGGAATGATCGCTCTCCAACTCTCTCAACTAGATTTAATTAAAACTATTTGCTATTTCAGCGATGCTTCTCCTGGTTCACAATTAGTGAACGAACGCTTTCAAGTTAATTGGAATTGGTATTTATGCAGCCAGCGTTCCTTTATTGTGGCTCAGATCGATGGCCGTGGCAGTGGCTATCAAGGGGAATTGCTGCGTACTCAAGTCCATGGCAAACTTGGCACAGTGGAAATAGAGGATCAATTGGCAGTGCTAACGTAAGTTCTTTCACTTATTTTATCTTAAGCAGGTTTCTTCATAAAAACATATTTTAAAAAATCTTTACAGTTACCTGCGTGACAATTTAAAATTCATTGATCCCTCACGTATTTGTGCTTACGGTTGGGGCTATGGAGGTTATGCCACCGCTATGACACTGATCGATGATTCCCAGCAGGTTTTACAATGTGGTGTAGCGGTCAATCCAATAGCATCATTTGGTTACCATTGTAAGTTGCATTTCATCGCTTTTGTTTGGCCAAATTATTTCAACTGCTTTTTGTTTTATTTCGATCCTGCGTAAGATTCATTTTTTACGGAACGTTATATACCGCTAAAAGGCGACTATTTGCGCGCCCTGCAGGAGGCCGATTTAACAATGAAAGCTGGTAATATTAAGGGTAGGAATTTAATGCTGATTCATGGCACTGCTGATACATTTGTGCATCAGGACCATACGTTGATGTTGGTAAAAGCTTTGGTCGATCAGGAAGTTAAATTTAGACATCAGGTAAGATAGTAGTAATTCTTTTTTTTATTTAACATGTCTACATAAAAATACCTTTCAAGTCATATACATATTGGCAATGGCAGTGGACAGTAGGGTATTTGAAAGTGTACCACAAAAAAATGTGCAGCATATTTTTATGTAAAATTATGCTCTGTCGCTGCGTTTGCTCTAATACAACAAATTAGGGTGTTTTTGTTATCAGTTCGGTCATAATGAATGTAAAATAAAAAATTCCTGTTTCACTACTGGGGAAGTTACAAAATTTTTAAAATTTTGAAATTTTCGACCTTCAATATTTTTCTCTTTGATTTGGGTTTTTTATATTCGTTGTTACTGAAGTATTTTCAATTATATCAAGTGTGTGTTCATAATTTGCTCAAATATTGTAACGAATGCTTAAAATCAGTTGAATATTCGAGTAGGAAATTTTCAATGCTCGCGAATATGAGTATTTGAGACAATATTCGGGAATATTTTATGACAGATTTAAGGACATTTGATTGGGGCCATAGTACGTGTGCAAAATAATAAATAAGCTTGTTTAAAAAAGATCTTCATAATTATGTTCGCGTACATGGATGTAAAAATTACCGAAATGTTGAAGAGTAGAAGCTCAAAACTCGGTAGCAAGGGGATTTGAGATCCAAGACAAATTCAAATATTATTAATATTTTGTAGAAAGGCCAGGGTATAACGAAATGTCTGGGAGATTTTTATAATAAACATGTTATTTCTTTGGTTGTTTGGTTGTAATCTTCTCACTATGTTCCAGGTGTATCCTGATGAGGATCATTTAATGCTGAAATCTTTATCTCATGTCTACCAAACCATGGAATGGTATTTCGATGATTGTTTTGGTCCCAACGATGATAGTGAATGGGATCCAACTGGACTGTTTGTGTTCAAACAATAATTGTTAATGTTAGCAACCATTTAATTATAACATTAATTAGTAATTAAATAGAAAATTTTAATTAATTTTTATATTAAAAATGAAAATATAAACAAACAAAAAATAAACAGTGAAAGAAACCTATAATGCGTTAAATTAAAATACAAAATTAATTACGAGTAAAAAGTGATGAATTAATTTTTATGTATGACTGAGTAAATTTAACACAAAACAAATTATATATTTAATTATTATAGATTTCGTATTGATTATTCGTTAATTGTAATCAAACTTTATTTTTGTATTTTACTTTATATAATAAACAAATGCAGCATTTAAAAATTGAACAAACTTATTAAAATTTTGTAAAATAATTGTGAATTGTTTCCATTTCAGTTGCATTAAGTGATTTAAATATTTAGTGAATATATAATTTTTAAGCAAGAAGAAACCCGTAGATATAAATATTTTTTGATTTTGTTTTATAAATACTGGAAATGATTTGTACTTGAAAAAGGACAGAAAGGACATGTTGAAATATATCCGCGTGTTGTAGAAATTGCTTTAAATGCCATGACCATGTGTGTTTCCAGCGAGCAAACGACTTAGCAAAACTCTTATCGCACTGGGAAAGTTTGCTTTGGAAAGTAAAAAGACAGGGAGAGGAATATTTCACATCTCTTTTTTCTATCAGCTAAATTAAAACTTTGTAAAGTAAACTTTCCCAGGGCCAAAGTGGTCTAAATTCGCACGGAAATGCATATGAAATGCACAGTGATTAAAAGCTTTCGGTGTGTAAAAATCTCCTACGGCATGGATTCGTCACCAAAACAATTTAAGCACAAATAATGGGGTATTACCTTAACTTTCATAAAATAATATCCTTAATTACTACGTTGGAACAATTGATAACCGATCGTCATCTCCAAACGCGAAAAGCAGACTGCACCGACTAACAATCTCATTCTGTTACGTACCATTAAATCGAAACTATCTCTTTTTCCTAGGGTTAACTGTTTTATTTAAAATTATTTAACACTTTTCAAAGCGTTAATTTCAAATGAGAAACATAAAATTAAAAATTCATAACAAAATGGCAAAGCTTTAAATGTTTATATGTATGTGATCTGTGTAGTTGGCTTAACATTTCACAATATGTATGAAATTATATATAAAAATTAATGTGTAAAACTAAAAATAAAATTATGTATGAATATGTATGTGTGCCTGCATGCATACATATCCATATAAATGTATGTATATATAAAATGCATTAAAAGTTATTATAAGTACAATCTATTTTAATTCATTTCCAATTATCGTTAAGTTTCTATTATAATTTTACCAAACTGAGAACGTTCATAATGCACATTAGGATGGCCCATGATAAGTAGTCACCAAAATACCATAGTCAAGTTTCAATTCCTAGAAATTAATGAAAAAATTGCAAACTTGCAAATTTCTAAAAAAGATGTTGCTTCAAATATCTGTAAACTAAACATAAAACAATATTATTTTAATATTTTGTGAAAAGTTTTATACCTGTTAAGTTTTGAAATTTTAAAAATGCTTATAAAATTGCTTCTGAATATATTTTTTTCACTATATCAATAGTGTTGCAGAAAGAAATTTCGACACAATTTGAAACAAATCAAATCATTTGATATAATTTGCTCACGTGGAAAATAAATAAATTCAAAAACTTGTTTAAAAATTTCTAAAAGTAGAATTACGATTTTATTTCAAAATGTGCCATCAGCGCTTTCATTCATAAAATTTTTCTTAATGTACGACTTTAATCATAAATATGTTTGACCCAAATCGGCTTTAGTCGTTATTTCCAAGATGTACAATAAAAAATTTTCGATTCTACTTGTTTCTAAACTTCATTGCAAGTGAAAATATTGGAAACGATTGTTTTGAAAAGGTGTGGTGCACTCCGATCGATTTTGACAACTGGTTTTGAGCCAATATCAGCTTAATAACCGCCTCGTACATAAACTCAAAATCGTAACTGTTTTTATTTCACGACATCACGCGAATTCAATGCCGAAACTGGAACAGCTACGTATTCGTCCTGGACAACAATTGATTACCACTGACTGTCTCCGATTATTATCTGAGGCTTATTAAGTGTTAAGTGCAGTCAATTGCTAAAGGCAAATAGTTACAAAATAAGGGAAATTGATTATATTAAATTTTTTTCGTACATTTTTAGATTGTAAATTTTGTAAATTAATAGGCCCTGAGCATGATTTTTTCCAAAAAAAACAAACTCAATTCTTAATAATTATTAATAATTTCTTAATGTCTTACACACAGTATAAAGTGTTTTTGCCCAGTGTTTAAAATACCGGGTTCAATATCGATCGGAATTTGTATTTAAATTGTAATCAAATACCAATCGATAACGAATACGGTAATCTTGCCTGGTTTATTTATAACGAACTAATTTCAAAGTTCCACTATTTTTATTGCCATTTTTATGCAAAAAGTTAAAGCGAACTCACAACGAATCGCCATGTGTAACGAAGTACTTTTTACGTTTCCACAAAAGAAATTGTAGAAATATTTTTCCTAAAGAGTTTTAACTCTCTCTTCTCAGCTTTCGTCTAATATAATCCCATTAACATTCCCTCCTTCCTACAGCTCCTGCACGATTCATAATCCCTTCGCAGGAATTGTCATGCTCGACAGCTCAGTTTCATTTGAGTCATGGTGAGCGAAATTTTAAAATGAATGCTATTTTTATGTATTTTAACAACTGATTTGTAATTAACTTGGTACAGTTCTGTATCACAATCACTGACGATCTCTAATTTAGTATTGTTTTGTTAAGTACAGTGTGAGAATGTTAAAAACCGCTTTAGGTGGGCAGTTGAAATTTCGCAAGATCTCTGCACTGAGCACTAAGCAACGAGAATCTTGTATCATCCGAGATATATGTACGTGCTCTCATGCATCTATGCAAATATTATCAAAATATTAGTTACAATTTTCAATTGATCCATAAAAACTGGCTTAGGAATAATAAAAAATATTGCGAGGAAATGAGAAAGAATTTGAAAGCCATTCCAAATACAAAACACGAGCCATTTCAAGAATTTATTTGTAAGACAGAAGTTATAAACAGTCCAATGACAGATTTGGTTTCATTTAACGTTCTTTTCGTCCCACGGTCTCGAAGTATAATTTGATAAATTTTGAAAAAATTTATTGCGAAATCAGACATTAAGATTGAAAGAATAAAAAAGTATATTACGAAACGTAAAAGCTATTTAAGTTAAGATTAAAACAAAATAAATTAACAAGAGGAATAACTCAATGAAAAAGAAACTTTTTGTTGTAATAAAACATAATAATAGAAAATTTTTATTAAACAGAAATAACAAACATATAAAATTTCTTATTATTTAATTGAAATGTAAGGAAATCCAAAAAAAAAAACAAATAATTAATTGTAAAAAAGAGACAACGCAATTTAAAAAAAAAACAAATAATAAAACTTTATTTAAATTAAAAGAAAAAAATTTACAAACTCATGGACGTTTTATTACGCTGAATTTAAGAATCAGAGGCTCTTGAAGTTCTGAACCATTCAAATGCATTGGCTTCTTAAGACGGTGTAAAAGACAGGTTTCATTGTTTAATCTCTACCATATAGGGAAATCATTGAAATTGTTTCTCTTTTACGCGTTTTTCTGCAAAGGAGCATTCACTACGCATTGCAGAAAGATCACGCTTTCTGGCCGAAGAGTCCGTATGTGAAACAAACTACCTCCAGCGGTGAACAGGCTTAAATAGAATATTTACAGAAAGTAATAAAAAAAAATGTTGGTCAAAAAATCGATTTTTTAAAAATTTTTTTAGAAAAGGCTAAATTTTTGTCAGCAACCTTCTTTTTGGCAGTATTTTTCAAAATAAAACATTTTACAAAGCAAAAATGCATATATTTTTATTTATCGTAAAATTGCCAAAATTTGAAAATTTCATAAGGGGTACCTCTTAGTTCAAAAAATCGATTTTTTAAAAATTTTTTTAGAAAAGGCTAAATTTTTGTCAGCAACCTTCTTTTTGCCAGTATTTTTCAAAATAAAACATTTTACAAAGCAAAAATGCATATATTTTTATTTATCGTAAAATTGCCAAAATTTGAAAATTTCATAAAGGGTACCTCTTAGTTCAAAAAATCGATTTTTTAAAAATTTTTTTAGAAAAGGCTAAATTTTTGTCAGCAACCTTCTTTTTGCCAGTATTTTTCAAAATAAAACATTTTACAAAGCAAAAGTGCATATATTTTTATTTATCGTAAAATTGCCAAAATTCGAAAATTTCATAAGGGGTACCTCTGTACCTCTTAGTTCAAAAAATCGATTTTTTAAAAATTTTTTTAGAAAAGGCTAAATTTTTGTCAGCAACCTTCTTTTTGCCAGTATTTTTCAAAATAAAACATTTTACAAAGCAAAAATGCATATATTTTTATTTATCGTAAAATTGCCAAAATTCGAAAATTTCATAAGGGGTACCTCTTAGTTCAAAAAATCGATTTTTTAAAAATTTTTTTAGAAAAGGCTAAATTTTTGTCAGCAACCTTCTTTTTGCCAGTATTTTTCAAAATAAAACATTTTACAAAGCAAAAATGCATATATTTTTATTTATCGTAAAATTG
The DNA here is from genome assembly GCA_963675445.1 of Linnaemya vulpina. Lineage (NCBI taxonomy): Eukaryota > Metazoa > Arthropoda > Insecta > Diptera > Tachinidae > Linnaemya > Linnaemya vulpina. The sequence goes on along the minus strand of OY776280.1, from coordinate 2,158,049 downwards.
CCAAAATTCGAAAATTTCATAAGGGGTACCTCTTAGTTAAAAAAATCGATTTTTTAAAAATTTTTTTAGAAAAGGCTAAATTTTTGTCAGCAACCTTCTTTTTGCCAGTATTTTTCAAAATAAAACATTTTACAAAGCAAAAATGCATATATTTTTATTTATCGTAAAATTGCCAAAATTCGAAAATATCATAAGGGGTACCTCTTAGTTAAAAAAATCGATTTTTTAAAAATTTTTTTAGAAAAGGCTAAATTTTTGTCAGCAACCTTCTTTTTGCCAGTATTTTTCAAAATAAAACATTTTACAAAGCAAAAATGCATATATTTTTATTTATCGTAAAATTGCCAAAATTCGAAAATATCATAAGGGGTACCTCTTAGTTAAAAAAATCGATTTTTTAAAAATTTTTTTAGAAAAGGCTAAATTTTTGTCAGCAACCTTCTTTTTGCCAGTATTTTTCAAAATAAAACATTTTACAAAGCAAAAATGCATATATTTTTATTTATCGTAAAATTGCCAAAATTCGAAAATTTCATAAGGGGTACGTACCTCTTAGTTCAAAAAATCGATTTTTTAAAAATTTTATTAGAAAAGGCTAACTTTTTGTCAGCAACCTTCTTTTTGCCAGTATTTTTCAAAATAAAACATTTTACAAAGCAAAAATGCATATATTTTTATTTATCGTAAAATTGCCAAAATTCGAAAATTTCACAAGGGGTACCTCTTAGTTCAAAAAATCGATTTTTTAAAAATTTTTTTAGAAAAGGCTAAATTTTTGTCAGCAACCTTCTTTTTGCCAGTATTTTTCAAAATAAAACATTTTACAAAGCAAAAATGCATATATTTTTATTTATCGTAAAATTGCCAAAATTCGAAAATTTCATAAGGGGTACCTCTTAGTTCAAAAAATCGATTTTTTAAAAATTTTATTAGAAAAGGCTAACTTTTTGTCAGCAACCTTCTTTTTGCCAGTATTTTTCAAAATAAAACATTTTACAAAGCAAAAATGCATATATTTTTATTTATCGTAAAATTGCCAAAATTCGAAAATTTCATAAGGGGTACCTCTTAGTTCAAAAAATCGATTTTTTAAAAATTTTTTTAGAAAAGGCTAAATTTTTGTGAGCAACCTTCTTTTTGCCAGTATTTTTCAAAATAAAACATTTTACAAAGCAAAAATGCATATATTTTTATTTATCGTAAAATTGCCAAAATTCGAAAATATCATAAGGGGTACCTCTTAGTTAAAAAAATCGATTTTTTAAAAATTTTTTTAGAAAAGGCTAAATTTTTGTCAGCAACCTTCTTTTTGCCAGTATTTTTCAAAATAAAACATTTTACAAAGCAAAAATGCATATATTTTTATTTATCGTAAAATTGCCAAAATTCGAAAATATCATAAGGGGTACCTCTTAGTTAAAAAAATCGATTTTTTAAAAATTTTTTTAGAAAAGGCTAAATTTTTGTCAGCAACGTTCTTTTTGCCAGTATTTTTCAAAATAAAACATTTTACAAAGCAAAAATGCATATATTTTTATTTATCGTAAAATTGCCAAAATTCGAAAATTTCATAAGGGGTACCTCTTAGTTCAAAAAATCGATTTTTTAAAAATTTTTTTAGAAAAGGCTAAATTTTTGTCAGCAACCTTCTTTTTGCCAGTATTTTTCAAAATAAAACATTTTACAAAGCAAAAATGCATATATTTTTATTTATCGTAAAGTTGCCAAAATTCGAAAATTTCATAAGGGGTACCTCTTAGTTCAAAAAATCGATTTTTTAAAAATTTTTTTAGAAAAGGCTAAATTTTTGTCAGCAACCTTCTTTTTGCCAGTATTTTTCAAAATAAAACATTTTACAAAGCAAAAATGAATATATTTTTATTTATCGTAAAATTGCCAAAATTCGAAAATTTCATAAGGGGTACCTCTTAGTTCAAAAAATCGATTTTTTAAAAATTTGTTTAGAAAAGGCTAAATTTTTGTCAGCAACCTTCTTTTTGCCAGTATTTTTCAAAATAAAACATTTTACAAAGCAAAAATGCATATATTTTTATTTATCGTAAAATTGCCAAAATTCGAAAATATCATAAGGGGTACCTCTTAGTTCAAAAAATCGATTATTTAAAAATTTTTTTTGAAAAGGCTAAATTTTTGTCAGCAACGTTCTTTTTGCCAGTATTTTTCAAAATAAAACATTTTACAAAGCAAAAATGCATATATTTTTATTTATCGTAAAATTGCCAAAATTCGAAAAATTCATAAGGGGTACCTCTTAGTTCAAAAAATCGATTTTTTAAAAATTTTTTTAGAAAAGGCTAAATTTTTGTCAGCAACGTTCTTTTTGCCAGTATTTTTCAAAATAAAACATTTTACAAAGCAAAAATGCATATTTTTTTATTTATCGTAAAATTGCCAAAATTCGAAAAATTCATAAGGGGTACCTCTTAGTTCAAAAAATCGATTTTTTAAAAATTTTTTTAGAAAAGGCTAAATTTTTGTCAGCAACCTTCTTTTTGCCAGTATTTTTCAAAATAAAACATTTTACAAAGCAAAAATGCATATATTTTTATTTATCGTAAAATTGCCAAAATTTGAAAATTTCATAAAGGGTACCTCTTAGTTCAAAAAATCGATTTTTTAAAAATTTTTTTAGAAAAGGCTAAATTTTTGTCAGCAACCTTCTTTTTGCCAGTATTTTTCAAAATAAAACATTTTACAAAGCAAAAATGCATATATTTTTATTTATCGTAAAATTGCCAAAATTCGAAAATTTCATAAGGGGTACCTCTTAGTTCAAAAAATCGATTTTTTAAAAATTTTTTTAGAAAAGGCTAAATTTTTGTCAGCAACGTTCTTTTTGCCAGTATTTTTCAAAATAAAACATTTTACAAAGCAAAAATGCATATTTTTTTATTTATCGTAAAATTGCCAAAATTCGAAAAATTCATAAGGGGTACCTCTTAGTTCAAAAAATCGATTTTTTAAAATTTTTTTTAGAAAAGGCTAAATTTTTGTCAGCAACCTTCTTTTTGCCAGTATTTTTCAAAATAAAACATTTTACAAAGCAAAAATGCATATATTTTTATTTATCGTAAAATTGCCAAAATTCGAAAATTTCATAAGGGGTACCTCTTAGTTCAAAAAATCGATTTTTTAAAAATTTTTTTTGAAAAGGCTAAATTTTTGTCAGCAACCTTCTTTTTGCCAGTATTTTTCAAAATAAAACATTTTACAAAGCAAAAATGCATATATTTTTATTTATCGTAAAATTGCCAAAATTCGAAAAATTCATAAGGGGTACCTCTTAGTTCAAAAAATCGATTTTTTAAAAATTTTTTTAGAAAAGGCTAAATTTTTGTCAGCAACGTTCTTTTTGCCAGTATTTTTCAAAATAAAACATTTTACAAAGCAAAAATGTATATATTTTTATTTATCGTAAAATTGCCAAAATTCGAAAAATTCATAAGGGGTACCTCTTAGTTCAAAAAATCGATTTTTTAAAAATTTTTTTAGAAAAGGCTAAATTTTTGTCAGCAACCTTCTTTTTGCCAGTATTTTTCAAAATAAAACATTTTACAAAGCAAAAATGCATATATTTTTATTTATCGTAAAATTGCCAAAATTCGAAAATTTCATAAGGGGTACCTCTTAGTTCAAAAAATCGATTTTTTAACAATTTTTTTAGAAAAGGCTAAATTTTTGTCAGCAACTTTCTTTTTGCCAGTATTTTTCAAAATAAAACATTTTACAAAGCAAAAATGCATATATTTTTATTTATCGTAAAATTGCCAAAATTCGAAAATTTCATAAGGGGTACCTCTTAGTTCAAAAAATCGATTTTTTAAAAATTTTTTTAGAAAAGGCTAAATTTTTGTCAGCAACCTTCTTTTTGCCAGTATTTTTCAAAATAAAACATTTTACAAAGCAAAAATGCATATATTTTTATTTATCGTAAAGTTGCCAAAATTCGAAAATTTCATAAGGGGTACCTCTTAGTTCAAAAAATCGATTTTTTAAAAATTTTTTTAGAAAAGGCTAAATTTTTGTCAGCAACCTTCTTTTTGCCAGTATTTTTCAAAATAAAACATTTTACAAAGCAAAAATGAATATATTTTTATTTATCGTAAAATTGCCAAAATTCGAAAATTTCATAAGGGGTACCTCTTAGTTCAAAAAATCGATTTTTTAAAAATTTGTTTAGAAAAGGCTAAATTTTTGTCAGCAACCTTCTTTTTGCCAGTATTTTTCAAAATAAAACATTTTACAAAGCAAAAATGCATATATTTTTATTTATCGTAAAATTGCCAAAATTCGAAAATATCATAAGGGGTACCTCTTAGTTCAAAAAATCGATTATTTAAAAATTTTTTTTGAAAAGGCTAAATTTTTGTCAGCAACGTTCTTTTTGCCAGTATTTTTCAAAATAAAACATTTTACAAAGCAAAAATGCATATATTTTTATTTATCGTAAAATTGCCAAAATTTGAAAATTTCATAAAGGGTACCTCTTAGTTCAAAAAATCGATTTTTTAAAAATTTTTTTAGAAAAGGCTAAATTTTTGTCAGCAACCTTCTTTTTGCCAGTATTTTTCAAAATAAAACATTTTACAAAGCAAAAATGCATATATTTTTATTTATCGTAAAATTGCCAAAATTTGAAAATTTCATAAAGGGTACCTCTTAGTTCAAAAAATCGATTTTTTAAAAATTTTTTTAGAAAAGGCTAAATTTTTGTCAGCAACCTTCTTTTTGCCAGTATTTTTCAAAATAAAACATTTTACAAAGCAAAAATGCATATATTTTTATTTATCGTAAAATTGCCAAAATTCGAAAATTTCATAAGGGGTACCTCTTAGTTCAAAAAATCGATTTTTTAAAAATTTTTTTAGAAAAGGCTAAATTTTTGTCAGCAACGTTCTTTTTGCCAGTATTTTTCAAAATAAAACATTTTACAAAGCAAAAATGCATATTTTTTTATTTATCGTAAAATTGCCAAAATTCGAAAAATTCATAAGGGGTACCTCTTAGTTCAAAAAATCGATTTTTTAAAAATTTTTTTAGAAAAGGCTAAATTTTTGTCAGCAACCTTCTTTTTGCCAGTATTTTTCAAAATAAAACATTTTACAAAGCAAAAATGCATATATTTTTATTTATCGTAAAATTGCCAAAATTCGAAAATTTCATAAGGGGTACCTCTTAGTTCAAAAAATCGATTTTTTAAAAATTTTTTTAGAAAAGGCTAAATTTTTGTCAGCAACCTTCTTTTTGCCAGTATTTTTCAAAATAAAACATTTTACAAAGCAAAAATGCATATATTTTTATTTATCGTAAAATTGCCAAAATTCGAAAATTTCATAAGGGGTACCTCTTAGTTCAAAAAATCGATTTTTTAAAAATTTTTTTTTAAAAGGCTAAATTTTTGTCAGCAACGTTCTTTTTGCCAGTATTTTTCAAAATAAAACATTTTACAAAGCAAAAATGCATATATTTTTATTTATCGTAAAATTGCCAAAATTCGAAAAATTCATAAGGGGTACCTCTTAGTTCAAAAAATCGATTTTTTAAAAATTTTTTTAGAAAAGGCTAAATTTTTGTCAGCAACGTTCTTTTTGCCAGTATTTTTCAAAATAAAACATTTTACAAAGCAAAAATGTATATTTTTTTATTTATCGTAAAATTGCCAAAATTCGAAAAATTCATAAGGTTCAAAAAATCGATTTTTTAAAAATTTTTTTAGAAAAGGCTAAATTTTTGTCAGCAACCTTCTTTTTGCCAGTATTTTTCAAAATAAAACATTTTACAAAGCAAAAATGCATATATTTTTATTTATCGTAAAATTGCCAAAATTCGAAAATTTCATAAGGGGTACCTCTTAGTTCAAAAAATCGATTTTTTAACAATTTTTTTAGAAAAGGCTAAATTTTTGTCAGCAACTTTCTTTTTGCCAGTATTTTTCAAAATAAAACATTTTACAAAGCAAAAATGCATATATTTTTATTTATCGTAAAATTGCCAAAATTCGAAAATTTCATAAGGGGTACCTCTTAGTTCAAAAAATCGATTTTTTAAAAATTTTTTTAGAAAAGGCTAAATTTTTGTCAGCAACCTTCTTTTTGCCAGTATTTTTCAAAATAAAACATTTTACAAAGCAAAAATGCATATATTTTTATTTATCGTAAAGTTGCCAAAATTCGAAAATTTCATAAGGGGTACCTCTTAGTTCAAAAAATCGATTTTTTAAAAATTTTTTTAGAAAAGGCTAAATTTTTGTCAGCAACCTTCTTTTTGCCAGTATTTTTCAAAATAAAACATTTTACAAAGCAAAAATGAATATATTTTTATTTATCGTAAAATTGCCAAAATTCGAAAATTTCATAAGGGGTACCTCTTAGTTCAAAAAATCGATTTTTTAAAAATTTGTTTAGAAAAGGCTAAATTTTTGTCAGCAACCTTCTTTTTGCCAGTATTTTTCAAAATAAAACATTTTACAAAGCAAAAATGCATATATTTTTATTTATCGTAAAATTGCCAAAATTCGAAAATATCATAAGGGGTACCTCTTAGTTCAAAAAATCGATTATTTAAAAATTTTTTTTGAAAAGGCTAAATTTTTGTCAGCAACGTTCTTTTTGCCAGTATTTTTCAAAATAAAACATTTTACAAAGCAAAAATGCATATATTTTTATTTATCGTAAAATTGCCAAAATTCGAAAAATTCATAAGGGGTACCTCTTAGTTCAAAAAATCGATTTTTTAAAAATTTTTTTAGAAAAGGCTAAATTTTTGTCAGCAACCTTCTTTTTGCCAGTATTTTTCAAAATAAAACATTTTACAAAGCAAAAATGCATATATTTTTATTTATCGTAAAATTGCCAAAATTTGAAAATTTCATAAAGGGTACCTCTTAGTTCAAAAAATCGATTTTTTAAAAATTTTTTTAGAAAAGGCTAAATTTTTGTCAGCAACCTTCTTTTTGCCAGTATTTTTCAAAATAAAACATTTTACAAAGCAAAAATGCATATATTTTTATTTATCGTAAAATTGCCAAAATTCGAAAATTTCATAAGGGGTACCTCTTAGTTCAAAAAATCGATTTTTTAAAAATTTTTTTAGAAAAGGCTAAATTTTTGTCAGCAACGTTCTTTTTGCCAGTATTTTTCAAAATAAAACATTTTACAAAGCAAAAATGCATATTTTTTTATTTATCGTAAAATTGCCAAAATTCGAAAAATTCATAAGGGGTACCTCTTAGTTCAAAAAATCGATTTTTTAAAAATTTTTTTAGAAAAGGCTAAATTTTTGTCAGCAACGTTCTTTTTGCCAGTATTTTTCAAAATAAAACATTTTACAAAGCAAAAATGTATATTTTTTTATTTATCGTAAAATTGCCAAAATTCGAAAAATTCATAAGGGGTACCTCTTAGTTCAAAAAATCGATTTTTTAAAAATTTTTTTAGAAAAGGCTAAATTTTTGTCAGCAACCTTCTTTTTGCCAGTATTTTTCAAAATAAAACATTTTACAAAGCAAAAATGCATATATTTTTATTTATCGTAAAATTGCCAAAATTCGAAAATTTCATAAGGGGTACCTCTTAGTTCAAAAAATCGATTTTTTAACAATTTTTTTAGAAAAGGCTAAATTTTTGTCAGCAACTTTCTTTTTGCCAGTATTTTTCAAAATAAAACATTTTACAAAGCAAAAATGCATATATTTTTATTTATCGTAAAATTGCCAAAATTCGAAAATATCATAAGGGGTACCTCTTAGTTAAAAAAATCGATTTTTTAAAAATTTTTTTAGAAAAGGCTAAATTTTTGTCAGCAACCTTCTTTTTGCCAGTATTTTTCAAAATAAAACATTTTACAAAGCAAAAATGCATATATTTTTATTTATCGTAAAATTGCCAAAATTCGAAAATTTCATAAGGGGTACGTACCTCTTAGTTCAAAAAATCGATTTTTTAAAAATTTTATTAGAAAAGGCTAACTTTTTGTCAGCAACCTTCTTTTTGCCAGTATTTTTCAAAATAAAACATTTTACAAAGCAAAAATGCATATATTTTTATTTATCGTAAAATTGCCAAAATTCGAAAATTTCACAAGGGGTACCTCTTAGTTCAAAAAATCGATTTTTTAAAAATTTTTTTAGAAAAGGCTAAATTTTTGTCAGCAACCTTCTTTTTGCCAGTATTTTTCAAAATAAAACATTTTACAAAGCAAAAATGCATATATTTTTATTTATCGTAAAATTGCCAAAATTCGAAAATTTCATAAGGGGTACCTCTTAGTTCAAAAAATCGATTTTTTAAAAATTTTATTAGAAAAGGCTAACTTTTTGTCAGCAACCTTCTTTTTGCCAGTATTTTTCAAAATAAAACATTTTACAAAGCAAAAATGCATATATTTTTATTTATCGTAAAATTGCCAAAATTCGAAAATTTCATAAGGGGTACCTCTTAGTTCAAAAAATCGATTTTTTAAAAATTTTCTTAGAAAAGGCTAAATTTTTGTGAGCAACCTTCTTTTTGCCAGTATTTTTCAAAATAAAACATTTTACAAAGCAAAAATGCATATATTTTTATTTATCGTAAAATTGCCAAAATTCGAAAATATCATAAGGGGTACCTCTTAGTTAAAAAAATCGATTTTTTAAAAATTTTTTTAGAAAAGGCTAAATTTTTGTCAGCAACCTTCTTTTTGCCAGTATTTTTCAAAATAAAACATTTTACAAAGCAAAAATGCATATATTTTTATTTATCGTAAAATTGCCAAAATTCGAAAATATCATAAGGGGTACCTCTTAGTTAAAAAAATCGATTTTTTAAAAATTTTTTTAGAAAAGGCTAAATTTTTGTCAGCAACCTTCTTTTTGCCAGTATTTTTCAAAATAAAACATTTTACAAAGCAAAAATGCATATATTTTTATTTATCGTAAAATTGCCAAAATTCGAAAATTTCATAAGGGGTACCTCTTAGTTCAAAAAATCGATTTTTTAAAAATTTTTTTAGAAAAGGCTAAATTTTTGTCAGCAACCTTCTTTTTGCCAGTATTTTTCAAAATAAAACATTTTACAAAGCAAAAATGAATATATTTTTATTTATCGTAAAATTGCCAAAATTCGAAAATTTCATAAGGGGTACCTCTTAGTTCAAAAAATCGATTTTTTAAAAATTTGTTTAGAAAAGGCTAAATTTTTGTCAGCAACCTTCTTTTTGCCAGTATTTTTCAAAATAAAACATTTTACAAAGCAAAAATGCATATATTTTTATTTATCGTAAAATTGCCAAAATTCGAAAATATCATAAGGGGTACCTCTTAGTTCAAAAAATCGATTATTTAAAACTTTTTTTTGAAAAGGCTAAATTTTTGTCAGCAACGTTCTTTTTGCCAGTATTTTTCAAAATAAAACATTTTACAAAGCAAAAATGCATATATTTTTATTTATCGTAAAATTGCCAAAATTCGAAAAATTCATAAGGGGTACCTCTTAGTTCAAAAAATCGATTTTTTAAAAATTTTTTTAGAAAAGGCTAAATTTTTGTCAGCAACGTTCTTTTTGCCAGTATTTTTCAAAATAAAACATTTTACAAAGCAAAAATGCATATTTTTTTATTTATCGTAAAATTGCCAAAATTCGAAAAATTCATAAGGGGTACCTCTTAGTTCAAAAAATCGATTTTTTAAAAATTTTTTTAGAAAAGGCTAAATTTTTGTCAGCAACCTTCTTTTTGCCAGTATTTTTCAAAATAAAACATTTTACAAAGCAAAAATGCATATATTTTTATTTATCGTAAAATTGCCAAAATTCGAAAATTTCATAAGGGGTACCTCTTAGTTCAAAAAATCGATTTTTTAAAAATTTTTTTTGAAAAGGCTAAATTTTTGTCAGCAACGTTCTTTTTGCCAGTATTTTTCAAAATAAAACATTTTACAAAGCAAAAATGCATATATTTTTATTTATCGTAAAATTGCCAAAATTCGAAAAATTCATAAGGGGTACCTCTTAGTTCAAAAAATCGATTTTTTAAAAATTTTTTTAGAAAAGGCTAAATTTTTGTCAGCAACGTTCTTTTTGCCAGTATTTTTCAAAATAAAACATTTTACAAAGCAAAAATGTATATTTTTTTATTTATCGTAAAATTGCCAAAATTCGAAAATTTCATAAGGGGTACCTCTTAGTTCAAAAAATCGATTTTTTAAAAATTTTTTTAGAAAAGGCTAAATTTTTGTCAGCAACCTTCTTTTTGCCAGTATTTTTCAAAATAAAACATTTTACAAAGCAAAAATGCATATATTTTTATTTATCGTAAAATTGCCAAAATTCGAAAATTTCATAAGGGGTACCTCTTAGTTCAAAAAATCGATTTTTTAACAATTTTTTTAGAAAAGGCTAAATTTTTGTCAGCAACTTTCTTTTTGCCAGTATTTTTCAAAATAAAACATTTTACAAAGCAAAAATGCATATATTTTTATTTATCGTAAAATTGCCAAAATTCGAAAATTTCATAAGGGGTACCTCTTAGTTCAAAAAATCGATTTTTTAAAAATTTTTTTAGAAAAGGCTAAATTTTTGTCAGCAACCTTCTTTTTGCCAGTATTTTTCAAAATAAAACATTTTACAAAGCAAAAATGCATATATTTTTATTTATCGTAAAGTTGCCAAAATTCGAAAATTTCATAAGGGGTACCTCTTAGTTCAAAAAATCGATTTTTTAAAAATTTTTTTAGAAAAGGCTAAATTTTTGTCAGCAACCTTCTTTTTGCCAGTATTTTTCAAAATAAAACATTTTACAAAGCAAAAATGAATATATTTTTATTTATCGTAAAATTGCCAAAATTCGAAAATTTCATAAGGGGTACCTCTTAGTTCAAAAAATCGATTTTTTAAAAATTTGTTTAGAAAAGGCTAAATTTTTGTCAGCAACCTTCTTTTTGCCAGTATTTTTCAAAATAAAACATTTTACAAAGCAAAAATGCATATATTTTTATTTATCGTAAAATTGCCAAAATTCGAAAATATCATAAGGGGTACCTCTTAGTTCAAAAAATCGATTATTTAAAAATTTTTTTTGAAAAGGCTAAATTTTTGTCAGCAACGTTCTTTTTGCCAGTATTTTTCAAAATAAAACATTTTACAAAGCAAAAATGCATATATTTTTATTTATCGTAAAATTGCCAAAATTCGAAAAATTCATAAGGGGTACCTCTTAGTTCAAAAAATCGATTTTTTAAAAATTTTTTTAGAAAAGGCTAAATTTTTGTCAGCAACGTTCTTTTTGCCAGTATTTTTCAAAATAAAACATTTTACAAAGCAAAAATGCATATATTTTTATTTATCGTAAAATTGCCAAAATTCGAAAATTTCATAAGGGGTACCTCTTAGTTCAAAAAATCGATTTTTTAACAATTTTTTTAGAAAAGGCTAAATTTTTGTCAGCAACTTTCTTTTTGCCAGTATTTTTCAAAATAAAACATTTTACAAAGCAAAAATGCATATATTTTTATTTATCGTAAAATTGCCAAAATTCGAAAATTTCATAAGGGGTACCTCTTAGTTCAAAAAATCGATTTTTTAAAAATTTTTTTAGAAAAGGCTAAATTTTTGTCAGCAACCTTCTTTTTGCCAGTATTTTTCAAAATAAAACATTTTACAAAGCAAAAATGCATATATTTTTATTTATCGTAAAGTTGCCAAAATTCGAAAATTTCATAAGGTTAGTTCAAAAAATCGATTTTTTAAAAATTTTTTTAGAAAAGGCTAAATTTTTGTCAGCAACCTTCTTTTTGCCAGTATTTTTCAAAATAAAACATTTTACAAAGCAAAAATGCATATATTTTTATTTATCGTAAAATTGCCAAATTTCGAAAATATCATAAGGGGTACCTCTTAGTTCAAAAAATCGATTATTTAAAAATTTTTTTTGAAAAGGCTAAATTTTTGTCAGCAACCTTCTTTTTGCCAGTATTTTTCAAAATAAAACATTTTACAAAGCAAAAATGCATATATTTTTATTTATCGTAAAATTGCCAAAATTCGAAAAATTCATAAGGGGTACCTCTTAGTTCAAAAAATCGATTTTTTAAAAATTTTTTTAGAAAAGGCTAAATTTTTGTCAGCAACGTTCTTTTTGCCAGTATTTTTCAAAATAAAACATTTTACAAAGCAAAAATGCATATATTTTTATTTATCGTAAAATTGCCAAAATTTGAAAATTTCATAAAGGGTACCTCTTAGTTCAAAAAATCGATTTTTTAAAAATTTTTTTAGAAAAGGCTAAATTTTTGTCAGCAACCTTCTTTTTGCCAGTATTTTTCAAAATAAAACATTTTACAAAGCAAAAATGCATATATTTTTATTTATCGTAAAATTGCCAAAATTCGAAAATTTTATAAGGGGTACCTCTGTACCTCTTAGTTCAAAAAATCGATTTTTTAAAAATTTTTTAGAAAAGGCTAAATTTTTGTCAGCAACCTTCTTTTTGCCAGTATTTTTCAAAATAAAACATTTTACAAAGCAAAAATGCATATATTTTTATTTATCGTAAAATTGCCAAAATTCGAAAATTTCATAAGGGGTACCTCTTAGTTAAAAAAATCGATTTTTTAAAAATTTTTTTAGAAAAGGCTAAATTTTTGTCAGCAACCTTCTTTTTGCCAGTATTTTTCAAAATAAAACATTTTACAAAGCAAAAATGCATATATTTTTATTTATCGTAAAATTGCCAAAATTCGAAAATATCATAAGGGGTACCTCTTAGTTAAAAAAAATCGATTTTTTAAAAATTTTTTTAGAAAAGGCTAAATTTTTGTCAGCAACCTTCTTTTTGCCAGTATTTTTCAAAATAAAACATTTTACAAAGCAAAAATGCATATATTTTTATTTATCGTAAAATTGCCAAAATTCGAAAATATCATAAGGGGTACCTCTTAGTTAAAAAAATCGATTTTTTAAAAATTTTTTTAGAAAAGGCTAAATTTTTGTCAGCAACCTTCTTTTTGCCAGTATTTTTCAAAATAAAACATTTTACAAAGCAAAAATGCATATATTTTTATTTATCGTAAAATTGCCAAAATTCGAAAATATCATAAGGGGTACCTCTTAGTTAAAAAAATCGATTTTTTAAAAATTTTTTTAGAAAAGGCTAAATTTTTGTCAGCAACCTTCTTTTTGCCAGTATTTTTCAAAATAAAACATTTTACAAAGCAAAAATGCATATATTTTTATTTATCGTAAAATTGCCAAAATTCGAAAATATCATAAGGGGTACCTCTTAGTTAAAAAAATCGATTTTTTAAAAATTTTTTTAGAAAAGGCTAAATTTTTGTCAGCAACCTTCTTTTTGCCAGTATTTTTCAAAATAAAACATTTTACAAAGCAAAAATGCATATATTTTTATTTATCGTAAAATTGCCAAAATTCGAAAATATCATAAGGGGTACCTCTTAGTTAAAAAAATCGATTTTTTAAAAATTTTTTTAGAAAAGGCTAAATTTTTGTCAGCAACCTTCTTTTTGCCAGTATTTTTCAAAATAAAACATTTTACAAAGCAAAAATGCATATATTTTTATTTATCGTAAAATTGCCAAAATTCGAAAATATCATAAGGGGTACCTCTTAGTTAAAAAAATCGATTTTTTAAAAATTTTTTTAGAAAAGGCTAAATTTTTGTCAGCAACCTTCTTTTTGCCAGTATTTTTCAAAATAAAACATTTTACAAAGCAAAAATGCATATATTTTTATTTATCGTAAAATTGCCAAAATTCGAAAATTTCATAAGGGGTACCTCTTAGTTCAAAAAATCGATTTTTTAAAAATTTTATTAGAAAAGGCTAACTTTTTGTCAGCAACCTTCTTCTTGCCAGTATTTTTCAAAATAAAACATTTTACAAAGCAAAAATGCATATATTTTTATTTATCGTAAAATTGCCAAAATTCGAAAATTTCATAAGGGGTACCTCTTAGTTCAAAAAATCGATTTTTTAAAAATTTTTTTAGAAAAGGCTAAATTTTTGTCAGCAACCTTCTTTTTGCCAGTATTTTTCAAAATAAAACATTTTACAAAGCAAAAATGCATATATTTTTATTTATCGTAAAATTGCCAAAATTCGAAAATTTCATAAGGGGTACGTACCTCTTAGTTCAAAAAATCGATTTTTTAAAAATTTTATTAGAAAAGGCTAACTTTTTGTCAGCAACCTTCTTTTTGCCAGTATTTTTCAAAATAAAACATTTTACAAAGCAAAAATGCATATATTTTTATTTATCGTAAAATTGCCAAAATTCGAAAATTTCACAAGGGGTACCTCTTAGTTCAAAAAATCGATTTTTTAAAAATTTTTTTAGAAAAGGCTAAATTTTTGTCAGCAACCTTCTTTTTGCCAGTATTTTTCAAAATAAAACATTTTACAAAGCAAAAATGCATATATTTTTATTTATCGTAAAATTGCCAAAATTCGAAAATTTCATAAGGGGTACCTCTTAGTTCAAAAAATCGATTTTTTAAAAATTTTATTAGAAAAGGCTAACTTTTTGTCAGCAACCTTCTTTTTGCCAGTATTTTTCAAAATAAAACATTTTACAAAGCAAAAATGCATATATTTTTATTTATCGTAAAATTGCCAAAATTCGAAAATTTCATAAGGGGTACCTCTTAGTTCAAAAAATCGATTTTTTAAAAATTTTTTTAGAAAAGGCTAAATTTTTGTCAGCAACCTTCTTTTTGCCAGTATTTTTCAAAATAAAACATTTTACAAAGCAAAAATGCATATATTTTTATTTATCGTAAAATTGCCAAAATTCGAAAATATCATAAGGGGTACCTCTTAGTTAAAAAAATCGATTTTTTAAAAATTTTTTTAGAAAAGGCTAAATTTTTGTCAGCAACCTTCTTTTTGCCAGTATTTTTCAAAATAAAACATTTTACAAAGCAAAAATGCATATATTTTTATTTATCGTAAAATTGCCAAAATTCGAAAATATCATAAGGGGTACCTCTTAGTTAAAAAAATCGATTTTTTAAAAATTTTTTTAGAAAAGGCTAAATTTTTGTCAGCAACCTTCTTTTTGCCAGTATTTTTCAAAATAAAACATTTTACAAAGCAAAAATGCATATATTTTTATTTATCGTAAAATTGCCAAAATTCGAAAATATCATAAGGGGTACCTCTTAGTTAAAAAAATCGATTTTTTAAAAATTTTTTTAGAAAAGGCTAAATTTTTGTCAGCAACCTTCTTTTTGCCAGTATTTTTCAAAATAAAACATTTTACAAAGCAAAAATGCATATATTTTTATTTATCGTAAAATTGCCAAAATTCGAAAATTTCATAAGGGGTACCTCTTAGTTAAAAAAATCGATTTTTTAAAAATTTTTTTAGAAAAGGCTAAATTTTTGTCAGCAACCTTCTTTTTGCCAGTATTTTTCAAAATAAAACATTTTACAAAGCAAAAATGCATATATTTTTATTTATCGTAAAATTGCCAAAATTCGAAAATATCATAAGGGGTACCTCTTAGTTAAAAAAATCGATTTTTTAAAAATTTTTTTAGAAAAGGCTAAATTTTTGTCAGCAACCTTCTTTTTGCCAGTATTTTTCAAAATAAAACATTTTACAAAGCAAAAATGCATATATTTTTATTTATCGTAAAATTGCCAAAATTCGAAAATTTCATAAGGGGTACCTCTTAGTTCAAAAAATCGATTTCTTAAAAATTTTTTTAGAAAAGGCTAAATTTTTGTCAGCAACCTTCTTTTTGCCAGTATTTTTCAAAATAAAACATTTTACAAAGCAAAAATGAATATATTTTTATTTATCGTAAAATTGCCAAAATTCGAAAATTTCATAAGGGGTACCTCTTAGTTCAAAAAATCGATTTTTTAAAAATTTGTTTAGAAAAGGCTAAATTTTTGTCAGCAACCTTCTTTTTGCCAGTATTTTTCAAAATAAAACATTTTACAAAGCAAAAATGCATATATTTTTATTTATCGTAAAATTGCCAAAATTCGAAAATATCATAAGGGGTACCTCTTAGTTCAAAAAATCGATTATTTAAAAATTTTTTTTGAAAAGGCTAAATTTTTGTCAGCAACGTTCTTTTTGCCAGTATTTTTCAAAATAAAACATTTTACAAAGCAAAAATGCATATTTTTTTATTTATCGTAAAATTGCCAAAATTCGAAAAATTCATAAGGGGTACCTCTTAGTTCAAAAAATCGATTTTTTAAAAATTTTTTTAGAAAAGGCTAAATTTTTGTCAGCAACCTTCTTTTTGCCAGTATTTTTCAAAATAAAACATTTTACAAAGCAAAAATGCATATATTTTTATTTATCGTAAAATTGCCAAAATTCGAAAATTTCATAAGGGGTACCTCTTAGTTCAAAAAATCGATTTTTTTAAAATTTTTTTAGAAAAGGCTAAATTTTTGTCAGCAACTTTCTTTTTGCCAGTATTTTTCAAAATAAAACATTTTACAAAGCAAAAATGCATATATTTTTATTTATCGTAAAATTGCCAAAATTCGAAAATTTCATAAGGGGTACCTCTTAGTTCAAAAAATCGATTTTTTAAAAATTTTTTTAGAAAAGGCTAAATTTTTGTCAGCAACTTTCTTTTTGCCAGTATTTTTCAAAATAAAACATTTTACAAAGCAAAAATGCATATATTTTTATTTATCGTAAAATTGCCAAAATTCGAAAATTTCATAAGGGGTACCTCTTAGTTCAAAAAATCGATTTTTTAAAAATTTTTTTAGAAAAGGCTAAATTTTTGTCAGCAACCTTCTTTTTGCCAGTATTTTTCAAAATAAAACATTTTACAAAGCAAAAATGCATATATTTTTATTTATCGTAAAATTGCCAAAATTCGAAAATTTCATAAGGGGTACCTCTTAGTTCAAAAAATCGATTTTTTAAAAATTTTTTTAGAAAAGGCTAAATTTTTGTCAGCAACTTTCTTTTTGCCAGTATTTTTCAAAATAAAACATTTTACAAAGCAAAAATGCATATATTTTTATTTATCGTAAAATTGCCAAAATTCGAAAATTTCATAAGGGGTACCTCTTAGTTCAAAAAATCGATTTTTTAAAAATTTTTTTAGAAAAGGCTAAATTTTTGTCAGCAACCTTCTTTTTGCCAGTATTTTTCAAAATAAAACATTTTACAAAGCAAAAATGCATATATTTTTATTTATCGTAAAATTGCCAAAATTCGAAAATTTCATAAGGGGTACCTCTTAGTTCAAAAAATCGATTTTTTAAAAATTTTTTTTGAAAAGGCTAAATTTTTGTCAGCAACGTTCTTTTTGCCAGTATTTTTCAAAATAAAACATTTTACAAAGCAAAAATGCATATATTTTTATTTATCGTAAAATTGCCAAAATTCGAAAATTTCATAAGGAGTACATACTTCTTAGTTCAAAAAATCGATTTTTAAAAAATTTTTTTAGAAAAGGCTAAATTTTTGTCAGCAAGGTTTTTTTTGCCAGTATTTTTCAAAATAAAAGATTTTACAAAGCAAAAATGCATATATTTTTATTTATCGTAAAATTGCCAAAATTCGAAAATTTCATAAGGGGTACCTCTTAGTTCAAAAATCGATTTTTTAAAAATTTTTTTAGAAAAGGCTAAATTTTTGTCAGCAACCTTCTTTTTGCCAGTATTTTTCAAAATAAAACATTTTACAAAGCAAAAATGCATATATTTTTATTTATCGTAAAATTGCCAAAATTCGAAAATTTCATAAGGGGTACCTCTTAGTTCAAAAAATCGATTTTTTAAAAATTTTTTTTGAAAAGGCTAAATTTTTGTCAGCAACGTTCTTTTTGCCAGTATTTTTCAAAATAAAACATTTTACAAAGCAAAAATGCATATATTTTTATTTATCGTAAAATTGCCAAAATTCGAAAATTTCATAAGGAGTACATACTTCTTAGTTCAAAAAATCGATTTTTAAAAAATTTTTTTAGAAAAGGCTAAATTTTTGTCAGCAAGGTTTTTTTTGCCAGTATTTTTCAAAATAAAAGATTTTACAAAGCAAAAATGCATATATTTTTATTTATCGTAAAATTGCCAAAATTCGAAAATTTCATAAGGGGTACCTCTTAGTTCAAAAAATAGATTTTTTAAAAATTTTTTTAGAAAAGGCTAAATTTTTGTCAGCAACTTTCTTTTTGCCAGTATTTTTCAAAATAAAACATTTTACAAAGCAAAAATGCATATATTTTTATTTATCGTAAAATTGCCAAAATTCGAAAATTTCATAAGGGGTACGTACCTCTTAGTTCAAAAAATCGATTTTTTAAACATTTTTTTAGAAAAGGCTAAATTTTTGTCAGCAACCTTCTTTTTGCCAGTATTTTTCAAAATAAAACATTTTACAAAGCAAAAATGCATATATTTTTATTTATCGTAAAATTGCCAAAATTCGAAAATTTCATAAGGGGTACCTCTTAGTTCAAAAAATCGATTTTTTAAAAATTTTATTAGAAAAGGCTAACTTTTTGTCAGCAACCTTCTTCTTGCCAGTATTTTTCAAAATAAAACATTTTACAAAGCAAAAATGCATATATTTTTATTTATCGTAAAATTGCCAAAATTCGAAAATTTCATAAGGGGTACCTCTTAGTTCAACAAATCGATTTTTAAAAATTTTTTTAGAAAAGGTTAAATTTTTGTCAGCAACCTTCTTTTTGCCAGTATTTTTCAAAATAAAACATTTTACAAAGCAAAAATGCATATATTTTTATTTATCGTAAAATTGCCAAAATTCGAAAATTTCATAAGGGGTACCTCTTAGTTCAAAAAATCGATTTTTTAAAAATTTTATTAGAAAAGGCTAACTTTTTGTCAGCAACCTTCTTCTTGCCAGTATTTTTCAAAATAAAACATTTTACAAAGCAAAAATGCATATATTTTTATTTATCGTAAAATTGCCAAAATTCGAAAATTTCATAAGGGGTACCTCTTAGTTCAAAAAATCGATTTTTTAAAAATTTTTTTAGAAAAGGCTAAATTTTTGTCAGCAACTTTCTTTTTGCCAGTATTTTTCAAAATAAAACATTTTACAAAGCAAAAATGCATATATTTTTATTTATCGTAAAATTGCCAAAATTCGAAAATTTCATAAGGGGTACCTCTTAGTTCAAAAAATCGATTTTTTAAAAATTTTTTTAGAAAAGGCTAAATTTTTGTCAGCAACCTTCTTTTTGCCAGTATTTTTCAAAATAAAACATTTTACAAAGCAAAAATGCATATATTTTTATTTATCGTAAAATTGCCAAAATTCGAAAATTTCATAAGGGGTACCTCTTAGTTCAAAAAATCGATTTTTTAAAAATTTTTTTTGAAAAGGCTAAATTTTTGTCAGCAACGTTCTTTTTGCCAGTATTTTTCAAAATAAAACATTTTACAAAGCAAAAATGCATATATTTTTATTTATCGTAAAATTGCCAAAATTCGAAAATTTCATAAGGAGTACATACTTCTTAGTTCAAAAAATCGATTTTTAAAAAATTTTTTTAGAAAAGGCTAAATTTTTGTCAGCAAGGTTTTTTTTGCCAGTATTTTTCAAAATAAAAGATTTTACAAAGCAAAAATGCATATATTTTTATTTATCGTAAAATTGCCAAAATTCGAAAATTTCATAAGGGGTACCTCTTAGTTCAAAAAATCGATTTTTTAAAAATTTTTTTAGAAAAGGCTAAATTTTTGTCAGCAACCTTCTTTTTGCCAGTATTTTTCAAAATAAAACATTGTACAAAGCAAAAATGCATATATTTTTATTTATCGTAAAATTGCCAAAATTCAAAAATTTCATAAGGGGTACCTCTTAGTTCAAAAAATCGATTTTTTAAAAATTTTTTTTGAAAAGGCTAAATTTTTGTCAGCAACGTTCTTTTTGCCAGTATTTTTCAAAATAAAACATTTTACAAAGCAAAAATGCATATTTTTTTATTTATCGTAAAATTGCCAAAATTCGAAAATTTCATAAGGGGTACCTCTTAGTTCAAAAAATCGATTTTTTAAAAATTTTTTTAGAAAAGGCTAAATTTTTGTCAGCAACCTTCTTTTTGCCAGTATTTTTCAAAATAAAACATTGTACAAAGCAAAAATGCATATATTTTTATTTATCGTAAAATTGCCAAAACTCGAAAATTTCATAAGGGGTACCTGTTTGTTCAAAAAATCGATTTTTTTTTAATTTTTTTAGAAAAGGCTAAATTTTTGTCAGCAACCTTCTTTTTGCCAGTATTTTTCAAAATAAAAGATTTTACAAAGCAAAAATGCATATATTTTTATTTATCGTAAAATTGCCAAAATTCGAAAATTTCATAAGGGGTACCTCTTAGTTCAAAAAATCGATTTTTTAAAATTTTTTTTAGAAAAGGCTAAATTTTTGTCAGCAACCTTCTTTTTGCCAGTATTTTTCAAAATAAAACATTTTACAAAGCAAAAATGCATATATTTTTATTTATTGTAAAATTGCCAAAATTCGAAAATTTCATAAGGGGTACCTCTTAGTTCAAAAAATCGATTTTTTAAAAATTTTTTTAGAAAAGGCTAAATTTTTGTCAGCAACCTTCTTTTTGCCAGTATTTTTCAAAATAAAACATTGTACAAAGCAAAAATGCATATATTTTTATTTATCGTAAAATTGCCAAAATTCGAAAATTTCATAAGGGGTACCTCTTAGTTCAACAAATCGATTTTTTAAAAATTTTTTTAGAAAAGGCTAAATTTTTGTCAGCAACCTTCTTTTTGCCAGTATTTTTCAAAATAAAACATTTTACAAAGCAAAAATGCATATATTTTTATTTATCGTAAAATTGCCAAAATTCGAAAATTTCATAAGGGGTACCTCTTAGTTCAAAAAATCGATTTTTTAAAAATTTTTTTAGAAAAGGCTAAATTTTTGTCAGCAACCTTCTTTTTGCCAGTATTTTTCAAAATAAAACATTTTACAAAGCAAAAATGCATATATTTTTATTTATCGTAAAATTGCCAAAATTCGAAAATTTCATAAGGGGTACCTCTTAGTTCAAAAAATCGATTTTTTAAAAATTTTTTTAGAAAAGGCTAAATTTTTGTCAGCAACCTTCTTTTTGCCAGTATTTTTCAAAATAAAACATTTTACAAAGCAAAAATGCATATATTTTTATTTATCGTAAAATTGCCAAAATTCGAAAATTTCATAAGGGGTACCTCTTAGTTCAAAAAATCGATTTTTTAAAAATTTTTTTAGAAAAGGCTAAATTTTTGTCAGCAACCTTCTTTTTGCCAGTATTTTTCAAAATAAAACATTTTACAAAGCAAAAATGCATATATTTTTATTTATCGTAAAATTGCCAAAATTCGAAAATTTCATAAGGGGTACCTCTTAGTTCAAAAAATCGATTTTTTAAAAATTTTATTAGAAAAGGCTAACTTTTTGTCAGCAACCTTCTTCTTGCCAGTATTTTTCAAAATAAAACATTTTACAAAGCAAAAATGCATATATTTTTATTTATCGTAAAATTGCCAAAATTCGAAAATTTCATAAGGGGTACCTCTTAGTTCAAAAAATCGATTTTTTAAAAATTTTTTTAGAAAAGGCTAAATTTTTGTCAGCAACCTTCTTTTTGCCAGTATTTTTCAAAATAAAACATTTTACAAAGCAAAAATGCATATATTTTTATTTATCGTAAAATTGCCAAAATTCGAAAATTTCATAAGGGGTACCTCTTAGTTCAAAAAATCGATTATATAAAAATTTTTTTAGAAAAGGCTACATTTTTGTCAGCAACCTTCTTTTTGCCAGTATTTTTCAAAATAAAACATTTTACAAAGCAAAAATGCATATATTTTTATTTATCGTAAAATTGCCAAAATTCGAAGATTTCATAAGGGGTACCTCTTAGTTAAAAAAATCGATTTTTTAAAAATTTGTTTAGAAAGGCTAAATTTTTGTCAGCAACCTTCTTTTTGCCAGTATTTTTCAAAATAAAACATTTTACAAAGCAAAAATGCATATATTTTTATTTATCGTAAAATTGCCAAAATTCGAAGATTTCATAAGGGGTACCTCTTAGTTAAAAAAATCGATTTTTTAAAAATTTGTTTAGAAAAGGCTAAATTTTTGTCAGCAACCTTCTTTTTGCCAGTATTTTTCAAAATAAAACATTTTACAAAGCAAAAATGCATATATTTTTATTTATCGTAAAATTGCCAAAATTCGAAAATTTCATAAGGGGTACGTACCTCTTAGTTCAAAAAATCGATTTTTTAAAAATTTTTTTAGAAAAGGCTAAATTTTTGTCAGCAACCTTCTTTTTGCCAGTATTTTTCAAAATAAAACATTTTACAAAGCAAAAATGCATATATTTTTATTTATCGTAAAATTGCCAAAATTCGAAAATTTCATAAGGGGTACCTCTTAGTTCAAAAAATCGATTTTTTAAAAATTTTATTAGAAAAGGCTAACTTTTTGTCAGCAACCTTCTTCTTGCCAGTATTTTTCAAAATAAAACATTTTACAAAGCAAAAATGCATATATTTTTATTTATCGTAAAATTGCCAAAATTCGAAAATTTCATAAGGGGTACCTCTTAGTTCAACAAATCGATTTTTAAAAATTTTTTTAGAAAAGGTTAAATTTTTGTCAGCAACCTTCTTTTTGCCAGTATTTTTCAAAATAAAACATTTTACAAAGCAAAAATGCATATATTTTTATTTATCGTAAAATTGCCAAAATTCGAAAATTTCATAAGGGGTACCTCTTAGTTCAAAAAATCGATTTTTTAAAAATTTTATTAGAAAAGGCTAACTTTTTGTCAGCAACCTTCTTCTTGCCAGTATTTTTCAAAATAAAACATTTTACAAAGCAAAAATGCATATATTTTTATTTATCGTAAAATTGCCAAAATTCGAAAATTTCATAAGGGGTACCTCTTAGTTCAAAAAATCGATTTTTTAAAAATTTTTTTAGAAAAGGCAAAATTTTTGTCAGCAACGTTCTTTTTGCCAGTATTTTTCAAAATAAAACATTTTACAAAGCAAAAATGCATATATTTTTATTTATCGTAAAATTGCCAAAATTCGAAAATTTCATAAGGGGTACCTCTTAGTTCAAAAAATCGATTTTTTAAAAATTTTTTTAGAAAAGGCTAAATTTTTGTCAGCAACCTTCTTTTTGCCAGTATTTTTCAAAATAAAACATTTTACAAAGCAAAAATGCATATATTTTTATTTATCGTAAAATTGCCAAAATTCGAAAATTTCATAAGGGGTACCTCTTAGTTCAAAAAATCGATTTCTTAAAAATTTTTTTTGAAAAGGCTAAATTTTTGTCAGCAACGTTCTTTTTGCCAGTATTTTTCAAAATAAAACATTTTACAAAGCAAAAATGCATATATTTTTATTTATCGTAAAATTGCCAAAATTCGAAAATTTCATAAGGGGTACCTCTTAGTTCAAAAAATCGATTTTTTAAAATTTTTTTTAGAAAAGGCTAAATTTTTGTCAGCAACCTTCTTTTTGCCAGTATTTTTCAAAATAAAACATTTTACAAAGCAAAAATGCATATATTTTTATTTATTGTAAAATTGCCAAAATTCGAAAATTTCATAAGGGGTACCTCTTAGTTAAAAAAATCGATTTTTTAAAAATTTTTTTAGAAAAGGCTAAATTTTTGTCAGCAACCTTATTTTTGCCAGTATTTTTCAAAATAAAACATTGTACAAAGCAAAAATGCATATATTTTTATTTATCGTAAAATTGCCAAAATTCGAAAATTTCATAAGGGGTACCTCTTAGTTCAAAAAATCGATTTTTTAAAAATTTTTTTTGAAAAGGCTAAATTTTTGTCAGCAACGTTCTTTTTGCCAGTATTTTTCAAAATAAAACATTTTACAAAGCAAAAATGCATATATTTTTATTTATCGTAAAATTGCCAAAATTCGAAAATTTCATAAGGGGTACCTCTTAGTTCAACAAATCGATTTTTAAAAACTTTTTTTAGAAAAGGTTAAATTTTTGTCAGCAACCTCCTTTTTGCCAGTATTTTTCAAAATGAAACATTTTACAAAGCAAAAATGCATATATTTTTATTTATCGTAAAATTGCCAAAATTCGAAAATTTCATAAGGGGTACCTCTTAGTTAAAAAAATCGATTTTTTAAAAATTTTTTTAGAAAAGGCTAAATTTTTGTCAGCAACCTTCTTTTTGCCAGTATTTTTCAAAATAAAACATTTTACAAAGCAAAAATGCATATATTTTTATTTATCGTAAAATTGCCAAAATTCGAAAATTTCATAAGGGGTACCTCTTAGTTCAAAAAATCGATTTTTTAAAAATTTGTTTAGAAAAGGCTAAATTTTTGTCAGCAACCTTCTTTTTGCCAGTATTTTTCAAAATAAAACATTTTACAAAGCAAAAATGCATATATTTTTATTTATCGTAAAATTGCCAAAATTCGAAAATTTCATAAGGGGTACCTCTTAGTTCAAAAAATCGATTTTTTAAAAATTTTTTTAGAAAAGGCTAAATTTTTGTCAGCAACGTTCTTTTTGCCAGTATTTTTCAAAATAAAACATTTTACAAAGCAAAAATGCATATATTTTTATTTATCGTAAAATTGCCAAAATTCGAAAATTTCATAAGGGGTACCTCTTAGTTCAAAAAATCGATTTTTTAAAAATTTGTTTAGAAAAGGCTAAATTTTTGTCAGCAACCTTCTTTTTGCCAGTATTTTTCAAAATAAAACATTTTACAAAGCAAAAATGCATATATTTTTATTTATCGTAAAATTGCCAAAATTCGAAAATTTCATAAGGGGTACCTCTTAGTTCAAAAAATCGATTTTTTAAAAATTTTTTTAGAAAAGGCTAAATTTTTGTCAGCAACCTTCTTTTTGCCAGTATTTTTCAAAATAAAACATTTTACAAAGCAAAAATGCATATATTTTTATTTATCGTAAAATTGCCAAAATTCGAAAATTTCATAAGGGGTACCTCTTAGTTCAAAAAATCGATTTTTTAAAAATTTGTTTAGAAAAGGCTAAATTTTTGTCAGCAACCTTCTTTTTGCCAGTATTTTTCAAAATAAAACATTTTACAAAGCAAAAATGCATATATTTTTATTTATCGTAAAATTGCCAAAATTCGAAAATTTCATAAGGGGTACCTCTTAGTTCAAAAAATCGATTTTTTAAAAATTTTTTTAGAAAAGGCTAAATTTTTGTCAGCAACCTTCTTTTTGCCAGTATTTTTCAAAATAAAACATTTTACAAAGCAAAAATGCATATATTTTTATTTATCGTAAAATTGCCAAAATGCGAAAATTTCATAAGGGGTACCTCTTAGTTCAAAAAATCGATTTTTTAAAAATTTTATTAGAAAAGGCTAACTTTTTGTCAGCAACCTTCTTCTTGCCAGTATTTTTCAAAATAAAGCATTTTACAAAGCAAAAATGCATATATTTTTATTTATCGTAAAATTGCCAAAATTCGAAAATTTCATAAGGGGTACCTCTTAGTTCAAAAAATCGATTTTTTAAAAATTTTTTTAGAAAAGGCTAAATTTTTGTCAGCAACCTTCTTTTTGCCAGTATTTTTCAAAATAAAACATTTTACAAAGCAAAAATGCATATATTTTTATTTATCGTAAAATTGCCAAAATTCGAAAATTTCATAAGGGGTACCTCTTAGTTCAAAAAATCGATTTTTTAAAAATTTTATTAGAAAAGGCTAACTTTTTGTCAGCAACCTTCTTCTTGCCAGTATTTTTCAAAATAAAGCATTTTACAAAGCAAAAATGCATATATTTTTATTTATCGTAAAATTGCCAAAATTCGAAAATTTCATAAGGGGTACCTCTTAGTTCAAAAAATCGATTATATAAAAATTTTTTTAGAAAAGGCTAAATTTTTGTCAGCAACCTTCTTTTTGCCAGTATTTTTCAAAATAAAACATTTTACAAAGCAAAAATGCATATATTTTTATTTATCGTAAAATTGCCAAAATTCGAAAATTTCATAAGGGGTACCTCTTAGTTCAAAAAATCGATTTCTTAAAAATTTGTTTAGAAAAGGCTAAATTTTTGTCAGCAACCTTCTTTTTGCCAGTATTTTTCAAAATAAAACATTTTACAAAGCAAAAATGCATATATTTTTATTTATCGTAAAATTGCCAAAATTCGAAAATTTCATAAGGGGTACCTCTTAGTTCAAAAAATCGATTTTTTAAAAATTTTATTAGAAAAGGCTAACTTTTTGTCAGCAACCTTCTTTTTGCCAGTATTTTTCAAAATAAAACATTTTACAAAGCAAAAATGCATATATTTTTATTTATCGTAAAATTGCCAAAATTCGAAAATTTCATAAGGGGTACCTCTTAGTTCAAAAAATCGATTTTTTAAAAATTTTATTAGAAAAGGCTAACTTTTTGTCAGCAACCTTCTTTTTGCCAGTATTTTTCAAAATAAAACATTTTACAAAGCAAAAATGCATATATTTTTATTTATCGTAAAATTGCCAAAATTCGAAAATTTCATAAGGGGTACCTCTTAGTTCAAAAAATCGATTTTTTAAAAATTTTATTAGAAAAGGCTAACTTTTTGTCAGCAACCTTCTTTTTGCCAGTATTTTTCAAAATAAAACATTTTACAAAGCAAAAATGCATATATTTTTATTTATCGTAAAATTGCCAAAATTCGAAAATTTCATAAGGGGTACCTCTTAGTTCAAAAAATCGATTTTTTAAAAATTTTATTAGAAAAGGCTAACTTTTTGTCAGCAACCTTCTTTTTGCCAGTATTTTTCAAAATAAAACATTTTACAAAGCAAAAATGCATATATTTTTATTTATCGTAAAATTGCCAAAATTCGAAAATTTCATAAGGGGTACCTCTTAGTTCAAAAAATCGATTTTTTAAAAATTTTTTTAGAAAAGGCTAAATTTTTGTCAGCAACCTTCTTTTTGCCAGTATTTTTCAAAATAAAACATTTTACAAAGCAAAAATGCATATATTTTTATTTATCGTAAAATTGCCAAAATTCGAAGATTTCATAAGGGGTACCTCTTAGTTAAAAAAATCGATTTTTTAAAAATTTGTTTAGAAAAGGCTAAATTTTTGTCAGCAACCTTCTTTTTGCCAGTATTTTTCAAAATAAAACATTTTACAAAGCAAAAATGCATATATTTTTATTTATCGTAAAATTGCCAAAATTCGAAAATCTCATAAGGGGTACCTCTTACTTCAAAAAATCGATTATATAAAAATTTTTTTAGAAAAGGCTAAATTTTTGTCAGCAACGTTCTTTTTGCCAGTATTTTTCAAAATAAAACATTTTACAAAGCAAAAATGCATATATTTTTATTTATCGTAAAATTGCCAAAATTCGAAAATTTCATAAGGGGTACCTCTTAGTTAAAAAAATCGATTTTTTAAAAATTTTTTTAGAAAAGGCTAAATTTTTGTCAGCAACCTTCTTTTTGCCAGTATTTTTCAAAATAAAACATTTTACAAAGCAAAAATGCATATATTTTTATTTATCGTAAAATTGCCAAAATTCGAAGATTTCATAAGGGGTACCTCTTAGTTAAAAAAATCGATTTTTTAAAAATTTGTTTAGAAAAGGCTAAATTTTTGTCAGCAACCTTCTTTTTGCCAGTATTTTTCAAAATAAAACATTTTACAAAGCAAAAATGCATATATTTTTATTTATCGTAAAATTGCCAAAATTCGAAAATTTCATAAGGGGTACCTCTTAGTTCAAAAAATCGATTTTTTTTAAATTTTTTTAGAAAAGGCTAAATTTTTGTCAGCAACCTTCTTTTTGCCAGTATTTTTCAAAATAAAACATTTTACAAAGCAAAAATGCATATATTTTTATTTATCGTAAAATTGCCAAAATTCGAAAATTTCATAAGGGGTACCTCTTAGTTCAAAAAAACGATTTTTTAAAAATTTGTTTAGAAAAGGCTAAATTTTTGTCAGCAACCTTCTTTTTGCCAGTATTTTTCAAAATAAAACATTTTACAAAGCAAAAATGCATATATTTTTATTTACCGTAAAATTGCCAAAATTCGAAAATTTCATAAGGGGTACCTCTTAGTTCAAAAAATCGATTTTTTAAAAATTTGTTTAGAAAAGGCTAAATTTTTGTCAGCAACCTTCTTTTTGCCAGTATTTTTCAAAATAAAACATTTTACAAAGCAAAAATGCATATATTTTTATTTATCGTAAAATTGCCAAAATTCAAAAATTTCATAAGGGGTACCTCTTAGTTCAAAAAATCGATTTTTTAAAAATTTTTTTAGAAAAGGCTAAATTTTTGTCAGCAACCTTCTTTTTGCCAGTATTTTTCAAAATAAAACATTTTACAAAGCAAAAATGCATATATTTTTATTTATCGTAAAATTGCCAAAATTCGAAAATTTCATAAGGGGTACCTCTTTGTTCAAAAAATCGATTTTTCAAAAATTTTTTTAGAAAAGGCTAAATTTTTGTCAGCAACCTTTTTTGCCAGTATTTTTCAAAATAAAACATTTTACAAAGAAAAATGCATATATTTTTATTTATCGTAAAATTGCCAAAATTCGAAAATTTCATAAGGGGTACCTCTTTGTTCAAAAAATCGATTTTTCAAAAATTTTTTTAGAAAAGGCTAAATTTTTGTCAGCAACCTTCTTTTTGCCAGTATTTCTCAAAATAAAAGATTTTACAAAGCAAAAATGCATATATTTTTATTTATCGTAAAATTGCCAAAACTCGAAAATTTCATAAGGGGTACCTCTTAGTTCAAAAAATCGATTTTTTAAAAATTTTTTTAGAAAAGGCTAAATTTTTGTCAGCAACCTTCTTTTTGCCAGTATTTTTCAAAATAAAACATTTTACAAAGCAAAAATGCATATATTTTTACGTATCGTAAAATTGCCAAAATTCGAAAATTTCATAAGGGGTACCTCTTTGTTCAACAAATCGATTTATTTTTAATTTTTTAGAAAAGGCTAAATTTTTGTCAGCAACCTTCTTTTGCCAGTATTTTTCAAAATAAAACATTTTACAAAGCAAAAATGCATATATTTTTATTTATCGTAAAATTGCAGAAATTCGAAAATTTCATAAGGGGTACCTCTTAGTTCAAAAAATCGATTTTTAAAAAATTTTTTTAGAAAAGGCTAAATTTTTGTCAGCAACCTTCTTTTTGCCAGTATTTTTCAAAATAAAACATTTTACAAAGCAAAAATGCATATATTTTTACGTATCGTAAAATTGCCAAAATTCGAAAATTTCATAAGGGGTACCTCTTTGTTCAACAAATCGATTTATTTTTAATTTTTTAGAAAAGGCTAAATTTTTGTCAGCAACCTTCTTTTGCCAGTATTTTTCAAAATAAAACATTTTACAAAGCAAAAATGCATATATTTTTATTTATCGTAAAATTGCAGAAATTCGAAAATTTCATAAGGGGTACCTCTTAGTTCAAAAAATCGATTTTTAAAAAATTTTTTTAGAAAAGGCTAAATTTTTGTCAGCAACCTTCTTTTTGCCAGTATTTTTCAAAATAAAACATTTTACAAAGCAAAAATGCATATATTTTTACGTATCGTAAAATTGCAAAAATTCGAAAATTTCATTAGGGGTACATCTTTGTTCAAAAAATCTATTTATTTTTAATTTTTTTAGAAAAGGCTAAATTTTTGTCAGCAACCTTCTTTTTGCCAGTATTTTTCAAAATAAAACATTTTACAAAGCAAAAATGCATATATTTTTACGTATCGTAAAATTGCCAAAATTCGAAAATGTCAAAGGGGTACCTCTTTGTTCAAAAAGTCGATTTGTTTTTAATATTCTTAGAAAAAGAAAATTGAGTCTTAAAAAATTTAAGTAAAAAACCACAGTATATATGCAGGAGGATATTTTAGAAGACGTTTTTAAAAATAAAGGAAAGTAGGGAATTTAACTTTGTGATGTTGTTTGTTGTTGACATGTTGTATTCTTGAGGATACATAGTACATCACATAATCAGTATAGTACAGCCACAGACACGTACAACGGTGGAGCAAGTAAAATACATAAATCTCAATCTGAAACCGCATTCACAGAGATGCTTAAATTATGTATGAATAGCATAACATGAAAGCTCGTATAATAAGCCTCTTAGACCACTATGAAAAATTGTTTTATATACGTACAACAAACTCAATATATGAAAGCCATTTCAATAGCGATATCTTCCACAACCAAAGTTTTATATACAAAATCGAGAATCAAGAATGTGAGTGCATTTCTCGCTCCGCCGTGATATGAAGATGCCACCTTTCATCGGCTTATGACACCAATCAATATGACTGATTACCAAGTACCCGCGAACTGAGCACCAATAACTTAAAATATATACACAACAGTGAAAGAATATATTTTGAAAAAATTGAATAAGAAAGTTTCGGTAAAATAAATTGTGATATCATTATTTTATTGCAAAGTAAAGCTGTTAAATGACAAGTGATATTAATAACGTTTGCTTAATAAATGGAGTTCAGTACAAATGTCGTACTTGTTTTGATCCTGGTCGAATTATCCACTCGCTAACAGAAGAAGCCAATCCCGCAAAAACTTGGCATCAAGTTCTTAAAGATATTGCTCAGTTACAGGTAAATATAAAAATAAGATAAGTACATACATATGTGCCTAATAGGATAGCACTTCGAAATTATCATTTTTCAGAAGAGTTGAAAATTTGATTTCGTAGTCTTACTACCCAGAATATATTCAGTGGACAACATAAACATGACATTGTTACTGTAGGAAACGTTCAAATATATATACATACATATGAAAGTAACGTAACGATTCTCTCAAACCTTTGATTTCTAGATTATGTTTCTCTAAATGAGCTTTTTATATGTAGATATATTTTGTTCGAAAAAATGAAGTTTATAAATGATGCTTTAAAAAACTGATCGCTCGTTTCAATAGCACTAATACACAGGTAGCCTCTTTGCGGATCTATAGCGCTTCACCGTAGATGCGTCGCACGACCGCGTGATATGGTTTACCAATTGTACTTCCACATCTTCAGCAGAACCATTCAAGTCCATACCCTGCATACAGATGGCAAAAATAACGTTATCAAAGGTATTTACTTTCCATCCTGTCAAACTTTGTGCCTGGAGGGTCACGGCGTATATCATCCTGCACATCTATAATAACGCCACTGTGATCATGTGATTATAAAGGTCAGATACTCTCCATCTTACACGGTTTATGGATAAATTGCTGGCAAACGTAATTTCAATAACTGATCCACCATTTTCTCTTCTGAAGGTTTCCTCATCTCCATTATTTAAGAGTACAACACTTTGTGCAGAGAGGGCTTCCAATAGAACCTTTCGACTTACATTTGTCGGGGGGCGACCCCATTCAACAGCCCACGAAATGAGCTCTATGCGCACTTCTCATTGTATGCACAGTGTTGCGGTCGTACACTAAAAACTGGTTCAAGACAAAAGGTCTCTATGGAATTATCCCGTCAAGAACTCATATGTTTCCCAGTTCGGAAGCGACATATAGAATACCACACATTTATCTACTCTATTTTATAAATAGAAGCAAATTTTTTATAAAGGAGGGCAACTAAATCAATTTTACAAAGTTCATTATACATACATGAGCATTTCTGCATTTTCTTTTGAACATAAATAAGTAATGGAAAACTTGCTCTCCTTTTGGAAATCTTTAGCATTATTACTAATGATGTAATATCTCACAACAGGAGTTTTATAAGGATAGGTCCAACTAATTTTAGTCATATACCAAAACTTTTGTGTTCATAATATTTTTTATGTGGATCCACACTACTTATACAAGAGTTATTACAAAATTAGGTTCTCGGAAAGGCGTCCTTGAAAAAACAAAAATAAAAATCTTAACGGACTCATAACTATGAATAGTAATCAATGGAGTTTGTTTTTATTGTACTAAAATACATACAATAATGTTATGCACGAAAATAAATCATATACATATATGTAAGTGCATATGCATGTTTTTTATGCAGTTTTCCAAGGAAGTGAACAAATTAATATTTGGAATCCAATATATATATTGGACATATGTATATAAATATATATATGTATATATATATATATATATATATATATATATATATATATATATATACACATATATATATTTATATACATATGTCCATTACCACCTCAAATTTATTAAACGTATATACGTACATATCTTCCTAGACAAAGGATGATGAATTACTACCAAAAACTTTGTGCTGCAATTGTTTAGAGAAACTTAAACGATCATACGAATTTGTACTTCAAATTCAAACTGTAAATAAAAAATACTCGGAATTATTGATTAAGGAAGGATTTGCAAATGAAGTTGATAATTCAGCCGATTGTTTGGCAGAGTCTACTATTGCTTTGCCATTAGATGATATTAAGTTGGAAGAAGAAATGGTTGTTTCATATGACATTAATATGTCTCGCAATTTAGAAGATGGCGGTGAAACGAATTTTGAAAATCAAGGTAGATAAAATATAAAAACAGTAATTATGGTGGCTATTAGAGAAAAATGCGTTAACATTCCGGCATACATATCTTAAATCAAATATCGTATAAACAACACATTTTTTCTCTATTTCATTAAAATAATATTTGTTTTTGGAAAACGAATTAAGAAATAAACGAAATACTGTTTTTTGTATATAAGTGTCTTTAACTTCTT
Organism: Linnaemya vulpina; assembly: GCA_963675445.1. Taxonomy (NCBI): domain Eukaryota; kingdom Metazoa; phylum Arthropoda; class Insecta; order Diptera; family Tachinidae; genus Linnaemya; species Linnaemya vulpina. Next base: position 2,125,323 of record OY776280.1, on the reverse strand, counting down.
CGCGATTTCAGAATAGCCACCACTGTTTCTCACATATCTAATAAACACTAAATCTATTATTTTTAATTGTCAGATTATGATGATCCCTTTAACGAAACACTTGATGAAGGCTACAAGGAAGAGAATGAAAGGTACTTATAACATAAAATTTTCAAATGCTTTTGACAAACGTAGTGATAAATTAAAAACATAATGAAATTTCTATGGTAAGTTGGCGTACTTGAATCCAAGAAACATTTTAGAAAAGATAAGGATTAAATATACAATTGGGCAGCTACTTACCGTAGTGTCCTAGTAGATATAATTTATATACTCAAAATGCATACTTCGTGTTTAATTTAAAAACCAATGAATTTTGTTAAAATATGGCATGATAATTAGTACTTGCAAAATCTTAGCAGTAATATTTTATTTAAAAAAATGGTACAAAGTTGTATATAAAGCAACGATATGTACATAATATCAAAATTAAATATATCTGAATCTTATATATGTTGTAGACATGTAAGATAATATGAAATTAATCATGTAATATATATATATATATATATATATATATATATATATATATATATATATATATATATATGTATGTACGTATATATTGCAGCAACAATGTGTACTTTAATCTAATTTGAATTCAGGATTTGAAAATTGTAAGTCAGATTAGTTAATTTAAATTTAGAAAAATAAAAATATTTTGTATTTGTGGAACAAGAGGTAGTAATGGTCGATCAATAATTATTTATAGTTTTTTATATAAAAATGTATATTATGAAGTATACTATTCATATCATAATTCTTTCTGAATTAAAATTAACGCTCTCTAAATTACAATTGAAGTCTGAATAGCCGCAATTCTGAATTAAAATTTACAGTTCCGAATTACAATTGCTGCTAATCTGAATTACAATTGCCGCTCTCTAAATTGAAATCAACGCTTTCTTAACACATTGGCTGCCACGTCGCACGTTTTCGGGCGACACCTAAATGTTACCTTGAGGCCACGTCGCACATTTTCGTACATTTCAATATGGAATTTTACATTGAATTTGGATTCTCTGGCCTGAGGTGAACATATTGGTGTATTTCCCATGGCCGCTGTGTATTTTTAATGACCATGTCACACGAAAATGTGCGACACAAAAAACCGTTATAACAGCAAAATTAGGAACCAAAATAAAGTCCCGAGTAGTCAAAACTTATTTTTAGGCACTAAGAAACAAAAAAAGAACAAAAAATAAGTTGTTGGCCTCAGGTGACCAAAGTTGTTAAATGACATTGCTACTGAACGATCAAAATTCTATTAATTACATATGGCAGAGGTGTATTACAAAAGATTGACGAAAAGATAATTTATAATTCATTAATTTTTTTTAAATTGAAATAACAAATACTCTCGCTTTATAAGGGGAAATCGCAAAATGCTTAGCATAATATTCTTAACACAAATACATAAATCACTAATAGAAAGCGACATTAGAAAATTGTATAGAAAGCGAATAAGTTTTCTTGACTTCGACTTTTTTTTTCAAAGATTAATTGTCGTTTGATTTTGAGTTGTCAATGAGTTAACAGCAAACGAAGTAGTTTTCGCTATATGTTAGTTTTGCTAAGTTTAATTTTTCTATAAATTCGCGCATGAACTTTATTCATTCGATATTTTGTAACGATTCTGCTTTGATATACCGTCTACTGTAATATATATCGCTCATACAAACTCATCAAAGCATTTCATACAGGATGATAATTTAGTTTTGTATCAGATAGAAGATGAAGAAAGATGAGAAGATAAAAATTTGGTGTAGCTATTTTATTATCTTCTTCCCTGGTGAATTTTAGCTATAGCACACAGTAGATAATAGTGTCCTATCGCTGTCGGTAATGTTCAGCGACCAATGCTATGCCTTCGTCATTGAAATAGGCCGACAATAACTAACACAATAATGCACTAATAAAGATCAAATAAGCTTGATACCATATTCTAACTTAATTCAACATCGGATACGTGATTTCGAATTCGGAGTTTACTCTCATGTTAACGAACTTTAAATAAGAAATAAAAATAATTATTCCCTTATATTCTATAACTATATACCAACCTCACATCCATGTCAAGACTATATCGAAAATAAGACAGATAGCAACTCTTTTTGAACAATAATTTATTACTTTTAACTGGCTCTGACCAACTCTCCACAGCAAGATTCCCTTCGAAATTTTATATATCTGAAGAAAAGGAGTACGAAATTGTCCTATTTTTGATATTGTCTTCATGCGACATTGACAAATTTGTTAAAATTTTTAACTATAATTAATTAATTATAATAATTTATATATGTGTATGTAAATCTTTATACATCTGCATTCAAAAGTTTGACTCATACAAATTTGACTCATACAAAAACTACACCAAGCTAAAATTTATTTTTCTGTATTTCCATAAAGAACTTGTGATAACCTTGATGCTCTGGCAAATGTTCACCATGTCGCTTAAGCCTTGGTATTAGAGCTGGATATAGTATCGCTAGGTGCGAATAAAAGGTGTGAAAGGGAAAGTCGAGGGGATAGTGCTAATGGAATAAAAATACTTGAATAAACTGCAATTAGCAATATGGCACGGTTTTGTATTATATAAAAATCTAAAAATTGTTCAAGATGACATTTTAAGTGGGGAGACAGATATTACTAAATAATCGGAAATACGAAATTAAACTTCAAACATAACCCATATTCGTCAATACTGCTAAAAAGTGAACTTCTTTGCGATTGCAATAAAATAATTTTTATTAAAAATCTTAATCATATGGTTAAATGAGAGTGATTTTGAGAGAAAAGTAAATTTTTTTTCTTGCAGGAAATTAGTTCCTCTAATTTTGGCCATTTTAGTTTCTTGTTGAGAGTAGTAATTGTGAGTAGGTTTATTTCCAAAAATAACAAAGAAACATATATCTATATATATATATATATATATATATATATATATATATATATATATCCTCTTAATAACCTTTTAGCGATAAGAATTTAAATTAAATAATGAAATGAACCAAATATATATTTGTCATTATTAGAAATTTTTCTAGTGTTAGTTGTCACACATCTTAAAGATTTCTATCTAATAATCCCGGATGTGGTTACAATACAACTCTCAGAAAAACATAAAATTCAATCGGATAATTAGAACACACCTTTATATGAAAATTACCTTCAATAAGAGTACAATACTTTACAATTTGATGGTTTAACAACGCATATGACGTTTTGGCCAGTTTGGAAAACGAACAACTGTGTGGAACAGCTATTGCCAACTTTATATGATTGTGGACTTTATATGATTCATTAATAGATTAGGCTATGTTAGCAGCTAGATAATGATGAGTTCAAAAATTATGAAGCCTTTATCATACCTATGGAAGAGAAAAGGGGAAAGAGTATAAAAGTAAAAAGTTAGATTAATGACAAATTTAAGCAAATGTAATAGTCAGTGAGAGAACAGCACGCTGCTGATGATGTAGGAGCTTATGTTTCCCATTTTCATTTCTGGTAATGAGGAGAAACAACTAAAATACAAATGTACATAAAAAGCATCAGCTCTCTTTTTCATCTTCATCGTTGTCGTCACTAGTCTGGGACCGTCAGTGTTATTTTTGGAAATTTTATGATCTAAGTAATTAACGCATACTTATAAAGAGATTTAATCTTCATCTCAGTAAAAATATTTCCCAGTCCAAAGTAGAAACAGTATTCTCATGTATTAGATTTCATACGAACAGTGAAAACGATGAGTTTTCTTTCACAATTTGCAACTTACATATGCTATGCAAAAGTTACACGTAGTGGAAATTACAGAACACGCGAAATACTTTAAAATGTGGTCACAATCAAATAATTTCCGAAATCCATAAAATATTGCCTCAAAAAATAAATTTTTAAATTTTATTTTAGTGCAATAAAAATAACTGGAAAAAGTACAACAAAGCGAAATCGTTCCAAAAAAGTAAGAGAAAGGGCAAAATTACGCCGTAACACTGTAAAACGTACAAGAAAATCAAAGCAGTCTAAGGAAATTGCAAGAGCATCTCCAACTGATGAAGTTAAAAATACCGCTGATCATGATGTAAAGGAACGGATTTTTTGCGGAAAGTGTACGCAAACATTCTCCACTAAACACGCTTATCAAAGACACCAACAGACAGAACATTCTTCAGAAGAATCATCTGATGAGAAAAACAAATGTCCTATATGTTCAAAAGAATTTAGCAACAAATTTTATATAGTGGATCATATAAAAGTGGTTCATGATAAATTAAGGCCATTTAAGTGTTCTCATTGTACGAAATATTTTGCGTCAGCCGCTTCTAAAAGAATTCATGAACTTACACACACGGATGATTTCCCTTACGTGTGCGAATATTGTGACAAGCGCTTTCGCCTATCTAGTAAATTAAAGATCCATTCAGAAATACATACGACGAAGCCCGAGCTCTTATGTCCCATCTGCAAAAGAAGCAAAAATTCTCAGGAAGAATTGGAAGTTCATATAAAAAATCATGATGATAACCGTTTACAATGCCCATCTTGCGGTCACCTATTTAGAAAAAAATCAAACCTTAATGATCACTACAATGCGGTTCATTTAAAACTGCGTCCTTATAAATGTGAAATATGTGAACTTAGTTTTGGTGATCGAAAAACACGACGAGTCCACCAAAGAAGCCATTATAAGAAAGATTCTTCAATGTCTTGATTCTTAACTAAAATTGATGGCGATAATAGAAAATAAGATTATAATTCAACAATATTTATTCAAGCACATAACATTTGGCATTTATGTCCATTTAGTATTAATTACGACGTCTGAATTTATATCATCCATGCAATGGAGCAGGAATGTCTACGATTCTTGGATATTTTAAATAGTAATACTTTGATATATAAGTACATATAAATAATCAATAAGTTTCGCTGATATTTAATAACATATAAATAAAGTAATAATTCAGAAGTTACAAAACAAAAGGCACACATTAACTTTTTTATAAAATACGTTATGTTTTATATCTTTACTAGCGATTTTTTCGTAGTGTGCGTTTCTGTGCGATTTGTAGAGTTGCAAATTATGCCATTGCTTATTCACTTAAAACCAAACAATTTAGTTTATACAGCTAGCTTCTCATAAGTACAAAACTATTTTAGCACACAAAATCGATGCTAAAATTTATTACCATCGAAATTGATTGATCATTAATAACCATCTATGATACGTATTGGATTCTGCTAGTTTTTTTTAATGGTTCACCGATATTTTCAATAATATGAAAAAAATATTTTGTTGAATTCTATAACTGATTTTAAAATGAAATTACATGGACAGTGAACCAGAGTACAAATTGCAGCACTCGATATCGATCGAAATTCGTATATGAATTGTATTGAAATTTCAATCAATATCGAATGCGGCAATTTGGCTCAGATATTACAGAACACGAACGGCGCTTACCCTTGTTATGTTATAGTGATTTTAGAGTAAAAAAAAAACATAAAATACTATATAGAAAAAATACCATCGCGCATGGTAAAAGATATTGTTTTCGTAATCGTGATCGTGAACATAATTTTACTCACGCGCATAAATACATCTAGATTATAGTGTATGTATATGTACGAGTATATACCTAATAACTAAATGAGCAGTTACGAAAATACCGTTTTATGCTGAGCAAAAGGAATATGAAATTCACTATCGCATCAATATATCCGACAAAAATTGGAAAAAAATTTTCTTTTTCAATATAATTTCTGTCTCTGTCTCAAGCTCTGTACGAATTGCCGTCCCGAATTCGCATTGTGATCTTGCAGGTTTCTAAACGACTTTTCGTATTTTAAATTGACAAATATTTGTTGTGACATTTGAGCATTTTTTGCAAATTAAATCAGTCAAATCAGTATTTAAGACAATTATACATACAAACTCTGACCCATTTAACTGCACTCATTTGCTTTGTAATAAAAATATCTTTAAACTTCTAAATTTTATTTTAGTGCAAAAGCAAAATCTGGAAAAAGTGCAACAAAACGAAATCGTGGCAAAAAAGTCAATCAATCAGATGATAATAAAGAAGTATGCCGTAAACCAGTTAAAAGATCGAAAAAAGCTAAGCAACCAAAGAAAACATCGCATACTGATGAATCAAATGAAACGCAAAATATTAACGAAGACGATGATGTTAAAGACTTAATTATTTGCGATAAGTGCTCGCAAGCATTTGCCTCTATTCACACATATCAAAGACACCAACAAGCCGAACATTCTTCAGAATCAAATGAAAAAAATAAATGTCCCATATGTTCAAAAGAGTTTAGAAATAGTTGGTACGTAGTGGACCATATAAAAGTCGTTCACGATAAACTGAAGCCCTATAAATGTTCTCATTGTCCCAAAAGTTTTGCATCAGCCCATTCGAAACGAATTCATGAGCTTACCCACACGGATAATTTTCCCTACTCTTGCGAATATTGTGACAGGCGCTTTCGACTATCCAGCAAGTTAAAGATTCATTCAGAAATACATACAACTAAACCTGAACTCTTGTGTCCCATATGCAAACGAAGCCAAAAATCGCAAGAAGAATTAGAACAGCATGTAAAAAATCATGACGATAATCGGTTACAATGTCCTTCGTGCGGTAATTTATTTAGAAGAAATGCACAACTTAAAGATCATTATAATGCAGTTCACTTAAAACTGCGTCCTTATAAATGTGAGTTTTGTGAATTGGGTTTTGGGGATCGGAAGACACGTCGGGTACATCAGAGAACACATCATAAACAAGAACTAACAATATCGTAGTTTTCAAGGCAATTAAAGGATTTTAGGAGATCATTATGTATCTGAATATAGAAGCAAAGACGGGGAAGAATGAAATATAGATATTGATGTATTAATAAAAATAATAAAATTTATAGTGTCACATCTTTTATATGATGTGTACTAACATATCGACGAATTGATATAACAATAACCCTCTTTTGGTTAAAACTGTAAAAAAGCATAGAAACAGCAACTGTTTTACTCAACTTCTACTTGCCGACTCTGCTGTTCCATATGCCGTACCAATCGTACTCCCTATATGTCAATGATGGAAATAATGCACGATTTAATGAGACATGTTTCTGGAGCTCATGTGAGTCTAAATGATGGTAAACCAAAAATAGGAAAATCAACGAAACGTGAAGCAGTTCATGAAATAGTAAAGCTACTAAAACTGGAAGCAGTCCCTAAGAAGAATAATTATCCATCGTGGTAAACAAAGTGTGATTTCTTCCACAATTGAATGATATTGATTTACACAAGTGGTTTCAAAAAACCCTGCCATGAGACATTTCCTGGTTGTGTAATCTATGGCTATAGTGATCGAAATTGGAACTGTTTATGTGATCTGGATCTTTTAAGCTAATTCTGTGGGATTGTTTTAATGTCAAGAAAGGAATTCAAAGGCTGCGCTATCGAAATTCCGCTGCATTTATGAAAAAAGTGATGCAAAATGTATGTACCGGCAAAGCACTGGAGTTGATTAGTCTAATGCTTATTTGCTAAATAATTTAAAATGAATACATTTAGCCAAAGTATGTAGCCTGATTGAAGAATGTCTAAGCGGCCAAACGTTATCAAACCAAAGCGCCCAAATCATCTATTAGGTTATAGTTCTAATACAGAATGCATTACTCACTTAAATATCCTAATTGGTTCGGCGAACTTAGTCACACATCCAAATTCATACGTACATATATACTAAAGAGCTACACGCATTTGTCTATAAGTCACGTGTTATGTTTCACCTACTTCATAACAAAACAAAACTAACAAAACATAAAATCAATCATCATTCTAAAAGTTTTTCTCTACAGTTTTGTTGTACTTATGTTTGTAAAAACAGTAGAATATCAACATAAAAACCGACAATTCTATAGAGAAACAGTAAATCACAGCGAAAGCATTAAGTGCACTAGAATATATTCTAAAATCGAAAAGAACTTGTAGCTGTGATATTAAGTAACTACAATTTTTTTTTTAATTTACTGCTTTCCAATTTGTTAGTGGTTTCAGAAATAAGTATGCTTGTACATGTGCAGTGTACAAAAAACACTTTGTTTTGTTTATCTTTTTGTTTAGTTATTTTAATTTTTATTACGGAATTCGCGCTATTTCATTATTTTTATTGTGTGTTTATTATTTGATATATAATTCATTATTAGAACCAATCTGCGTTGTGGGTGACAATTTGTTACAAAAATCAACTAATGATTTTTGGTTAGTAACTAACTTATCACTAGAGCCATTGAAAGAAGGGAAGTTCACATATGTATGATTTCTTGATAACTGAATTTATAAGCCATGTTGTATCGTTTAAAACTGTATCACAAAATTGTATTTTGTGCACAAGTTTAGTTTTTTATTTTTTATAAAAAATTGCTTTTATTTGTTCTTAAATAATTTTTATGATAAAAGTAAATGTTTTCAAAGAGTTTCGTTTGGGTTTTTGGTTGAAATTTCGCACTAACCAGACAACGTATGTATGCAGGGATTCAGAGGGCTTGTTGGCAAAAGCTTAACGTCGTACTTCTTAAGATGTTTATTGAACGACGATCGTGCCTAAAATGTGACAATTAGAGGTAAACAAATAAAATTGGAAAATACAAATAAAATAAACAATTTATAGAAAAGTAAAGTGAATTCAGAATATTTGCGACACAGAATAATTGTTCTTGCATGTTTTTAAGACAACAGTTAGATGAAGCCTTTCCTATTTCAAGATCCAACTTTCTTTTAAATAACTTATAGTTGTTGCAACAAACTAATTTTATCTGTGTTATTGTTCATTCCTCAACAACCTGATTGCTTAACTATTTGCACAAAGTAGACCGCAGAAAAGTGCGATTAATGAGTTGCCCTGAAAATATCTGCCCATGTCTAAGACAAGGCAGTTTTTCTTGAAGCAGTTCTCCATAATTCTCTTTTGAAACTGCTTGTTCGTTTACACTCAGACAGTCTGTCTTAAAACTATCGCAAAAACTATTACGACGCCACAATGAGAAATAGCAAAGAAGAATTAAAGTAACTTTTTTGGTGCAAGAGACGAAAGAACTCTCTCTTTCGCTGCTATAAAATCCGACTTGCTGCAAGATAAACTGCTCTTTTTAAAACATGACAACGAGTTTATATTCTTTTAGATATTTTTTCATGTTTGTGAGGCTTAAAGATAGCATTCGTATTCTATTAGTATATTATTTAAAGAAAAGGTCAATTATTTGTTATATAAAAACTAATTGGCGATTAATATAATCGCAAAATACCATAATATACTAATAAAAAAAATTAATGAATTTGTGAAATAAATTCCTATTCCATTTTTGCTGATCGAAATCGTACGAAATTAAATTAAAAAATAACAGATTTTTAGATAGTAACGCCTGTAAAGAGAGCTACTTGGAATATTTTCGATTGAGATATAATTCTAAATATTTTGTAATGTGTACAAAAATTACATCTTGATCAGCATTATGTAATGAATTTATGAAAATGTTTAATCAATTCATTATTTATTAATGAATTCTGATAATTGACGAAGATTATTTTACTATAAAAATTTAAAAACATACATATATGTAAATATGTGCATACATGCATAAGTAATAACATATTTATACGATATCGTGTTGTCAATCTTTTTAAATGTTATCAGCAATAAAAGCTTGATATGTTTTATTTACAGATCTCTAAACGTAAGTTTAGGAGATATAAATAGATATGTACGTTTGAATAAATATGTATTAATTAATTTTTTATTTTAGCTCCTCATCCTCAAACGAAGACGAAGGCGAAAGTCCTTGCAGGTGTGTAAATAATTACAACATATACAATGTATGTTTGTATGTATATATAATATATATATATATATATATATATATATATATATATATATATATATAAACTGTAAATAAACTGTACATGAATATTTATATGCAATACTTTCCTATTCAAATTAGAAAAAGAGTAGCATAGTTTGAACTTACAATGATCAACAAGAGCAGAATGCGACAGTCTGCTTCGCAGGTACCTCAAGCGAAAAATGCATTGGCGAGTTAAAAAGTCAAAAAAGCTACAACTAAACTCTCTATCTTTATGGATGCCTACGCTCTAAAATCTAGACTAGTCAGGCTTGAATCGAAATCGTTCATTCACTCAACTTATCAGTCCAATAGAGATTTTTTTCTAAAACGATAGAATGATGTAGTTTCGTCTAGTTATGAACAATGTGGTGGATATTTGTGAGTTGAAATTTCTAGAAATATTGATCTTTTGTACCATAAATCAATGTTGTAGTCTCGAATTTTTTTGATAAAGTTTGGTTAAATGAGAATGCACAAAAAATACTCTTCTTGGTAATATACAATATGCCCAAAAGTGAAAGGTGACAAAAAATTTCAAATTCTATTCTTTTATATTCATTATTAACTATATAGATTGATTTATCTACATATATATATATATATATATATATATATATATATATATATATATATATATATATATATATACTTTTGCAGGTAGATAGGACTCAAGCTAATACATACGTACATTTTCTATATATTCTTTTGTTATAATTCGTATTTAATATGTATATAAGAGCTGAGTTATTGTTTATTTTTTAATACCTGAATTGTTTAATATAATAATGTAATATTCCTAATCAGCTCAAAAATAAAATACGGGCTGTTTGGAGCAATAAGAAGAACTCTTACTTGCCTAAATTTAGAGTACGGAAACAATTTTCGGTGAAATTGGGTTCCCAATGGTGTGTACTTGATCAAACCAGATATTATTTATCCTGTAATTTAAAAAAATATTTGCCATGTAGTAAAAATCTATATATATATATATATATATATATATATATATATATATATGTATAAATATATATGTATATGTATATATATGTATACAGATATATGTATATATATATATATATATATATATATATATATATATATATGTATATATATATATATATATATATACATATATATATATATATATATATATATATATATATATATATATGTATAATGTGTGTACATATATAATCCACAGTTATTAAAATTTTTTTTTTATTTCAGCTCGTCATTCACAAAAAACTGCGGAGCAGATAATCCTTTTAGGTATGTTAGTACCACGTATATGTATGTATGTATGTACATATATATTTATGTAAAATAGATTCAAAATTAAGAAATAATTTTTCCCATAGCCAGTCAGTAAAGCTGCCTAGGAGACGTAAACCATTTCCACAAGATGACGTAATCGAAAAGATCAACGAAAATTGTTTTCTTTGTCTCTTATGCAAAAAGACATTAACTTTACTAAGAAATTGTCGCCGTCATGTGTCTAATGTGCACTCTATAGATAGTCCTACACAAAGAATTCGCGTGAAGAAAGATTTACAAATGAAAGCTGGATATGATGTAGATACAAAGAATTCTATGGAAAATAACGATAGCAATTTGCCGTTTGGGAATCGCTTATACAGCAAACCAACTAATTGGCGCCTTGTAGAATGTAAATTGTGTAGTATGACATTTAAAACATGTAAAACACTTCGTCAGCACTTAGAAAATCATGTTGATGTAGACACTCTTCATAGCCTTAAATTATCGGACAAGATTGTACAGCACTTATTTCCAAATATGGACAATTTAAAATTAATCAAGGAAAATATATCTAACGATGTTCGTAAGAAGCAGTGGTTCAAATACTATACAGTGCTAAACGAACACTTTTATGAAATGTCCGTTAGTGACACCGAAGTAGAAGAATTGGCGAACGAACATGCAGAGCGTTCTAATAAATATAAATGTGCATTCTGTGCTAGAGAGTTTGCTTTTAAGTACCAAGTTTATCCACATTTAAAACAAGCCCACAGCAAGAGAGAAGTACCTTTCAAATGTGGCCGATGTAAGTTGCCATTTGTTTCCATTAAAATGTACACGCAACATTTGCAAACTCACTGTAATAATAAAGACAAAAGCTTACTCTGTGAGAATTGCCCGGGAAAATTCGTATGGGCCGAAAATATAAAGAAACACAATTGTATCACTGAAATTACAGCGACTACACCGAACAATTTTGAAAATCGACTTAAAGACCTACAGGTAAGATTAATCATGTACAGGTTCAATATGAAACTGGGACACTACATTTAAATATTACAAAATATGCACATACATTCATGAACATATAAATATGTACATATCAGAGATCAGCAGTGAGTGCCGAAAAAACGGGTGGCGTTGAATCATGAGTTACACTTACGCATTCATATATATTGGAATACTCTAGAGAACCATACGCACGCAAAAGGTTGATGTATGACGTTCTTGACCTATTCCAGTTTCACACGAGGAAGTTTTAATAGCTCGTATTGTTTTCAAGTCCCAAATTCCTCTATTTTTGTGAGTTTATTTTAGTTTTTTTTTCTTCTTATTTTCAAAATTACTTATTGCTGGTTCTAAGTGAAAAATATATTATTTTATTTTATAAGTATATTTTTAAATTTAAAAAATTTAATATGAAATGTATTTGTTGGGTGGTTAAGCAATGTCTATATGCATTTCATTGGCGCTTTATACCAAATCATCAGTAGACTTCAACCACATTTTTTAAAAGTTTCGAGCTTCTGAACTTATCAAAAGACTTATAAACCATTTGAGAATTTAAATCAAAACTCACAAATGATTTTTAAAAATCACATTATAATAAGTGTAGTAGGCTATGAAACTTATACAAACCAAAACCCAACAAACAACTTTTTTTCGATATGACTCCTATATATTTCTACAACTTTATACAATTAGAAATTCTCTGGATAATAATAATAATAATTTGCAAAATCAAATCCAAATGTTAATATATTTACATTTCATGTTATAGTAATACAATGGCAAAAATGTGTATTAAAAGTATCAAATTATAAAAAATGTTCTTCAAAACGAAGGGAAGAATAAAAGAAGTATATAATGATTTCAACTTCCCGGGTACAATAAGCTCTGTACTAACCTCTCCCTTTTATCCCACATATTTAATAGATTAGCAGCAGAAACTTTCTTGTGTGAAGTTGGACTTGTTTTCTGTACTCAATATCGATTAGCGATATAGAACAAGAATGAGTACTAGTGCTCAGCATGGCTTGTACTTGCTTGTACACGACTTGAATGATTTGAATTATTTGTATCATTCTTTTTACTTATAAATCCTTTATATATCAAACAGGTTTGATTCATAAATCCGGTAGTGAATCACTTTTGTTCTTGTAGTTCCTGATTTTCTATGTACATATGTCATAAAACGTATCAATAAAAAGATAGTTTTTTTTGTACTTAGCTTCGAACATCTTTTGGATACAAATATTGTCTGTCACCTTAAGCAATACTGGTCATTGTGGGTCCGTTGAAGGAAAAATATTTTGATTTATATACGTGTTTATAAGTAAAACAGTTTCATAAATAACTAGTAGACGGTGCCATAGAATTCAATATGATTGGAAAGTATTTATGTAACTTAATAAAGCACATCTCTGAAGTTTTTTCAGTAGCACATAATGGTTACGCTTAAAAAAATATATATGTATATGTATGTACATATAAAACACACTCTTATGAAATTCGATCTAATAAAAAAATTGTTCATGTGTCCAGTTTCCTTGTAAGCGAGCCAATACATAATATGTACATATCCAATTGAACTTACCTTTGTTTATTTAAACTTTTTTATTTAAGGATAATATAAGAAGAGACAGTTCGGATTTGGACAGCATTTTATCGACTGTGACAGCTGTTTTCATAAATGATAATGCGACGGATTTAGAAAAAACATCACTACTTAATAACGAGGCTAAGCAAAATGTCAATAATACCTCTAAATTAATCCATGAGTTAAATGCGGCATCCGAAAGCACGTCCGAATTAAGTCAAAATACACCAGAAACAAAAACGAAGGATGTTTGTTTGTTTTGCTATGTATCCTTTTCCGACAGCTCAAAACTTCAATTACATACAATGACATGCCATACAAATGCAAAAACATTCAAATGTAGACTTTGCGAAATGGCATTTATGAGGGCAACTGATCTGGAGTCTCACCGTCTGACTCACAAAGGGGAATATGCTTTTAAATGCATGTTTTGCGAGAAATCATTTGAAAGTCGAGCACAACTACAAGATCATAAACGACGCAATCATAAAGACAGAATTTACAAATGTACCATCTGTCCTAAGGCATTTAAAACATCTAGCAGTTTGAAAAAACATTTTCGCATTCATTCGGAAAAAAAATCCTTTGAATGTCCACATTGCGAAAAAGGTTTCCCAGGTCCGCAAAAATTGAAAAATCATATACGAATACACACCGGAGAACGTCCTTATAAGTGCACGTTTTGTAATAAAGCATTTAGTATGGCGGATCGTTTAAAGTTGCATTTGCGTCTCCATACTGGCGAAAAACCCTTTCGGTGTGATATTTGTGGTCAAGCCTATGCTTGTCATCCATACCTTAAAAAACATCGTATCACTAAAGGCCATTTCACTGAAAATAAATGAAATATAACCGTTATTCAGCATTTTCTTCAAGAACAATGCATTAATTATTCGAACTACCGAATATACAGTCGTTTTTACATATTCCTATTAACAATAATAATAGGCTTAAAGAAATGTTGAATAAATGAAAAATAAATGTTTGGTGAAAATTAAACTATTTACTTTATATTTCTTTCAAATTTTAGAACTTTTTATTAACTTCCATATATGCGAACCGATTTATGAAGATCTTTTTTAAAAAATTTTTCATGATTTCACCTAATAGATATTCGGGAATATCAAAAACTGACATTAGGCATACATCTACTGTATACATAAGTACATACATATATACATCACGTATTGTACATATATATATATATATATATATATATATATATATATATATCACGTATTGCATATATATATATATATATATATATATATATATATATATATATATATATATATATATATATATATTAATAAATGAACTATTTGACATACTGTCATTGTACTATTAATATATGAAATTTATTTGTTGCGTGGTTAAGCAATGTCTATATGCATTTCATTGGCGCTTTTTACCAAATCGTCAGTAGACTTCAAGCACAGTTTTGAAAAGTTTCAAACTTCTCAACTTATTAAAAGACTTTTATAAACCATCTGCGAATTATGCCAATAAATTAACTATAAAAATTCACAAATGATTTCAAAAAATCACATTATAATAAGTGTAGCAGGCTATGAAACTTATACAAACCGAAACCCAACAAACAACTTTTATTCGATACGAATCTATTTTATTTTTCTACATTCATTGTTATCCAAAGGATTTCTAATTGAAAATGTAAAAATTCCAAAAAGAATTGACCAGCAAAAACTTCTAAAATCTTTCTTTTGAAAAATCAATGTTTTTCTTATATTTAAATTACTAAGCCAGCCGAAATTTAAACTTTTCTATTAACCAAATTTTATTTAATTGGAATATACTAATTTTAGTAACAAATATCTGCATACAAATATTTTAGCTATTACACGTTAAGATAATGGCGATGAAACATGTAGGTAGGTATAGTTAAAGAATTCGTGTGCTTTATCTACCATTCCAAGAGTAGCATAGTTTATACGCATTTAGTTCATACATATTTATTAGATATTTACACAATAATCCCGATGTATTAGATCGAAGTTTCCTTATAAAGACCTAATTTAGGGTAGTTAGACTTTTAAACAAGCACCGAGCGCCAACTTCAAAATTTTTCGCGCAGATGAACCGGAAAAGCACAACTGTGAAAATTATCAAGTTAACGCTATTCAATATGAACTAATTCGCCTTGATAAATCATTTACGCGAGTTCGCCTTGCTCATATCTAGCAGAGTTGCAAAATAAGGCCACTAAATATGAACCAACGCGCTTATAAAATTGTACTTTTTCAACACTTATAATACCAAAAGAAAGTTATTTCGTAATATGTTTGGTTCTCTCTGCATACTATAAAACTATATCATAGAGATATGATAGTATAGATGAATTGTCACCGTATATAAATAAGAACGAAAGACTCTGGAAATTCCATGAAATAAGCTTTGCAGTAAGAGCTCTCGAATTGTACAAAATGGGCAATTGATGAATAATTGTACCTTTCCGTCTGGAAATGTACCATTAAAAGTAGCAATCCTGATATGTAGTTCTTTATTATATTGTGTTACTTTGCCCTGAATGTGTACACAACAACACAAAATGTAAGAAAAATCTATATAGTGCATATATATAAATTGCAGACAAAAAATTAAGAATTCCAATAGAACAAAATGACCGGTGATATTAAAATTGAGTGTTTTATAAATGGGGTGCAGTATAAATGTCGCACTTGCTTTGATCCTGGACGAACATTTGTTTCTCTCACGGATGAGTGCAGCAACACAAAAACATGGAGTGATTTCTTAAAGGATATCGTCAGCTTACAGGTTAAATATATATTATGATTATGAATATATCTGTAGTTAAAAATGTTTTTTCTAGACAGCCGACGATGACTTACTTCCAAATACAATTTGCTGCAAATGTTCGGCTAAACTAAAAAGCTCCTACGATTTTATACATCAGATTTATGATGTGACCACAAAATATTCTCAATTATTAGCTGTTTGTAGCGATCCTCTACAATGTGGGATTTCCACTGAGCTGGATAATATAAACGACTGTTTGGCTGAATCTACAATCGATTTACCACTGAACCAGTATATGCCAGAAATTAAGCTAGAGGAAGATTTTCCAGATTCGTATAAGATTAAATTAAATAATAGTCATTCTGTGGATAGAGAAGCAAAATTGGAAAACGAAGGTACACACAAAATGAACTGGATAATAGTGAATTGAAGACTATTGTTTATGTATGTGTAATTTTTATAATATAGGTTTGCAAGCAACACAGGACTCTTTAGCGGATGACGATTTTATGTCATCATCTGACCAAATAGACGCAAGCAAAACAAGGTAAATAATATCAAATATATGCATATGCAATAAAAAATATAATTAAAGAATAAACTCAATATATCAACAGATCTGTGAAAAAACGAAGATGGCAAAACATTTGCGATGATAATAATGACGATGATTATAGAAATGAATCCGGGTAAAATATTATTTAATCAATGTATAATAAAGCCATTATAATATACAATTATTTCAGCACATCATCTAATGAAAGCGATTATATTCCATTAAAGAGGCTAAAAAAGGAAAAAGTCAATAAAAATATCATTGGTGGTAGCAGGTTTGTGAAATTATGTTTATAAAGTAGTGAATTTGAATACACAAACAAATATATGTACATACATATGTATGTATGAATGTTGTGAATATGTTTGATTTTATTTCTGTAGTCAGCCAATTAAGAGGAAAAAAGGTCGGCAAGCTCCAGACTACTACGATAAAATTGAAAAAGTTAATGATCGTTTTTTATGTCTTATATGTCAAAAAACGTTTTCGTTAAGAAAAGATTGTGGTCGCCATATAGCATCGATACATTTACGCCGAACACCATTTCCTTGTGGAATTTGCGGACAAAGTTTTGGACGCAAGGACAAGTTACAAAGGCACGTGAGACGCATGCATTCTGCTGGAGCAGACTATCCACCTAATCATAAAGAATGGCTATTTGGTGATCGTTTATACTGCAAACCAGATGCTTGGATTGTTGTGCAATGTAAATTATGTGATGCGGAATTTAGAACGACTAAAGAACTTCGTCAGCATTTGCCAAAACACAGTAATTTAGATAGTCTTCATAAACTAGAATTAAGCAGTGACTGTGTCCAACATTTGTTTGGAAATATGATTAATTTGAATAGAGTCAAGGAAAGCATTTGCAAAGATATTCGTGAGAAACATTGGTTTAAATACTACACTATCCTGAATAAACATTCTTATGAAATGTCTCTAAGTGATACAGAAGCTGAAGATTTGGAAGAAGAAAGTGCAGAGCATGACGAAAAATATAAGTGTGACTTGTGCGCTAAGGAATTTTCATTTAAATATCAAGCTTTTTCTCATTTGAAGGAAGCCCATAGTGAAGATGATATACCTTTGAAGTGTAATCTTTGCAAACTAGAATTTATTTCAATCAAAATGTACGAACAACATTCTAAAACTCATTGTCGTAATAGACATAAAATTTTACTTTGTGCGCATTGCCCGGGTAAGTTTGTTTGGCCTGAAAATATGAAAAATCATAATTGCGCCACAAAACTTCAACTGATGCCACCAGCACCAACTAAAGAGAAAATGGTTTGCAATATATGCGACCGTAAATTTGAGGTAAAAACGAAATATGAAAAACATTTGGGAACACATAAAGATGGAAGGCTCGCATCTGCCAAAACTATAATTCGTTGTGGTCTTTGTGCACATACTTTTGAAAAACTGAGAAATCTGCGACAACATATGCCGTTGCATGCCGATGGTAAGACTGGCATAGATTTTAAAGGCAGCATTTACGTAAAACGGTTTGAACGATCGAAATCAATTGACTTTGCTCTACTGCAACAGGAAATACAAAATGCTTATAGAAAATCTCAAATCAGTCGCTTTTACCGAGCAATTGATAGGGACGGAAACGAAATGGACATTTTAGATTCGGATAGTGACTCAGAAGAATCCAAATCTAATGAGGAAAATGAAGAAAAGAAATACTCGTGCCAACTCTGTGGTGCAGCATATAAAAGACGGAAGCTTTTATTAAATCATCAATTTGAACAGCACAATGGTATACCATTACCTTTCACCTGTAAAGACTGTACTCAACAATATGTAAGTAATGATTTGCTACAGCAACATTTAGTAAGAAATTGCTGGAATGAACACCGACGAATTGCTCAACAATGTGACTATTGCAATGCTCGCTTTATTTGGCAAAACAATCTTCGGAAGCATAAAGAAATTCAGGTGAGATATAATTAAGATTATATATGTATTTATAAATGCATGATAATGTTAACTATTTGACATACTTACTGTCATTGCACTATTATAATATGAAATTTATTTGGTGGGTGGTTAAGCAATGTCTATATGCATTTCATTGGCGCTTTTACCAAATCATCAGTAGACTTTAACCATAGTTTTCAAAAGTTTCAAACCTCTCATTGTTCTTGGAATTATGTTTCTTTAGCATAAAAATCAGAAGCACTCAAAGCCTCAAAGAGCCAGTACACTGAAATGTGAGTATTGTGAAAAGGTATTTATATGGCCAAAGGATTTAGTTCGTCACAGAAAAACGCACACTGAAGGGAAAAAGTTTACATGTCCTCATTGCGATCGCAAATTTCAGCGCAAAGATAATTTATTAACTCACATAAGGATACATTGCCCTGATGGTATTCCCACTATTTCAAATCCTGGTAAAAGTATCGATTACATTCTACCACATTTGATAAAACCACACGGATGCAAACGCATCAAATGCATGATCTGTTTTTCAGAACACAATCGTATCCGCGACTTACGATCTCATTTGCGAACTCATCGGTATAGTGTTAATTTCAATAAAAGAAAAGAAACGGAATCTTTAGATGTAATATCATCACAACTCTATCCAGATGAACCACTACCTTTGCCGGAAGAGATGTTAGAGAAACGTATTGGATTTGATATAGCAGCAGAAAATAATTTGGAACGTTTTTACTCTATAACAAATGAAAATGGCTACGAAGTTTCTTTAGACAGTTCTGAGACGGAAAGCGATACCGATGATAACGATACAGATGAAGAAGACGATAAATCAAAACGTATCTATAAATGCGATATATGTCCTCAATTGAGCTTTAATCGTAAATATAAACTTTTCGCTCATCAAACCAATGAGCATACATGGGAGGAAGCTCGTCACGTTTGTATACACTGCAACGGTCGTTTTCTTTCGTCATATATGCTGCAGCTACATTACAAGGATCAGTGTAAAAATACTAAAAAGCGTCACTTTTGCCGCCGCTGTCCGCTGCGTTTCATGTGGAAAACTAATATGAAGGCTCACATCGTAATGGAACATGGCCATGAAGTAAGTTAAAGGTTTAATTAGAAAAATTCATTAATGGCAGTAATAAATAACAATATATATATAGTCTAGACTGAGCCATACTCTTTTTCAAGTTAAGATAAAATCTTCAATAGTATCAATTCTGAGAAAATCAAAAAATTATATGTGCTCAAAATTTCGAACTTTTTTGTACTTATATATATGAACCATTCACATCATAAAATATAGTGATACTTGTTGGTATATGTATGTAAGTACTACATCGAGAACTTTTTGAGTGGAACAATTCATAAAATGAATTATTTGCAAGTTAACATTTAGCTAATGCCTAGTGCTGTTAGGATACTCAAAAGCTATCGTAATTGATATTATATCAAATAGAATAATCGCGTCCTAGCGATGTGTAATAATGCACTTTTATTTAAGCTTTATTATATGTTTGATAATTTAGATATTTTGTTTTTTTCATGATTGGTTAGACTCCTTTTGGGTAAATATGTCATTTTAATGCTTGTTTTTGAAATTAATATAAAAAATTTCATCTGAGAATTTATATTAAAAGCAACAATAAAAAGCTCAATTTCTTTCTTTACAATATAAAATTCCAAAAAAGTAATTATTTTGAATGTTTTTTGTCTTTTATTCAGATCGATTCAAATCGAGGTCATGAATGTTTTCTTTGTCAAGAAAAGTTTTTCCCCCAGAAGGAACTTAAGCGTCATTTGATCACACATCATTCCGCTGATGCTGAACTGCATTATTGCCTACTTTGCCCTAAAACATTCTTCAGCGTGGAGCATCTCAATGATCATTTGAGCCGCCATCGCTTAACTACAGCGGATGTCAAAACCGTCGAAAGTATAATACATTCCACATGTTGGCCAAACGGAGAAAAATCAATTAAATGCAAAATATGTGAACTTACCTTTAAAACTCTGAATAATCTAAGAGAACATTTTTCAAATAGAAATCGACAAAAGTTGTGCGGTAGTCAACATTCATTGGCTAATTACACAGCTACTAATCAAAAGGGATTCGAACTGCATTTGGAGCTAGACTCTGAAACAGAGGCAGAAGATGATGTAGAGACAAGCAAAAATCATAAAAACACGTTTTATCCCTATAACTGCTGCATGTGCAGTATGTCGTTTAAAAGGAAATACCAAATGGCTCAACATCAGCGTTCATTGCATAATTATGAATTGCTAGTATTAAAGTGTGAACGTTGTATTTTTAGGACAGTCTCACAGGTATTGGAAGATATACAGTATGTACGTACATACATATTGTATCTATGTACATAAATACGTAGTTGTAATATATTTAAATGTTACAAAAATTTGTTTTGCCAATATTTTTCTTCCAGAAAGTTTTAGATTATCATAAGCTCACGCAGTGTTTTAACTCTGAAAAACATTTCGAATGTGAACACTGCAAATTCAAGTTTATGTGGCGAGAAAATCTAGAAAATCACATTTCTATGTTTCATGGTGTGAAAGAGTTGTCCAAAGCAACTGATGTTATATGCTCGACGTCTTCTATTGAACCTGTGCCAACCAACAGCAAAAGCGATACCAATATTTTTGAATGTATGGACTGTCATCGTCGCTACAACCGTAAAGATCGATATAAAGCACATTTTAAGAAATTCCATAACAATGATTTTCAGATTACGGTAGACATGAATATTTCCAATAGAAAAGTTCGAAAACAGTCCACACCGAAATCAGATAAAAAATTTTTGTGTGCTTTTTGTGGCCTCTCCTTTTCAAACAACTCAAATCTTACGGTACACATGAGAAGACATACAGGAGAGAAGCCATTTAAGTGTGATCTTTGTGAAATGGCATTTCCACGTACATCTGATTTACAAGCTCACCGACGCACACATACTGGTGAACGTCCTTTCAAATGTATTAGCTGCGATAAATCATTTTCACGACAATACAAATTAAACGTTCACAATCGCATACACACAGGGGAACGTCCATATGAATGTACGTTTTGCCAGAAATCATTTATACAGTCGAATGATTTAACACTACATTTACGGCGACATAGTGGTGAAAGGCCTTACACATGTGACAACTGTGGTGAAGGTTTTATATCTGCTACATCTCTTAAACAACACCGTAGTTCTAAAGGACATCAGGAAGAAAAAAGTGATTTGAAAATTAGTATGCAGGAAATGACCAGTTTTGATATAAAATTCTAAACAATTTGTGCAACTTATCATTGTTACATAGTTACACATACTGATACATATGCATATGTATTTGCACATTTCACATATCGTTGGAAAGCCACTTTATTAACAAACAAAATTAGTAATCGGTTATTATGACAAAAATTATAAATTTCTAAATTCTATAAAGCAATTTTTGGTTGTTACTTATATTAATTTTCCATTCTATGTAATCTTTAAAACTTGTTTAGTTATACTTTTATTTGGAATGTAATAAATACATTACATACATATGTATGTACACATAAATTATATACATATGTATGTATGTATTTATTTTATATATGTATGTGTAGAATATTAAGGTTTGCCTATTATAATTATAATACAAACTGAAAATAAAAAATAGTAGAAAATTTAAACATTGAAATTTTTATT
Source organism: Linnaemya vulpina (assembly GCA_963675445.1). NCBI lineage: Eukaryota > Metazoa > Arthropoda > Insecta > Diptera > Tachinidae > Linnaemya > Linnaemya vulpina. The sequence continues at coordinate 2,102,522 of OY776280.1, read as the reverse complement.
ATGAAATGTTTAAACATAAACTGAAAATGGTTCGTTTCAAAAAAGCATTTAACACATTCAATTTGATCTATATTTTATTATAACATATTTTCATTGCTCGAACCCAAATAGCAAATCGAAAATATTTTCAGGTTTTTTTTCGAAACACAGCGTGCTAGAACTTTGCTGAAAGTACAAATTTTGTACAATGCAAGTTGTTAACAGTAAATTGTGTGTACTAACATCTCACTTTCATTTTTAATATATAAATTTTAATTTTAAACATCTTTATGGTCGAAGATGATGATTAGTATGGAAAGCAGATAACCGATTTTTAAATGCTGGACTAATTTTTTACTGAAAATTTTTAAATAAACAGAGTACTTTAAAAATAAAATATATTCAGGTTCGATGGAGACAATTTTCAATTAAACATATCCAAAAGGCGATTCAGTTAATAATTACAAATTAATTCCATTGAACGAGTAAATAATTATTTTTAAATAAAATATTGTTCAGAATTTGCTATAAAATAGTTTCTTTTAACAACTTGATATTATTCAATGTTGATACTGTCTATACTAATCACTAAGAAGGATGCCTGACTGCATACGTTCCAGCTGGTTGGAAAGATTTTTCTGTTCCGCTGTTAGGCGGTAAATTTCCTGTTGCTCTTCTGTCGATAGTGACTTACGCTTGGCTTTGTTTTGTAAAGTACGCTTGTAAGTTTCCAATATTTCTTGATCGATTAAATCCAACTTCCTTTTAACATCCAAACGCTTTATTTCCTCTGAAGCTGCGTCATGTAATCGCCGCAAAGCTGTGCTGTTATATTCCGCTATAGTTGACAATTCTCCCACTAGGCGTTTGATTTCATTATATATTTCATCTTCATCGTTATTTGGAAAATCGGATATATCTAATATGCCCTGTTCAATGAGCTCCTTTTTAACGCGTTTCTCTATTCCAATACAATTACGTAACATCGAGAACGATCTGTAATGAACTGGGGCCGATAAGTGAGTATTTTCGCTACTGCTATTACTGTTGTCCGCCACAATATCGGCAGCATTAGTTAGAAGCTGTTCCTCCATAAGAGCCGAAACAAGGCGTTGTGTAAGAGGTCCTGTGACGCATTCACCTGCTATTTCGTCGGCTTTTTTTAGAATATTCATAGCCGTTGCGTTATTTTGAGGCTTCAAACGATTGTTCGTATTGGGATTAGAGGACTGCTGTATCTCTTTTAAATCTTCTCCTGCCCATATTGTGGAGTAATGTGGTCCTAGTTCAGGTATTGGTGGCACTAAAGGTCCATTATATTGATCCAGGAGATCATTTAATAAACGTAGATCTTCGTTTGTCAGTGGCATGCAATAAGGCTCAACTGACAACCAAAATTTGTTTGGTGTATCAATTTTTGCTGGCAATGGCTTTTGTAAATCTCTACTGCCATGAGCACCTGGAGTATAGTCCATGCTGTCATCGGTTAAAGGAGCAAGTGGACTATTTTTGGCATTCAAATTTTTTGTTTGTTTCAATGTTGTATGCTTGGGTTTACGCACCAATGATGTTTCATCACGTTTCCGCTTTCCGCTATTGACCGTAGGGTTCGCAGGCGATGAAGGTTGCTTGTCACCGACCTGGCCGGAAAATTGCAATGCACTCTTATTTTTTCGATCTTTGATCTTTTCATCCTTATCCAAACTTTCGTACTCAGATTTTAGTATACGATACCTCAGCGCAACACTTGATAGTAATGTTTCCAATTCTAATTGTATGTTGTCCAAGTCTTCGGCAGCTAGGGACTCTTCGGGCGATCGGTTCAAAGCCGCAGTATATGTAGGTAATAATTTAGCACAGTCTTTAGACTTAATTATTGGAATCACAAGAGATGCTGAAGTATCGACGTCGGGTGATGAAGGTGTTGTATTTGCTTGAGGTCCATTTTTTCCACTCAATTTTCCTCCAGTTGCAAATGATCCCAACTTAATATTCTTACTTGTGGATGCCATTTGCAATAAATTAATACAAATATAAACAAACTAAATATACATATTTCTTTCACGTAGCCTTTTGCTCAGATAATTTCAGCCAGAGCTGTTTAACGAGCTAATCTAAAATCAATGTTACCATATGAAAATAGAATAGAGACAAATGTTGAGTCTTGTGTGAAAAACGTCAATTCACTACTTTCACTCGTAATGTATATAATAACTTTATAATTCCTATGTAATTGTGTATTTCTCTCTAAACAAATATCAAAGCATTGCTTTTTACTCTAAATTGTATTCATATGGATATATATTATGTCGAGACTACTTACAGAAACGAGGTGTTTATGTACCACAGTCGGCACACTAATATTAGAAGTATGGTAGCACTCTTTATCATCTGATTTGGTTTTATATCTGTATCTTTTGATAGATATTTGTTATCTTAATGGCTGATATTCTTTATCAGGGGTATATTTTGTGTTCTTTATAATCGATCAATAATACCACAGAATACCTGTGAATAATACAGACACAGGATATATGTGAATAGTAACCATTATAACTGATATACTTGAATAGTAAAATTTTTAAATATCCCGTATTTTAAATAACAATAAGGAAATGAGTGCGCCAAAGGTATTTATCTATGTTTATATCAGCAAATTTTTAGTAATAATCACATTAAATGCTTTTAACAGAAAAATTGGGTAAATTCCATGTTTTCCGAATTTTCAAATGTCGAAACAAAACGCAAGAAATGTGAAGATTCAAACGCCGCAACAAGTAGAGTTGTAAAATCAGATAACGTGCAGGCAACAGAAAAAGTAGTCCATTTCGAAGCTGAACAACAAGGAGAGGAAACTTTGAATCAAAAGTTCAATAACAATTGGATAGATTTTTTTGCGCCTAGATGTAGTGAACAATTGGCTTTACATCCTAAAAAGAGACAAGAACTACAACTTTGGCTTCGAAATTGTACTGACATGAACCTAAAGAGATACCCGCAGTTATGTTTACTCACGGGGCCTTCTGGTAGTGGAAAAACAGCAGCTGTACGAATTTTGGCGAAAGAGTTTAATATAAGCATACAAGAATGGATAAATCCTATTGACCAGACGAATGTCTATAATTTAGGAGACCAAACGCATGAATATGTTGCATCACAATTGGACACCTTCAAGCAATTTCTTTTTAAAGCATCACGTTATCGTTCATTACTCGAGACTTCTGCTGCAAATAAATGTTTACTAATGATTGAAGACTTTCCCAATTTCCTTATTAAAGATCCGACTGCTTTTCAGGATATATTGGAGTATGTATTGAAATTCGAATGAAATGTTTTTACATAGTACGTAAGTAGTTGCCAGTTTCGTTCTCCTGTATCTCATTTGCGTTTGAAAAATACCAAACAATGACGCATATTCTCCTGCGCAATGACATTAAGCCATCTTCTGTGTTGATTTTCCAAATGAAAGTAACATGGAGTTGAAGATAGTATAGAGATATTGGTACAAAAGATCCACTAAAAGTCCAGCTTCGGTCTTTTAGCCAAATCGTTTTCTTATTACATGCATACATATTATTTTAATAAATATTTAGCTCGCTGTTCCAGTTGTTTCCAACAGATACATAAATAAAAAGGCCACTCAACTGTTTTACAACAAGAAGCAAATTTTGCACAACGATGTACTGTTAGACTTCTTTATGAAAGACTCCGTAGAAAAGTTTATTTGAAAAATTTTGGTAGAAAGATAGAGAGGGAGAAGAATTAAAACTTTGAAAAGGTGTCTTACTTGCGAAGTTTTAATTCAGTTGTAAGAAATACGGGAGGTGAAATATTAATTTTTTTCTATCTGCTGATTTGATACATCGCAAAGAAACTTTCCTAGTATAAAAGAGGACTTACATAACACAAACAAGTTACTTTGTTTTATTAATTGAAGTTACTTATCCTAGCTATTTTAGAATATACCCGTACAATCTGTACATAATATTAAAATGATTTATTTTATTTCAAGGGACTACGTTAACTATGCCAAATCTCCATTAATATTTATTGTGACCGACGCTAAAAATCGAGGACTTAATATCAGCTTTAATGTCTTCACAGAAGAAATTAAACACAAATTTCATATTAATCACATAAGTTTCAATTCTGTAGCATCAACCATTATGCTAAAGTCAATGAAAAGGTTCTGCACACTCATGCAGTCCACATACACTCAACTTTACAAAGTACCTCCACAGGATATAGTGGATTCAATTATCATATCAGCGCAAGGCGACATTAGAAATGCCTTGTTGAATCTTCATTTTTCCTCTTTACGAGGAGCCCCTAAACTATTAACCAAACGTGTAGAAAATGTGGAATCATCTAAAGCTCCAAGAAAGAAAAAACTGGAAAACAAACTGAAATCCTTAGGACGAGATGAATCGTTAACTGTGATGCATGCTTTAGGTAGAGTTTTTAATCCGAAGTGTGAGTATAAAATTAAAACCCAAAAATGCGGATAGTAGACGTAGTCAATATATGAATATTTCAGTTAAAGAAGATAAGCGTTTCATATATTCACCTGAAGAATTATCGGATGCTTTTAGAACGGAACCAAAAAAGTTTATTGACTTAGTTCAGTCAAATTACATATTACATTTTCGTGAAATCGAGTACGTACTGGAAGCTGCCGATGGTTTAAGCCTCTGCGATATTATGTTAAATGAATATCGAGATGATTCATTAGCACTAGCCGGACTAAATATTGGCATACGGAGTGTTATGGTGTCAAATACAAATCCGGTTACCGGTTGGATGCCTATTAAAGGACAAAACCGTTTAAATCTAAACGCACCAAGTATACCATCAAAAGCCTTAAAAGTTTTACCAGACAGTCATAATATTCCCTCTAGTCTATATGCATTGGACTATAAGACATTTGTAAATATAATATTAACTTAAAATTATTTCAAGAGCAAACATTGAAATTCTGTTTTTTTTTTAAATTACTAAGTAGAAAATTATGTCAGTCTTAGTTCAAGTCTACAAATTCACAAATCACTTATCTTAATAGTTTTTTTTTTTTAATTCAACATTTTCATTAATAATTTTATTTAGAATAGTTTTAATATCATGAAATTAGCAGATCGTTCTGGCTAATAATTTCGAACTTAGTAGTTTTATCTGTAAAGTTCAATTAATAATTGAAATTTTTTTTATTGAAATACTTATACTGGAAACTGTAAGGATATTGAAAAATAATAACAAGTTTCATACTTATACATTAATATTTATGGTATATAAATTAATAAATCTTAAGGAACTAACGTCTACTTTTCATAACATTGTTTGTTATATTTTAGAATTTTTTAACTGCATAAAAAAAGCAAATGCATTATCATTGTTTTTTTAATTTCCAGTGCGGTAGCACCAAATAACATTGATCCATTAATGTATGCTTCTAAATAGTAAATATTAATTTTATATATAGTAAAAAATGGTACAGAGATCCTTAATAAAAAAAATACAAATTATCGTAATGGTCTTGGTGGACTGCGATCATAGAATATCAAATAAGCTGGAACGCTTAGTACTTCATCTATAGACACTTCACGCACAATGGTATCAGATGTGTAAAACCATCTAAAAATGTTGTTTGAATGCATATATAATTTTTTAATTAGTTTATTTCTACCTGTGTGCATTGCGAAGAGCTCCTCTTCTGTAAGTTACAAAGTGACCAGAATTAGCTTCACCAGAGTGAACAACAACTGCCAAGAGTCGATATAGATTTCGCGGAAACATTGCACCAAATCCTGCACCGTACGATTCTCCGACGGACCCAATATTATTCATGGGTAGGCTAGAAGAAAGCAAAGACATAGTCGATCCCCAAGGAGTACCAGCCTTCAGCGATAGTTAAATATAAAATATATTTACAGTTCCATTGCTTTAGAGCTAAATATTAAAAAAAATTTAAAATACCTGACTATTTAAATGAGGTTGTACAAAACTGTACGGAGCCATTGACAAACTTTCGGGGAAATGCACATAATCTTGACGCTTGCATACTTGACCTGTAGACAACCAAACAGTTCGCGCAATGTGTATGCAAAGACATGCTGGTAGTTTAGCAAATGTTAAGGTTTTAGTGTGGGTGGTGGTTTCATTGCATGACTCACACTTCACCCCATTCACTTCTTCCGATGCTATGTAATCACTAAGCAAATGGCCTAAGCTTAGACCACTGCGACGTTGTGATGGTAGATTCAAAGTAATACTATCGAACTTGTCATAGCGAACCGTGGACTTAAAGGGAATTGAAAATATTACTTTCAAACACGCTCTAATTCTTTTACATATACATTAAGTTTCATAATCATACCTTAAATCCACAACCATTACAAATAATTTGAGTACCAATCGCACCTTGAAAAGGATGTGGCACTTGTGTGGGCATTTGTTCAGACCAGATCTAAAATTTGTTATCATGTAATAAAAGTAGAAAAATGTATCCAACATACCGAAACTTTTCCAGGACCGCGTGTTAAGCGTTCTAGAGAACGACATGATCCTGATGACCTTTTGTTAAGATTATCTCTGGAACGACTAGATCTTCCACCCAATACTGGTGGTGGAATTCCATCGATTTCCATTACCCCTGAAGATGATGGCAAATGTTCACCCTGCAAATCTCGATCACATATCGAAGCTGGAGAGTCTGGAGTATGAGCCTCAGAACGTACCATTCGCGATATGCCGGTAGATTCGTCGTAGTCCGCATTAAGGAAATCACTTAACATAGCACTAGAAGGACGATTGGGTTGATCACCAAAACCGTTGGTTACTGGCAATGCATCCGATAATGAACCAACTTGTGCTGGTCGATGAGCTTCTTCTTCCAACGTTGAGAGCATAACATGAAACAACTCATGAGCATCATGTTCCTCTTGCGGGATAACCCATCCTAGTGCATTTAATGCTCTTAGTACAGCTCCTGGTGAGTATGGATCACCCCTTAGACTAGCATGGGTGCCATTTATTACTTCCAATGTACTAAGAAGTGAGCTTATTAAGCTTTTTCGATCTGGAGTCGCATTATTATACAACTGCAGCCATGCGATAAACTGCGGACACGCCGCCAATGCCTGTAAAAGGGTATTTAAAAAACATGTCCGACCAAAATTGTGGAGTCCAGCTATTTGTCCCCGCCGCTGACGTAGGCGCGAGTTACCTTTAAAAATGTTTGTATTTTCAAATATTTGTCATTAATAACAGAGCATATTTTCATGTGGCAAGAGGCAAAATAAATGGCAATTTTTGAATACTTCTATATGCCTACAACTTACCAGAAGGTCCCCAAAAAACAAAAGCTCCCACAACTGCAGCCACTGTTACCCCAGCCGCCATTAATATTTTTTCATTTTCCATGTTCAAAATATATTGTATTTAAACCAGTTTAGCAAAGTTTTAAACATTATTTTGACGATTCTCTAATTTCTTTAAACTTGAAAAAAAACTGCAATCATGAAAAATAAATATCGATACTACAATATACAGCACACATACAGCAGCTGCGACAACACATTTTAAGGTCATATTTATAGCACACCTGATTATTACTGGCAAGTGGCTCGATATGTCACAATTTTTATGTACGTACGTAGTATGACCATTAAAAATCTGGACATATATCTTCACATTGTTAAAAATGTTTCTAATATTTGGGCAATATTATATACATATAGGTCTTACAGATGTTTGCTTACTATCCTGATTTTCTCAACTGTTATGGCATTAACGCAAAACCACAAAGTCGTTTTTCTTGATGCTACTTTCAAGAAGTCCTTAAGCGTATAGATGCGCCTTGACAGCGGTGATAAAAGTAGTAGCGCAACAAATATACATATATACGCAGTAAATCGCCTGGCTCAGCTTGTTGTAAAAAAGGTCCAGAATTAATACAAATATATGGGGTTAGTAGTATTATTAATATTATTTATTTATTAGTAGTATTCGTAATACTTTACAATACATTTAAGTATATATATATATATATATATATATATATATATATATATATATATATATATATATATATTACTTGACATTACAACGATGTTGATGGATGTGTTGTTGTTTTCTTTTATAAATGCATTGTGCTATGATACCCTGTGATGATACCAACAAAAAGCTTTTCGTAAAAATGCAAAAACTCTCATGCGAGACGTTGCAAAATTTTTGCCGTGGATGCCTACAGGAATTAAAAGAAAACAAGCAATTTAAAATATCTAATTTGAATTTGCAAATAAGACACTGGTTGGGTGATATTACTTTGGACAACCCTTTGATACATGATATCTATCCACGAAGTATATGTCAGTCATGCAGAAATAAATTTGAAAAATTTGTGGATTTCAGTATTACGTGGGAAAAATCAAAAAGAACCGTAGATGAATTGTTAGCAACTGGTGATGATAAAAACATCGTATCAGATGAATACGTTTTAAAGGTTGAAGAGGTAAAACAAATGAGACCAGATTTTGCTCATGTAATGACCATCTTTGTTTTAGCCTTTTGAATCTAAAAATATTGACTATACCGTCGGTCAGAATATTCAAGGTGTCGACAATGATAGCGGAGAGCATATAAAGCATCCGAATTGTCCCATCGAGAAGGATGGCATCAAAAAGGACTATGAAAATAAATTCCAAACTGAGGATTTAGAAGAGAAAATAAAAATTGAATGCTCTACAAAAATAAGTGCCAAACCGCCTAAATCTAAGACCGATAAGAAAAAATACACGTATCTATTTCGTTGTGGTCAGTGCAAATACCGTACTATTAGTCAACAATATTTAGATATTCACATGCGCACTCATAACGGTTTAAAACCTTTCCAGTGCCCCCGGTGTAATGACTCCTTTAACAAAACTGCAATACTGCTTAAACACTTAAAAAACACTCACGGACAAAACGAATTGAAAATTATTTGCGAACATGAGCAATGCGGGGAGGAATTTAACAGCAGCCGAAGTTATAAAAATCATTATCGGCTAAATCATTTGCCGTCGCAGTCAAAAAAATCGTTGATTAAAAGTCCTCAAAGACATGTATGTGAAGAGTGTGGCAAGGTGTATAAGAAACTACAAACCTTTACAGAACATCAATATACTCATCGATCCAAAGACTTCTATCCATTCCAATGCGACGTCTGCGATAAAGCGTTTGTGAAGCGTAGAACTTTTAATGAACATAAACTTAGACATGCGGGTATTAAAAACTTTGAATGTCCAAGTTGTGGAGCTAAAAGAACCACTAGAAAAGAATTAAGAGACCACATGAATAGTCATACGAGGGAGCGTCAGTATCCCTGTCCAAATTGTCCAATGGTATTTTACAGAACTAGTAACCGCCGTGTTCATGTTGACGTGGTACATCAGGGGATACGACGTTTTTCTTGCCGTTATTGCGATCAAACTTTTGGTAAAGGCGATAACTTGAAAAATCATGAATTGCTACATACAGGAGAAAAGCCACATGTCTGTTCAGAATGTAAAAAGCGATTTGTGCAAAAGGTATCTTTAAGATTGCACATGAAAACACATTGCAAATAATTTAAATATGTAAATTATTAAAAAAATTTTTTTAATAATCATATATTAAATTCAGTGTTCGGGACGGAACAACAAATTCGACAATATTTAAAAAAAAAAATCGATTAGCTATTGTATTGCACTGCATATCCTCCTTATGTATTGAATATATTCAGTTAATACAGTAGATATACATATATAAACCTGTAAATGTTTATCAATTACAAACGACAAAACATATCCAGATATTTTGGAATAATTTTAATTTTTTCTCATATCGCTCCCCGTTGGTGACCAAACATAATATTTTTAGTGATTTTATTTTTATTGAACATTTTTATTTTGCTATATTAATATTTTCATAGGCTAATTGTTCTAACTTAGTTAAAATCTCAGAAAGACATGATGATAAATATTCCTAGGCACAAAGGAAGTCAAAATATTATTATAATAATATTTTTAGGCCGGAAACAAACTATGGCATTTTGTGCGATAGTATCCAAACGCTAAAATAGCAACGTTTGTCATTTTTGTATACTTCGTTTCTCAACTTTAAATGTACAAGTGCTACGTCAAACTGTGTTCTCGCCTTTTTACTTATCCACTCAAATAACACAAAATAACTATTTCACAGTCTGATGTACTTTTTGTATTATTTATATGTATATATATACAGAGATAAATATGTTTTTATTCCACAATTTTTTGTTAATAACATATACATACATATGTGTTTTATAAAACATATTTGGAACAAGATAAAGAAAATCAATTTACAAATGTTTCGTTATTAACCGTAATTTATATTTCCCTAAGAGAATGTCTCCGATTCATTTCCTGCAGCTAATGTATGACTAGATTCCATTGTATTTTTTAAATGCGTACTTCGATGATTTTTCAAATCCAAGTCATTTTGAAATCCTTTGCTGCATATGTTACAAATATGCGGTTTATCGCCTAAATGCCTCCTCTCGTGATTAACCAGGTTTTTTAAGGTTATAAAACGTTGGGAACAATATTTACACACATGCTTGCGTAAATTCTTATCGTGGTTTTTCATATGAGATCTTAGACCTTCCATTTGGACAAATCCCCGGTTACATATTTCACAATTGAATGGTCGTTCGCCGGTATGCAAACGTTCATGACACACTTGAGAATTACGCGTACCAAAACGTCTTGGACAGTAGCTGCATGTAAAGCGTCTAAGACCTTCGTGAATGACTTTAACATGGCGTGAAATTGCGTTTTTATGATTAAATACTTGTGGACATTGAGGACAAGGGAATTTTTCCAAATTAGGTGTATGCGTCCGCATATGAGTAACTAGCTCGGTGCGAGTTACTTTAGCCACGCCACATTCTTGACAAACATGTTCTTTAATCTTTTTATGCCGCTTTATATGCTCTCTAAGGGCACGTTTAGAACTATATTTACGTCTACAAAGATAACAAATATGATCCATTTCATGGTCCATATTAACTGATTGTACTTCTTCTTGCTTGTTCTGATTAACACGTTTCTCAGAAGAATGGTGTGCAACTTGTCGATGCGTTTTTAATTTGATAGCTAGGGCAAAAGAGGCATCACAATTTTCATAATCACACTGAAAGAGCATCTCTATATGCTTAGATTTTATATGAAGAAATAATTGATTGTAACGTGTAAATGCTTTGCTACAGCTGGAACATTGAAACGGTTTGTCCTGTCCGAGATGCGCTCCCCTGACATGTGCATCTAAATAAACTTGTTTATAAAATTGCTTGTTGCAAACATTACAATAGAGTGACTTTCGAAATCTATCTTTTTTTGTAAGCACCACTTTACCATCGCCATTGGTAATTGAAGGACTAGAATTGTTAGCAGCTCCATTTGGTAATAGTAGTTCTTCATCATCAGCATCTTCTTCGGTATCGTATGATTCGTGAGATATTTGGTCTCTGTTAATTTCTCCCTCTTCTAAATAAGATGGCAGTATAAATTGCGTATCCATGGCTTCGAAAACCGATTCAGGTTTTATATACATAGGCATATTGGCCAATTCAGGTAAAAGCTAAAATATAAAGTAATTACAAAATTACAAAGAAATGATTATAAAAAGACTTAAGCGCCACTAATCGACAAAAAAAACTCGACTTGAAAACTGATCTTTCTAATGATTTCAAAAAGTTAAAATTTTTTATTAAAAACTTCAGAGCAATTTTTGTATTTGATTAAAAAGTAAAGCATTTGATTAAAACTACAGATTAATCGAAATTATATTTCTGCATGCACCATAATTGTGAGTAATGAGTTATGAATAGTCTTAAATAAAAATATATTTATGGCTGTTCCATATTGAAAACATTGGATGAAGTAAAAGTCGAGTAAGTGTAGACACTTACCAATTTATCATCATCGTTTTCCTCAAATACGCCTTCACTTTTAACATTTTCAAGAAAGGGCGATTTCGTGTCCGTAGTATTACCTTCTATTAAGGACCCATCATCTTTATTAGAATTCCATTTTTCATATAAAATTTCAGTACTTCTGACAGCCAGCTTACGAAACTCGTCATAATCTAAGAGGCGACCGTAGCACCATTCACATAAACGTTTAGGAAAATCATCGTATTCTTTACTTGCATCATAGGTAGTTAGAAACATAAACAATTTGCACAAATTAGGCAATAATAAACTATTTAAACCAGATATTCCAGAATTGAAATCAGCGTTAGAATTTTCGCTTGTGCTTAGGTGATTGTTCTTCAGTGTTCTTAGACATGCTCGACACAAGTCTTGTAAATTTTTATGACTAAAACTGCTCATAATGGAAATATTTTGATTTCCAAGCAAATTCAATAATTCTTATTGATTTTTTGCATATAAATAATCAGCTTTATATGACATAAACAGAGCTGCCAATATTACAAGTTGTTATCCCAAGAACAAGGTCCCTGGTCGAGTTATATTACACCGCGTTTTTACCTGATATCGTCGTGAGTTCCTATTAGTTATCTGAATACATCACGACTTTCTCAACGTTGAAGGCTTTGAGTCCATGATTATGACAATCTCATTTGAGCCCAATCCCGAATGAAAACTTTGATATATGATCTGCAGGAAAGTAAAATTAAGAAACTCTACGATATTACTAGTTCCACCCATTCCATGTATTCATAATAACATATATGATGTAATCCATCATATGTATATATTCATATAGTCACCAAAAATAAAATCGCTAAAACTGTTGTCCACATACGGATTTACCGCTTTGTCCTTATGAAATATAAAGATGTCTAGAAAGTCGCTAAGTAACAACACTGCAAATAAGAAGAAGTTGTGATTTTGTCATATGTGTCGTCTCGGAAAAAAGGAAATTTTGCGAATATTTTAGCAGCTTTAATAATAAAACCACAAATCTTAATACCAAAGGATTATTATACTTTAAAGAATAAAACAATATGAATCCCTGTACGGTTGCTACTCAACGGGAAGACCAAGAAGGCGATGACAGGTGGCTAAGGTGAAAATGCAAAATTTATTTATTGTTGATAAGTAAAATCATATTTTTCATCATAGTATACACAAACGTTTTATTTCGGAATGTCGTGAAAAAGATCCTGACGTGATATTCCTGGGTGATTGCATATTGGAAACATTACAAGACACAGAGACATGGCATGATTATTTTGCACCCATGCACTGTCTCAATTTCAGCATACGTGGTGATAGGTGTGAAAATATATTATGGCGTGTGGAAAATGGAGAATTAGACAATGTCAAACCAAAAATTGTTGTTCTTCATGTTGGCACTAATAACGTAGACAACAAACCGGAAGAAGTTGGAGACGGTATACATGAAATTATAAAAAGGATACGATCAAAACTACCCAATGCCTATATAGTTTTACCCGTAAGTATGATCGCAACTTGATTAAAAATGTTAAATAAATTAAAATTGCAATCTTCCAGTCTTTACTCCCTCGTGGTCATCAGCCGAATAAATTACGTGATAAAAACGCTCAAGTCAATAGTCTTATTAAAGAGAAAGTTGTAGGTATTAATCGTGTACAAACTGTGGACATAGCAAAAGGTCTAATACAAATGGATGGTTCCATTAGTCATCACGATATGTTTGACTACAAGAATTTAACAAACACAGGAGCCAAAAAAGTATTTGAACCCGTACATGACTTATTATCACAAATACTCAATGAAAATGAACAGGAACGTGATCTCACACCATCGGAATAGTTTATTTTTCTAATTCTAAATAAGCCACTTTCGTTTCAATATGCATTAACTTATATTGCTTTCACATGATGCACCAATCTATATAATATTGTTTTTACTTATTAGCATGTCTATATCGAGTCCTATTCACATGAGAATCGCAAAGTTTAAGTTTGTAGTTATAAAAGCAGTAAAGAAATGTCACTTGCATTTCATTAAATTTTACTATTCTTTAAAAAATTAATGAATTTTTGCGATATATTTGCATGTCAGACATCTGAAGTAGTTGAGGTGGAGCAAAAATTCGCCGGCGAAGAAAACAAAAACAATGAAATCACTACCAAAAATTTACATAAAGGTGAAGTTACCCTTCTGCTTTCTCAACGCTATAATACGAGCACAAAGTATAGTATTGGCTGGCGTCATTCAACAAGTGCTGGTCCAATTTGGAAATGTACTATTTTGGATTAACGCAAATATATTTACAAATAAATAGTTATGAAAAAATTTGCTCTTTGAGGTTTACGATTTACATGTGTTTAGGTCTCGATCTAATCATATCATAAAGTTTCCTTACACCAAAATTCGTTTTGCAGATTTTTATTTACACATTGTCATGTTTTTGAAAATGTTTCAAGAGCCTAACAGAATTTGAAATATTTTGGACTCCTATAAGTAAAAATAACATTATCAATAACCATGAACTTGATAAATTAAATTTTTTCATATTTGAGAGTTTCTGGCTTCTCGTGTAAAATTTGTTCAATGTAACTTAGCGTTTTTCTTAAAACGAATGACGATATTTACTTTAAACATTATTTTTTAAAATGAATGCAAAGAAAATACTATTCCTAACTAAATTAACATGATAATTAAAAGTCTGTTTAACTTTTCATATATGTTGCTTTTACCAAATTAAGTTTAAGCTCTAAAAATTTTTATATTTTAGAACCTAATTTTGAAATATTTCGAATTTATTTTAAAAAACAACATTATAAATCTACATACAAGTATTCCATTCCAAATAATAAATTTTAGGCTTTCTAACTTAGATGAGAAATAATAGTATCATTCATTATTTTTTTATATTTGTGTGTTCAACTTAGATAGACATCAAAAATTAATACTGCATCGTATTTTGCTGTTGTTCAAAATGAAAAGAAAAAAAAACTAATTATCTAAGCTTAAATAGAAATAAATATGTATAACTTTTTTATTGCAACTTATAAATTTTGCTTTATTTATTTAATAAATGTGTTATTATGATTATAGTCCAGTTATACGCTTGAAGGTTTTCTTCGGCCTGCTATATTAGGAAATTTTCTAATTGAAAACAATATATGTGCAATTAAAAAATTTACGGCCACAATGATTTATGCGAAGGACCTCAGTCCAATTTGACAAAGGGCAGTATATATACACAAAAAAATTCCGCTATCCCTAACAAACCAATCGACATAAAGTGCAAGTACACAAATTAAATGTTTCAACAGCTAGTAAAATTTTTAAGTATTGTACCAAAAAAAATATCAACACTTGAATGCTTCCTTCTTATGTATTAATTCCAGTTTTATTATTAAATAAATAATAACGTGTGAAAAATGTAGACAATTAAGAGCTCTAAACACCACAATATTTCGCACGGTGTATTGCAGCTATGTACAGAATGTTTGAGTATTTTAACCATGGAAAAGGTATGTTAGGTATTTAAATGAAATTATTACACAATGACAAGAACTCTATGTAGAAAAACTCTGCACATTTTCGAGATATGACACTATTGTGCAATATTGTAAGTGTGAAAATTCGTTTGTCTCTGTTTCTCTAATTATTTGAAAGTTTCGGTTTTTTATATTTTTTCAGCACTGTGTGTTTAATGCAATAAAATGCCATAAGCAGTCTGATGGGTTTTCAGAAAAGACGTCATTGTATTTATGCGTCATTCATTTTACCGACACAAGATTTTGAAATGAAATCTCTTAGGAATATAAATTCTTGAGATTTACAGCAGTAACTTCAAACAATCAATAACAAACACAAAATATAAACCAGAAGGTAATTTCTTCAATAGTTTGCTTAAAAAGTTGGTTTTTATTTTTAATATTATGATTTTATACTATAAATATAAATAATATTGGCAAGCTTTTTAACTTAAAAATCAATAAAATAGGACAAGTATGTATGTATATGAAATAATTTTTGTTAAAATACTGTAATTTATATAAATTATGTGTAGCTCTAAATAATAATTAACATATAAATTAAGCACTGTAGTATATGAAACTTCAATTTTCAATAGTTTTTCTTCAGTACATAGTATAGTGGCTACCATAATCTGATTGTCAGTTTCAAACTACTATGAACGTACTGTTTGATTGTAAGTTTACTTAATGCAGACAACAATAATTAATGTAGGAAATAATGTTCATATTTTTGACAAGAGATATTGTTTCTGGCGACAATTGTGTTTACATTTAAAATATAAGCTAAACAAAGTATATAGATTATGTTGTCTTAATTAAAAAAAAAAAAATTAACGCATATTTACATGCACTCATGTGTATATACATACATATGTACATCATACTTATAATGCCATACAGTCGTATTCCGTTGTTATATGGATATATGTTCCAGAGCTATATACAAACTTTAGCACGGATTGATTTGTTTGAGAATTTGACATTTTTGTATATTTTTATAAATTTATTTATAAATTTATTTATATATTGCTTTTAAAAGTGTATTTAAAATTTTTTTTTCATTAATGTGATTTTTTTTGGATTTATGTACTCACTTTAGTAACAACTTTATTACTTATAGTTAAGTAGATCACTCTTTGGCTGGAATAATACCCAGAATTCCAAGACTTTATCCTAATTGTTATTTATATATCAAATATATCTGATTTCGTTGACCATCGCGGTTGATTCATCTTCTAATTCATTTGACTACGTCACAGATAACAGCAAAATAGACTAATTGTTTTTAATTTAATTACGCAATTAATTTTTTCTTTTATCGCTTAGATTTTAATATTACATAAACGAAAGGAAATATTGCATAAGTATGAAGCCAATACTGAACGTGACGTGACTTAAAAATTAACATTTTATTTATACACTTATGAGGTAAGGTCAGTGAAAATTGTAGTGTAAAATATAAATTTTAATCAGATATATCAACCAAGATTGATTAGTAAGATTCATTCTAGTTGGGATGTGGACGTGGTAGCAAGACGAGTCTTCAAAAATACCTCAATCGTATCCTAATCGTATAAATACATATATTTTAATTGTCTTTTTGGTTTGTAGATAAGAAATTTAATTTATGTAATAAATTACTTGAAATAATAAAAGCTTATTGAGTTAATTTTATTTTAAAAAAAATTATATTTTGGTTCATATATTGTTTTCCCTTTTGTAAGAATATATAATACATATGAAGATGGAATAGCAAACAAAAAAATTTTATTTGTAATTAGTGTAAGCTAAATTTATTTATATTTAAATTCTATTTTACAATCATAGCAGTTCTCATGACCAAATATTTCTAATACTGCCATCCATTTCTAATACTGCCATGCATTTAGTTGTTTTCATTTTCGAAAGAGGAATATAAAAATTTAAAAAATTATTCTTCTAACAATACATCGACATTCATTATATACATAGTTACCTGAAATGTAGAACCACTTAGCAAAAAAAATCTGGAAATTGACTTTTTTATTGGTTCCATAATCAAATCTGCAATGAAGTTATATTTATTTATTGGTTTCGGCTTTGCTTTCTCATTACGACGTTAAAATGAAAACAAATTCTAATACATAAAATTATGGATTTTAGGATATCTAAGAAGCTGTGACGAGAAATTACACATTAACTAATACTTCATATCAAATTCATAAAAATATGCGTACTTCGTGTGGGGATATAATATTTATAAAAAATTTATTTTAAATCATTTTCCAAGTCGAAATTATTTTTTATGAAGACAACGATTAACTTATACATATATAATGGATCACGGTTAATGTCTTAATTAAATAAAAAGTAATAATTTCAAAAGACTACAAATTAACAAAGAATCAGCTTGTACTGTGAAATTCATTTGTTGGTGTTACACCACCTGTGAATTTATATATCATATCATCCGAATTGTAGATATGATTCTTTATTACATTTTTGTGAAATTCGGCTAAATATTTTGCATAAAAAATTTAAATTTATTTACAATAAGATTTCTTCTTTTCTTTAATATTTGAACGTCAATATTTTTAATGTTACTTACGAATGTTTTCTTTGTCTTCTCTTATTACATTTAGCAAAAATATTTTTTGAATTTACGCAGAAGTTTCAGTTTTCTTCCGGGAAAATTAATAAACACTACTGAAATCGTAAATTTTATTAAATTTATTGGTATGTTTTTGTTTCGTTTCATTGTTCACATTCGCAGCTATTTCCCACATTCTATAATGAAAAATTATTTTGATGATGGTTTACTCTATTTTCTTTTTCAGTTTGTTTTTTAATAGCCCTGGAACCAATGAGAGACAAGCGCATATCGTCAAAACTCCCATTGATGTCCAAGAAAATGCATCACTCGAGCTGGTCATTTTTTGTAAAGTTTTTCCAGCTTGTATTGCCAATACAGATGGTGGTGCCACACCACAAAATGTTCCACAGGCGAAGGTAAACATGGGTACTCCAATAACAGGTGATGCCAAATTAATAAACCAATTGGGCAAAATTGGTGTCATACGCAGAAACAAAATGTAATTGAATAAACTGTCACGGTGTTTCTCAACATGTTTCGACCATTCGCTGATTTTCTTGGGCCAAAAGTGTCTTATTAAGCGTCGTCCAACTAAGTTCGATAAACAATAACACAAGGTCGCGCCCAGCGCTGAACAAAAACATATTAGCAATAGAGCAATAGGAAAACGGTACAGAAATCCAAGTAGAATGGAAAGAAATAAAGATCCTGGAATGGCAAATGTTTGGAGGCTACAAAGACAATTAATTAAGGACAACCAAAGAATAAAATCATTTCCAAATTCAGCAACAAAACAATAATAAAACAGTATGTTTATTCAAGGATAAATATACATACGTATATGGCTCCCTAATTTTAGATTAAATTATTTAATAGAAGAGAGCTTTTTAAGATTTCCTCAAATCCGAACCTCAGTTGAGCTTAATTGATTTTCTTTTACGAAAAATTTATTTTTTATATTTAAAAATTTCACACAAAACTATGACACACATTTATAAATATGTTTAAAATTTATAAGAATATTGTATGATTTAATTAATAATGGTCCGTCGCATATAGAAATTTGTTGGTACATGTACCAAAGAAAATTTACTTCTGGCTTTTGTGGACATATAGTTTAGTAGTTTGTGCATAGAATCTGCTTTGGCACTCCTGAGAAATTTGAGCGTCGTCGGCATGCTTGGTGGCAAACCACCTAAAACAAAAGTGGATTTTAGTCCCAGTTTATAGCCACCTGCTTATATATATATATATATATATATATATATATAAATATATAAATATATATATATATATATATATATATATATATATACATATATATATATATATATATATATATATATATATATATATATATAATTATAAAGGAACAGTTGGTCGCAATATACATATATATGATATATATGCCATAAATGAATTTACAATTAAGAAAGTTTTATTTTAGTGTATTATTTGCTCGTTACCAAAGTAAATTTCTTGAAGAAAAAACGGTGTTTTGCAAGATATGTGAGGTAAATATTAACCAATACCAGTCGATGCTGTAAATATTATGTGCTCTCATAAAATAATTATGACGGATATCTCTCAATAAGACAATATAGTGGCGCTAGTTTGAGATCCAAGACTGTATTTTCCACGATACAGCCTATGGAATTTACAAGACGGACTCACCACCTAACAAGTGGCAATAAATAAAAATACAGATGAGTACTTATGATGGAAGGGTCGCGGCTTTCGAAAAACAGCTTTTCTGCTATGTAAGTTGAACATTTAAAGAACTGATATTGACTTTCCCCTGCGCTATGGAGTATTATCATGTCTTACTAAATTAAAAACAATTTCCGAACAATTAGCCTGTCAAGAATTGTTTGATGTTTCTACATTTTTTGTGTCTTGAATCAATACAAATGACCTTTACAAATGAAGGATATATACATAAGTATATATATATATATATATATATATATATATATGTATCTATATATATATATATATATATATATATATATATACATATATATATATATATATATATATATATATATTTATATGTATATATATTTATATATATATATATATATATATATATATATATATATATATTTATATTTATATTTATATATATATATATATATATATATATTTATATTTATATTTATATATATATATATATATATATATATATATATACATATATTTATATATATATTTATATATATATATATATATATATATATATATATATATTTATATATATATTTATATATATATATATATATATATATATTTATGTATATATACATATATATATATATATATATATATATATATATATATATATATATATATATATATGTGTATAATTAGGTACATATATGTAGATAATAAAAATTTAATAAACTTGTTTTATGAAAACTACAACTCCATTTTATAAAAAGGATACAATATATAAGCGACGACTACACCAAACATGACTTCAAAATAGTACATATCCTTATATCGATCTAATACTTTGGCCAACATTTTAGCATCTTGTATATCACGAGGAATTTTCAAATGTTGTTTCTCAGATCTGTAATGGAAATAGATAATAAATTATTATTAACAAAAATAATTAATGTTGCAATAATCAAAGGTGCATATATATGTAAGCACTCCCATATAAGTACACAGACAGAAATATAATCAAAGGGCTCTTACGAATACCAGAACAAATTATTGTATTTATTAATTTTTATATAAATAAATATGTCATATGCGGAATTACGGGAAAATCTCCAAGAGCTCCAATCGACACTTCCTCATTGTATAGTCACCCATTGTATAAGTGTGGTGGTGATTCCTGCTTTCGATTTGCTCAAGAAAGGTTCTAATCAAATGCAAGCATATAGCAGTACTTGCCCCAAAAGAAATACAACATATCATCCGATAAGAGCCACAAAAACTTAACCAACAATAAGTAAATTTTATAGGCGAATAATTCAATTGAAATCTTATGTACCTTTAATATTGAGTACATAGTATTGTAGTGGTCTACAATATTTAATGTTGGTAGTTTTAATAAACTTACTATAAAACTACTTACGATATATATATATATATATATATATATATATATATATATAAATATATATATATATATATATATATATATATATATAAATATATATATAAATATATATATATATATATATATATATATATATATATATAATATATATATATATATATATATATATATATATATATATATATATATATATTATAGGTTCACTAATCAGCAGTTCTAAAAATATTTATGATTTTTCTTCATTCATTAGTATTTTTATAATTCAATATGTTTAGTACATTTTGGGAAAAGTTCGCTATAATAAAATTAAATTAAAATTACTCTCAGTAAGAGACAAGTGTCCAAAACTAACGCAAAATAAAACGTCAACTTCTTTAAATATTATATGTGACTTAACTACTTGCCAAAACTAGCTCGAAGAAAATTACTTTTATTTACTCAATCTCGCAGTAAGGAATCAGTTTTCGTGTAAATTGGGATTGACAAGTTAGCGATTTTTTGAGATTTATTTATATTCGAGCCATAAATTTGATGTGAAAATCATCTATGCCAAGTTTTAAATTTAAAAAAAATTTATGAAAAACATGAATATACTATGATCAACGTAACAAATATGTATATTAAATTATACATACACAAAGCTAAGTAAGTGGCGTATATAAACTTGTTAATCGGCATTTTTGGAAATATATCAGAAACTTCCATTTACAAAACGATTTTTCTTACATAATATGAACGTTTCGTTAAATTATAGTTTTATAAAATGTTCATTGGATATGTTGCCAACAACGACAACCTTCTTTTCCATTTTCTATCCTTCACTTCTGTCAATGATGTCGTCGGTGGTCGTATTAAAACCCCCGTTTTACTTAGTACTTCACAAATTTAAATTTTTCACTTTTAACAAAAGTTCAATAAAAATATTGCGGCAACATAAACTTAAAATGGTTCAAATCCCGCTGCTGAACATATTTAGAATATAAAAGCCATTTAGCTGTTAAACAGAATTTATAATACATAATATGGTTCTTGTAAAAGTTTTTATTTATAGTAATTAATAGTTTCGCTTGAGTTTTGAGTATTCATTACATTTATTACACTATGCAACAGTGAAAAAAGTGCAAGGTCGTGGCTATATGAGTCCGATTCTACTATCATTAACATTAAGCAGCGGAACTACTAGTGTTACCATGAGTTCATTTATTTATTTTTTATCATAGAAGGCTTTGAAATTTACTTATTTTGAGATAAAAAAATGTTCGATTCATTGAAAAAATCAATTGCGCTAAACGTGCGACTACTTGTTTTCTAATATATTGTAAAATATTACTATATATAAACATTATTATGTTATTATCTCCCAAGCTTACAAAAACATTAGCTATTAGGGTGACTTTAATTATGACTAACTTAGTCCGTATTGAATTTTATGAATTTTTTAAATTCTTGTTATAATATACCTGATAAGCCAGGTATACATAGATATTTAAAGTATAAGTTCTTACTCATCCAATTGTGGAAAAATCATGTAGACGTAAACCATTGCCAACAGTGATGTTATAAAAATTCCAGCTAAAATAAATAAAGATTTCTTCGTGGCCGAACGTTCTGCAGCAGACATAGGTTGCTTTTTAATATTCCGTGGTTTTTCATATTGCTGCCGACGTTGGTTTTGTAGTTGATCCTGATCTTGCAAACGTTGGTATTGACGTTTTTGTTGGATTGATGACGTTGCTACTGTATGTGACGGTATTTGCATTATTTCAGATGATGATTGCGTTGACGACAATGACGAAGTAATAAGGGTTTTGTAATTTTCATCTAGTTTTTTCGCACTAACATCTACACCAATGAAATTTAAAATACATATGTAGAATCTAAGAGCAAATCACACTTAAAGCAAAAAACAAACAAAAAAGAAATAGCAAACAATATTTGTGCAGAAATATAATTGCTTT
Organism: Linnaemya vulpina; assembly: GCA_963675445.1. NCBI lineage: Eukaryota > Metazoa > Arthropoda > Insecta > Diptera > Tachinidae > Linnaemya > Linnaemya vulpina. Next base: position 2,079,439 of record OY776280.1, on the reverse strand, counting down.
TTATTGCAATTTTTCAAGAGGACTCACCAACTATGCCTGCAGATTCAGTCAACAAAGGAGGTGTTTTAAATTCCATATTTTAGATATATTTTTTTTAGGTAATGACCTCTTAATCTAACACAAATGTGTTCGTTTTTATTTCAAGCTTCCGCAAATAATATACAGAACACTATTATATTTTTTCTATTTTTAAACACAAAGACTTTACAACATAATATGAGTTTCACGTGTTCTTTTGTTAGGATCGCTGACTTTTTTCAGCGTGTTTTGATAAGCTATATTTTACAAAAATTATCTAATTAATATTATTCTCCTCGTATTTGTTTTTTTTAAGTGGATTTTTAATATATAATTAAAATGACTTAAAAGAAAGAGAAACAATTGGCTTAAATCAGTCTGGAGAGATATGCGTCCATTTAGAACAGTGATGGCAGTATACACAGGTTATACAGATAGGACACGCCAATCCGGCCAGATCGTATTTTCATGAATGGCATCCCTAATGGCAATACCTTTTTAACCCCTCATTTGGTGAAGGACAGTATGATATAGCTTTTTATAATTCTATCTCTTTTCAATTCACCGGTTAAACGTCAAAAATTTATGGGTTAAAAAATATTTTTGCAAGCAAAAGGCGTTTAATTTTATTAAAATTAAGAAATTTGCGCTTTTTTCTAAACTTTACTTGAATTTATTATGTTTCAAAATAGCAAAGTGATAAAGATTGCTATTCTGTGATAAAGATAAGTGTATTTTATTGAGTATAATCCTAGCTTTTTAAGTGGCATTTTTCTTCAAATGTAACCTGTGCTGAAAAAATTTTAGAAATAATGTAAGTAATAATCATCGTAAAATGTATGAAGAAAAATAAAACAAAACCTATATTTCAGGAGCCGCAAATGTATTATGGGTTGCCAAGATGTTCAGGAACTCCATAGGTTCCCGAAGAATCCGAAAAGGTAAGTGTGTGATAGATATAAGCATCTTCCGGAAAATTGTGAGTGGCAGATAGTGCTTGGAGTTGATTCAGGACAAGCAGTATTTGCACTCATAATTTTCCCTTCATAGTTTTGTGCATGAGTAAATTTTGTATTAAGTTTTCGAACATTAATACAAAATAGTGATTGTAAAAAGTGTATATGTTTGTCTGTATCGAAATTGTGAAAACCAACCCAACAGTATTTGCAAGTGCACATAACAATGGTATGATCTGCAGATGCATGAATATAGACATCCTTTTTTCATTTTTCAGTTGTAAATTATTATGGATCAATGGGGCTTTGCACCAGTGTTTCAAAACGCAGTCAAATCCTCCAATACTGACTACAAAATATATAGTACATAGCATTGGAAAAAGTTCGTGAAAGCAGTATTCTGCCAAAGAGTAAATGGAACTCAAATGAATATAGTTTGGAAAAAGTAGTATTGGAATATATTTAATGATTTCAGGTAATGTTTTTATTTCGGTTTTAATTCTTTGGCTTTATTAAAACAATTTCTTTTTATTCTCTTACCTTGTCAGCAAACAAGGCAGTTCGTATAATTGCACCAGCTACCGGCGGTGGTACGAGACCACATCGTCCTGGCACAGTAGTTTCATATGAGATTCGTAGCTATGAGAAAAGTAGTCTTCCAACATTTGGTTTGTGAAATTACTCAAGATTGGAAAACTGAATTAGTATACTGAGATGGCTCTTCAGGAAAGCAGTGATTCTTATATTTTTGGTCTCTTCCTAAATAGAAATACCATCTGTGCTTAACGTGATACTATTACGTGAAATGATATACTACTGTTGACCAGACGGATTTGTGCCGAACAAACTTGAATTAAATGAATGATGACAATAACTACCACCACTACTTTCCTAAAAGATGTTGCATGTATCTTATTTTGCAATAATTTTGTCATATTATATATGTATAAAAGAAAATTAGTTGAAGTGATTGAGCAATCTTTGCTTAGATTGCATGTATCTTATTTTGCAATAAGTTTGTCATATTATATATGTATAAAAGAAAATTAGTTGAAGTGATTGAGGAATCTTTGCTTAGATCAGCAAAGTCAATTTAAAATAAATTTAACATTTTAAAAAAATAATTCCATATTACTTTATTATTTTTTAAGAAAGGAATTACAAAAACATGAAATGAATATAAATTTTTTATAACCAGTTTTCTTTAGCATTAATTTTGTAAAACACTTTTCGTTGATAAAACTTTTAAGAAATAAAAACTGCTTTCAAATGTATTCTTCTTTAATTCAATGTCCTCTTGAAGCATTGTTTGCAGCGTTTGATGGAGTATTACTGGTCCTAAGCCGACTGTTTGTAAAGAACGAGATTTAAAATATTAAGGTATATACATATTTTAGCTATATATTTTTCATACTTCCTGCATATCCAACAACAACTGAATCTCTGAATAAATCACTGCACTTTTGTGAGTCTGGAACAGTTTTTCGAAAACCATCGCATCAAATGTATTCTTCTTTGAATCAATGTCCGTCTTGAAGCACTTGAACGCTGTTTGCAGCGTTTGATGGAGTATTACTGGTCTTAAGCCGACTGCCTGTAAAGAACGAGATTTAAAATATTAAGGTATATGCATATTTTAGCGATATATCTTTCATACTTCCTGCATATACAAGAACAAATGAATCTCTGAATAAATGGTTTGTTAGCCTGCATCTTTTCTAAGTTTAGCAACTGCACCATAAGTATTCTCTTGCTGTCATCACCTATGGCAGATAAACAACATCATTAGCAATGTGGCAAACTACTTCTAACTATAATTCGTCTTGCTGCCATGAAACTGCACCTTCACAGACTATTCCACTATTCAGAATCACTTCACTTTTGTGAGTCTGGAACTGTTTTTCGAAAACCATCACTAAGGATTATTTCTTATTTTCCACACCACACACGATGTTAATACAATGATAAAAATATATGCATGTATGTTTGCAGATGCAAATTATCACGAAAACACATAACTTTTTTAATAACACGAAATATTTTATCCACAAAATAAAATTTTATCACAACAAAATTTTATTTCCAATTTGTTTGTTTATCTTTTTTAATGTGTGATCATCTCTTCACTCACATTGATTTCTGAAAAACATCTATAGCTTTACTCTTCACAACAAGGGGTTAACGAAAACTGTTACGGGCAAAAATGAACTGTCATTTTTGAGAATTCTGCTTATTTTGTGGCAGTATATCATTTGTTTAACTATTTTTGCTGCAAATTTAAGTAATTGGTAGCAAAGTCCATCAATGAAAGGGTTTGAGCATGGTGAAATATATATAAAGTGGATGCGCTGCTACCGCATATGCAACATTAACACAACATATGAAGTTGCTGTTTCTGTCATGTCGCAACACAACACATGAAATAAATAGTCAAAGTTATCGAAGACGTGCCACCCATATAAACTCGCCTTTGATCTATAAACGCTTTCCAACGTTATATCGTTGGGCCCTTCCCATATTAAAAAATAGCTAGCAAGGCGAATATATAATTCGATACATTAATTCCCTTAATAGCTCAGTTACGCATGATGATATATCCACAAAGAAACCAAATCGTCACTACCAGCACTGAAAATCCATTGTTTTAAGATTATTTATATACACCGAAAAGAAAAGATTCCGAAACTCTGTTATTCGCATGTTTATATATATATCCCAGTTTAGCTTCTTCAAATTTGGGTAACGTATAGATTTGCCACGGTGTTAACTTGCCTTGGCAAGAAATGATGGAACCCCAAGGTAAATTGACTGTTCAATTTGTCACCGGAGTCTTACTATTATGCTCTGCAGTGAAAATCGTACAACATACTATCGTCAAATCATTCCCTTGACACTTGGAGCATATTCGCAGACACACATGAACAACAAAAGATACTGGTTAATACTCATAGGGAAACCAAAAAGTATTCTTTAGGAGTTTTGAATGTAATAATAGGCAAACTGATAAGATATGTAATTTCCAATACTTAAAAGTTTTTTATGATTAAAGATAAGAACATGTCATGTTTCCATCTCATTGCGTAGCAATACCTACCTGTGTATGTACGCAATAAAACCATGTTGATTTTTACTATTATATTATGCGTTCCTCTGATGTAATGCAATCATTGGTGGTATTATTGTGGAATACAAAATACTGCATTAATAGGTTTCAGGTTCAAGTAAAATTTTACTTTTTTATAATCAACATAAGCCAGAAAAGAATATACTATGTATGTACGTTTTACTAACTGTGCTATGTATATAGTTATATACTAGCTGGATAAAACTAATTAAAAAATTCAATTATTTTTTAACAATTGTTATTTTTTTATTACAATTTTAATTAAAAGTTACATTCATATATCTAAATATGTATATATAAAATTTATATTTGATATATTCTCAAATTAATTGATTATTTAGTAAATAAAATATTTCAGCGACAAAATTTTAATGGATTTTAAATATATCTTTTTCTTCTCCAAATTATTCTTATAAAAAACAATTAAAAATAACATACATACATAGTGCTTTAAAAATAGTAAAAGTATTGAAAATGTCCATATCAATCCGTATATATGAAAGCAATGGTTAGAAGCCAAATATCTAATAAATATTACTGTACTTCCCCCAAAATATTTTTATTAATTCATTTACATATTTATTTATTTTTCATTTACTGACTACAGTTATTACTGACTTAGCAGATTCCTTCACATAACGGAAACTAATGAAGAATGTAGTCGTGACTAATAATTATATTTTACATTTTCAATGCCGAATTACATAGAAAAACTAGTAATGAAAGAATTAAATCCCACTACTTATCATCGATATGTACACGGCCGTTCATATTTATTGGAAATAATAATATTTACTTTCGTTTTAAGGGTATGTAAGAAAAGAAATATATGTGTTATACATATTTATTATAAAATAAAAATATATTTCAAATGAATAACACACTGTCGCAATCTAAAATACCATCATACCAAATCACACAATTTTTCAAAGGAAACAATTTAAATGGTAATCACTTTTTGTTTCATAAAATATAAACTTAATAGACAACGATAATCTTATTCCATTCTCTCTGATATCACAATATTAACTTGAGGAAATTGGACAGGATTATGTTCAATAAGGGCTAATTGAGCTATACGTTGGTTAAGTTCCTCATGCGAATTAAACGATCCAGGCGTTACAAGACATAAACTATCGCCGAAACATTCACCATATGGTGTACATAGCCGCCAAACAACCGGTTCGTGGGTGCATAAATCAGCAACAACTTCACAAGTGTCTCCAGGTCGCACAGTTGGTACCTTGATACGACGTGTCTGGCTATTTGACATAAGGTAGCACCCGTTTGGCCATGACTCTGAGCCAACATTTTGTAGTCGCCATGCCATTTGGTGATTATTCGGCTGAGTTTGTTGTATAACTTTCATTGACGGTAGAGTTTGGCCATTACAAAAATCTAAATAGCAACCAACAGCCGTTTGAAGATTCCTGTAGGAATAAATTTTTTTTAATTTTTTAGAAAAAGGTTTTATTGTGACAACAAAATAACTCTAATAATTCCTATAGGAATACATTTTTTTTACAAAAGTTTTATCTTATCTTTGGTGTATAAAAAGATTTTATTATTGCAACAAAATAAGTAATTATTTATTTATAAATTCAGTTATTTAACTTAATTTATGCATTTTATGCATAATACTGGTGGGCATCTATAACTTCAAAATCTTAAACACAGTTAAGCATGCTTTTCACATATTACATAGGGCATTTTTTTTATAACAGTAACAGATCATAACAATATAAAAACACCCTCTCTTCACCAGAGTAACAAAACAATACATTAAAATGATTTCTTTATATTTTATGTATACATCTTTGTACAATTAGAAATCCTTTGGATAACAACGACTATATTTAGAAGGTAAAATGAAAAATAATATCAAGGTACAACCCTTATGAAATATACTGTTTGAAATATTGGCATAAGCTTTTTATAAATGAAATTTATGTGATGGATGGTTAAGCAATGTCTACAAATCATCAGTATTTTTCAATCACACTTTTGTAAAGTTTTGGTTTGTATAAGTTCCATAGCTTACTACACTTACATACAGATATAATGTGCAAATTCTCAGATAGTTTAAAAAGGTCTTTGCATAACATGGGACGTTTAAAGCTATAAAAAGCATAATCAAAAACGCTAAACCAAATGTTATCAAGGAGTTATATTTACTTTATATATATGCTAATTATTTGATTATAATTGTTTTTTTTTTCGCCATTAATTAAAATATTCATATTAAGCAAACTATTTCTGTTATGTAAAGCATGATTTTAGTGTATCTATTAGAAATGAATTTGCTTACCAATTACTCATTTCCAAAAAAAATCTTGCAGCATCCTTGTTCATTTGATTATTCATCAGACTATGAAACTGTTCAATTAGATCCTCATGATCACGGGTACCCAAACAGCTAAATTGTTGCAAAAGCAGCGAATCGAAATCTATGTCGCCTCCGTGTGACCGGGCCTTGTCGTAACTTTGGGGTGGTGCTGGTAGTGGAATCGGCCCCCCCAGGGGACCATGATGTGTTGTGCCTTCGAATGCTTGTTGGGAACCATAAGCAACCGAAGACGTGTCACATTGCATTTGTTGCCCATGTACAACGGCAGATGATGCAGATTGTTGTGGTTGTTGTTGTGGCTGACCAGTCTGTTGGGAATCAAATGCATTCTCACTTATATCCATATTGCCTGCAACGAATATATAAAAAACGAACACATATGTTAAACTTAAGCGTATAATCAACCCATTTTTATGCCATTTGTCGTGACCTCTTTAAATTTTTTTCTGGTTGCAATATCATGCTTTGGTATAAGATACCAATTTCTAATTTTC